>JARHVA010001762.1:797500-892500 GCA_037957365.1 Torreya grandis
AATTATGTTATGAAACATAATGAGTAAAAAGGTCCAAGATTGAGCCATTGAAGTTGGGATAGATACAATGGAGAAGTTAAGGCATAAATGGGGAATGATTGAGGAATTTGAAGAGATAGTGGGGAGGTAGGATAACTATTGAAAAACCTTATACCATAGGACTTACACCAAATATTTTTTTGGCATCCACTATTCTTGGTCGTGACAATGACATTGAAGATATCAATTTCGATCTATTCTAAAATGATTTTTTTCCTTGTAGGGATGAACATATACAGAGGCAAGATAAAGAAAGAAAAAATTGGGCCAAGGAGAGTGGATAATAATATTATTATATTAATTAAGAGTTTCAAACCTATTTATTTTTTTAAAAGTAAGCTATAAAAGTTCTTCTCTTCATATAATTCTTGTCTTGTTTTCTCTACCACTTCTAGGAGTTATGTTATAAATAAAATAAGGAAATTAAGAGTTTAATGATTTATAGAAAAATCATAAGGATATAGTTTTAAAACTCAATGATTTTTCATTACCCTTATTATATATTTTGGTTGTCTTTTTAAATAACTTGGTTTATTTTTATTTGTTGCTTTTTTTACTTGCCTTACTAAAAAAGGCTAAATCTTATTAAAAATTGAGACAATGTATGGATACCTTATTAAAAATTATTATTAAAAGGTATGGTTGTCATAAATTGATATATATATATATATATATATATATATATATATATATATATATATATATATATATATATATATAAGAGGTTATAAGTGATATAATCATCAATGTGTCCCTTTAATTATCTTTTTGACATGTTTATTATACGGTGTTTTCCTAGTTTTATACTATTGATGTTAGTTTTATGTATATCTCTATGATGATTGTGTTCTATTTTAAAACCATAATTAAATGGTGGAACCAAGTTATTATTACATTTTACTCTTTTATATATTTATATGTATGGGATCTTTTTTAATAATATTTTAACCTCGCAAAATATGGATGGGGCGATAAGGGTAATCGATGGTTAGGGTTATCTTACATAATTATTTGCCTCAGTGGCTATATGATGTAGTTCTACTAAATTTTTATTTATTTTTAAAGCTTATTATATGTTTGAATTTTGATTAATATTTGATAGATGTGATAATGAAATTTTGAGGCATCATAGTACTATTTATCAGCATGTGTAATATAACATGTCACAATATTATTAGTGATTTATTTTATGGGTTTTCACTCCTTAGATGTAATATTATAAATTATTATATATAATCTCATTCTTGCACTACATCTGAGTTATATAATGTTGTAAGAACTAGTATTTCTGGTTTGACATATTTCCATATTTATTCTATACATTATTGGTTTCATCCTTTGCATAAATTATTTAAAATTTTATAAAGTGTGTTATACTTGGCAAGTTAATTGGTTGTTGATATATTTAATAATAGTATCTATTGTTCTGAGAAAGGAATTGCTAAATAATGAGCTCAAACCTAAGTATTAAATTTGAATTCTATTTAATACTTATGACTCTTTTGGCTTAGTAATGTAAGTAAATTTGTTAAAATAGATTTCAATTATAGTTATATAATATCCTTTCATGAAGAAGTATAAGTTCTAGTTATAATTATGAGTTATTGACACAATACTTTTTTTATTTGAGTTTTGTTAAATGTTTTTAAATATATTCATGATTTAGAATTAAACATGATTTTGGTATTATACTTATCGAATATTTTTGTGTATAATGGCTAAGAAATATTTGTTGTTATGTCTAAAATTTTTGTTGGAATAAAATTTTACATCTCAGTTTTAATGGATTTAAGTATGTTGAATAATTTGATTAGACATAAATTTTACTTAGTCATAGTCGTGTGTAGGATAAAATTATGTTTGATTAAATAAAATATTCAAAATTCAAGGAAAAGGTAGATTAAAAATTATCTAAATGATTATTTTTAATTTACATCTCTATTTACATAACTATTCATTATATAGCTTCAGTTAAAAGTTACTTCTTTATAGTAATTAGGTCTTTTACTTAGCTATGGATAAAAACTAAAGGTTTGACTAATTCAATGCCTTTTCATTAATAATATTCTGTCATGATAATTCTATCCATAGATGACATACATAAATCTCACTATGATCCTTAAACTTGATTAACTTTTACATGTCAACACAATGTATTTCTTAAAACATTGTCTAGGAAAATTATAATAGCTTGCAATTTTTATATAAATGGTTTGCCTTGGCCTAAGTGCATTTAAGGCATATTTTAAGGTTAATTATATATGATATATTAAATTATACCTTGATATTCATTTTAAACTTCTATTGTGGTATTATGAGAAGGATATGAAGTTTTTATGGATACCATGTTCTAGATATAATGTGCACTTTGGGGAAACATGTCAATTAATTATGATAAAAACCCTAGTTTTTATGTGAGTATTTTAACTCTTTGCCTAGGAATGATCTTGTTCTCATGAAGAGGGTAAACCACATGGTTTGTATCTTGATCTATTTATAGGATTGTTTCATATTTTTATTATCATATTTTAAACATAGGGGAAAACCCTTGTCATTTGGTTTGTAATATGGTAATTTTAATCATAAATATATTTGTATTTGATTTATAGTTAAGACACTCTTTTGATTGAATGATTATAACACTATTGAATTCAAAAACTAGTGAATTAAATAGGTTGTTAAAAATTGAATCTTGCATTTGATTTAAAAATAGGTGATGATATTATTGTTTCATATAACTTTAATACTAATTTCATCATTTCCTAATAATGATGATATTATTTAATAATTAATTTATAATATAAGTTTTCATGAGAAATTAATGTTTTTAATTTCATAGTAAACATGAGTAAATGTTGTTTTACTTTGAGTTCTCTATGAAATAATAGATCATTTAATACTAAATATACATTAAAAGGTATGAAGTAAATGATAAAAAATCTAGTTTGTTTTTATTTGTAATTTGTCCTCTCAAGGCCAAATACCAATCCCTATAATTCGAATCTTTCCAAGGTCCTATTGGTAGTCTCTATAAGGTGGTCAAATAGGTGTATTTTGGCCTAAAAAGTTAGTTTTGGTCTTTAAAATGTCAATGTTCAAGTCAAAATGTCATTAAAATGTCTTATTTTACTTCAATTATATTAAAATACATGAATTTTACCTTAGTCCAAGGTTTCAAAAGCTAAAAAGGTGTTTTGATTCAATTTTAAGTGTGAAAAGGGTCATTTTCTACTTCCCATGTACCAAATTTTTCTTCGAAAAGCGTGGAAAAGGTTATTTTTTTTGTATTTCATGATAAATGACTCATAACGCTTATAATTTCTTCTAATTTTGGTGGTGGAAGTCTTAGTTTTAAGTAAAAGGTCAAAGTCTAATGCTACAATTAAAACTATTATGCTTAGAAGGGCTTAGAAATTATATCATCAATGTTGGTTGATGGGAGATGACTTGAAATTCCTCATGAGGTCCAAAAGTGGTGTGTATCCTATTCAGTAGGAATCTTCACATATAGGATGTCACTCTCTCCAACACATATGACTGTGTTTGACTGTGACAATAGTGAGCTAGTTTGATGGTGTAAACATTGGTATAGTATGAACATGAGGAAAATTTACCTACATCATTTCCAATTAGTATTGAAACATTTAAATGAAGTCTTCTATCACCATGTTTAATATAAAACTAGGCAAGATCATCTATAGGGGTCCATCTCAAGTATGAACACATTCTATACTTCAAGAAAGTCAATTAGAGAAGTATGAAATGAGAAGTTTTGGAGGGGTATAATATGATAAATGTGCTTTAAGGACATCTAAAATTATGGAATACATTTAAAGAGAATCTTGATAGTGTAGATTAATAAAGAGAGGGCTCTAATATTACAATACATAATCCATATGAAAAACCTACATATACATTTTTTCTCCATACAAGTGTGTCTTAGGTCTTTAAAAAATTAAAAAGTCAAATGATGTTATCAAAGCTCAAATATTTTTTATATAATTTTAAAACTTGGATAATCCTCTTCAACATTCACCATTGTTTGAGAGAATAGGGAAGTTCCCTCTATTTTGTCTTAGATAGAGGGCACTCCCTTTGTGCATAAACCTTATAGTCTTGGGATGTTAGAAAGGAATGCTGGACGTTGTGCCAAAAGGTTGACTTGTTAATTCCTGATACAAACACCATATAAGTACTCATGGGAGGCTATTAGTCCATGTCACAAAATATCTAAGGGGGATGCTAGTGATTAATCCAACAATCCCACCCTTAACATCACCCAAGGGGATTAGAACCTATGACCATGGCTCTGATACCAATTTTTAAAAAGGAATGATTGCCATTTTACCAAAAGGTCAAACTTTAGTGCCTAATACAAACACCAGATAAGTACCCACAAGAGGCTATTAGTCCATGTCACAAATCCTTGAGGGGGGTGCTAGAGATTAGTCCAACATGGGAAATGAGGATGAAAGGGTGAAATAGAGGTTATTTGGATATGTAAAGGATGTGTGTGTAGACTAGAAACATAAAAAAACATGATAAATCTTGAATATAAGGAGGAATCCCAATAGGGTATCTAAGACCCTTAAGGTTGTAATCAGGCTCATTAGGCATGGTTAGGCCTAGATTCCAAATAAGAGGTCACTTTCACTTATAACTCTTAGTTAGATTTCCAACTAATTGTAATTTTTTTTTAATATCATAATATAGGTTTCAAATATATTGGTATGTATTTTAGGCCATGGAAAAGTCATTTTTTGACTTTAGGACAACTTAGGCCTATAAGAAACAGATGAACAAGCTCGATAGGTCAAGTTAAAGTGTATAAATGTACTTTAATGTTGTGCATGGGGATATAAGAAGATTTTATATGTTAAAAATGGTCTTGAGCTTCATTATTTTTTAATATTTTGCTATTTCCAATATTAGGGCTTTATAAACAAAGCCTAAGAGCCTAAAGCACTCAAAACCCTTGCAAACCCTAGTTTAGGACCAGATTAGGAAAGAAATGAAAAAAATGAATCCAAATGGACCATAATGGCATGGAAAGTGATTGGATGTTTTATATAAATTTTTATAGCTTCCCCCCATTAATTTATATGATAACTTACATATATAGATAGGGTACAAAATGGGTTATTTTAATAGTTTTATGCATTATGTAGGTTCTAGGTGGTTTTATGTGATGAAATAAACATTAGAAGGAATATTGGGACTTAATATAACTCCCAATTTAAATTTAATTCCTTTAAAAAACTCTTAAGTGTTCCTATTAATAGCTTCATCTTAGCTAATCAAAACTAGGATAGTGAACATGATAGTGAGAAGGGTGAAAACTTCAAGTGAGGGTCTTTTTAAGGTGTGTCTGATGTCTATAAGGACATGAAGGGTATTTATAAGTTTAAAACATGCCATTTTATTTATTTTCATGGAAAATTAAAGCCATGTTTGAGGCCATTTTTGCAAGGTGTGGGAAAGAGGAGTTTTTTAGACTATAGGCAGTGATGGCTCATATCCAAAATATTCTAGATGATTAGGAATAAAAAAATGAGTGGAGAGGCATGCATAAAACCCTTAAATTTTATTAAAATAATTATACATGATCATAATCAGTTTTGGGAAGTAAAAATAGGGCTAAATCATGAAGGCAGTTTTATGAGCCTGTAAATGGAATTCCTGCACCACTTTTCATGAGTTTCATGACTTAGGAAGCAACTTCTCTCTTCTAAAATTACATATTCCATATCAAATCCTCTTATCATGCACATTTAACTCACTTTATCATCTTTAAAAGTGTCTTTATGACCTTTGGACCTGTTTCTTCTCTTCTCTCTCCCAAGTTCTATAATAACCAACCATTTTGGCCTTTGTAAACTATGATTCAATTCAGTATAGTGAAAAATTGATAATTTTCATAACATGGATCAATAAGTATTAATAATTTTTACCTCTTCCATGAATATTCATAGTGTGTTCACTTGAATGATTGATCTTATTTATGTGATGATTGTTGTTTCCTTATCATTATTATCTCATTCCCTCACCTATTTATAGTTGGAAAGATTTTTATTTTAGGTCATGTGATGTTTTTTATGATGCATCAAGGTTAAGTTAGTTATTATATTCATATATTTCCATTATAGGCCTCTTTTCTAGTCCTCATAGGCTAAGCATTCATCAGAACCTCATAATGAAATATTGATGTAATAAGATGTAGATTGGAGAAGTGTATGTTTGGTTAGTCCCTTGTTATCATGTGTGACATGCAGCTAGTTATTAGTCATCAACAAATTTAGTGTATCACCATATTTAGGATATCTTACTTTTAGTTTTCTCTCCCTTTTCCCTCATGAGCATAGGTGTAATAGTGATCTACAAGTGGTACATCAACAAAGTTGTCCCTATCTAGAGATTTACCTCATTCTTAGGCTACCCATAGCCTAGAGGTGTTTCAATTATACCATTTTAATGATGAGAGTTGAGACATCTCCTCAAAGGGTGAAAATCCAATGGACAATAGTTTTTGGCATGCCTAGTAGGACTTTTAGTCCAAGAAGTTGAAATAATTTTGGTGTTGTGTTTCAACACATCAGCCTTTGGAGGCATCTATCTAAGCATTGGTGTTGAATATGAAGTTACTTAAGCTGGTCAATCAACCCAAATATTATTTTAGAATAATTTTCATAATCATTCCTTGTGTTCTTACTTCTTAATGAAATTTTATGGCTAACTTTTGTGTTGAGTATTGGTTTACACAAGTTGATGAGGTTTATTATGATTATGGTATTCCCTACAGCCTTGTCATGATCCTTAATATCTCCAATATGATCTTTAACAACTCCAATATGATCCTTTCCAACATTTTCATGAGTTGTATCAGTCCTATAAAGAGCCTTTCCAATATCTTACTCCTTTTAGTCAACCTAGTCACTTCTCTAATCAGTCTATTTTAAATTTTAATAAAACTCACTTGGGTTATGCGAAATACATGATAAAGATTGATAAACTAAGAGGTTATCATCAAGATGTTCCTATTCATTTCATTAATAATGTGAGAGATGCATTATAGATGGTTAAAATAGAGTGGGTACCTATTGAGAGAGCTGATTGGCAAAGGCTCCCAAGTGAAATATTAGATGTAGGTGGCTTGATTGCATCCTTGAAAGATAATCTAAGAGTTTATGAGGAGAAGCCTCACCAAGTCTATCAGTCCTCATATCCACCTTCCCAATATTTCTATCAATTCTACTTTACCCCTACTGATGAGCCCAATCAAGCTTATCAAAGTCATCTTTTCCCCAATCATCTGGAAGAGAGATTTAAAAAGACAAACTTGGTTTTTAAAGAAAATATTGATAAGAAAATTGAGTTAGCCAATAGGTAGATGTACCAGTCCATTTCATCAATAAATAAAATGTAATTTAATCCCTAATTTATGTCTTCCTTACATCTGCACCTCAGGAATAGACCTTTAGATATGAAATCCCAAGTTAGAGACAAGGTAGAGAATCCAAGCTCAAGGAGAGCTCAAGTTTCTTGAAAAATCCATCCACTCCTCAAATTATATCACCACCTCAAGAAGAAAATCCTAATCCTATCATCTTACACTACAATAAGGTAGTGGAATCATGGGGAAAGAAAGAGGAAAAAAACTTAGATAAAGAGTGTGCAATTGAGAAAGAGTTTGATCCTATGAAAGTTCATCCTAACCTTCCTCAAGAGACTCCTTGCCTTCTATGTCAGCCCTCTTATACTACCTATCCTCATGATTATTCATATCAAATTCAATAGAGACTTTTTCAAAAGAACCTAGACAAGAAAATTGAAGAGTTAGAGTTAGGAATGAAATTGTTAAGTAAAGGTGTGATGGAAGGCTTATAGCCAAAAGAAGATCGTATACCTAAACACATGTCATTTAACCTTCCTCAAGAGAGTGTTCAAGATAAATAATATGTAAATGAATTTATTTTAAAATGGAAGGAATAAAATAAAGATATTTTATCCCAAGGTTTGACTCCCCTTCATTAATAACTCCTAAAAGAATCAACTATAATTCATTCTCAATTTTATTTTGAGTTCTATGTTCCACCTTCACCAACTATTTCATTTATCATCACACTATCACAAATTTACCTAATTAACCTATTGTATGGGAACCTAAAGAGGAGAATTTTATTAAGAAGAATTAAAAAGTCTTACTTGAATAAAACATAGCTCCTTGGCAGCCTCATTGGACTAGGTCACCTAATCACAAAATGCCTAACTTTGGCATCACCAAGAAGGAGAAATAAATGGAGGATCTTACAGTCATTGAGAAGTAAAGTTAGGTTATGATAGTTAAGATACAAATTGATATCCCTCAAGACAAGGTTATTTCTTATGTTGAATATTTAGATTGTGTTGATATTAAAGAATGTTTTCCTTTTTCCAAAGAAGAGGAAATCACCATTGGTCCACATACCACTATCCAAGATATCATAGATGGGACAAAAAATGTAATCTCTAATCATCCATGGGATGAATTATTTTCAATCATTGGATCAATTTATACTCATCTTCAAGGAGGCTATGATCTAATCGAGAATGTATAAGGCAACCTTGACAATCAAGTGACTATGAAAAAAAACATCGTTTTAAATCAATCCATTGAAGAAGCATATGCATCTCATGATGATATGTTTGAAATTATCAAAATGGGTTATAATATTGTCAACTAGTTGGGAGAAACACATCAGATTTTAAAGGATGGAACAATCTTCTATTATCCTCGATCTTATAAGGAATAAGAAACTACTCCTCTTGAAGCCATGCCTACTAAGAAGATGCAAGTTGATCATGAGGTGAAAAGTGGGAAGAAATATGAGGTATGTGTACAAGGATAAGAGGAATAAATTTAAATTGGAGACCTATTTTAATATGGTCTAGTTTAGATCATAATAAGTGAAGCACCAAGAAATAGGTCTGATCTATCAAGTATATAATCTAAAGAGCAACATGTTTAGCACTATGTTTCATCTCATGAAGAAAGAGATGCAAGGAACTTTCCTTTTGATCCTAGAAAGGGAGATATGATTATTTTTTAGCTATACATAGTTGTTATTTTTCTTATTTCCCTATATGTTTTTATCACATGTGTGTCTTGTTAGTGTGTTTGTTTTTCTTTGTGTGTGTGTGTTTTGTTTTGAGTGGTTGAGGTAGTCAAAATGGTATTGTCCTGATCAAACCTTGTTGTCAATTTTTAAAGTAATATTCTTGTGTTTTATACTTTATATGACTCATTAAACCCCAATTAACTAATAAGGGTATTGATCTTTAGCATAGTAGGCATGCTACCCTATGAGTCACCAATTTGTTAACAAAATTTGACTAGGTAGGTCAAATTAGGACCCCTATAGGTAAAAAATTGATCTTTATATGTTTATAGGGGGTTTAATATTATGTAAAAAGGTATGTCATAGGTAAGTTGATGTTATTTCATGTCACATTACCCTTGGTATTGGTCATTTCCAATATTTATGTCTTTTTGAGTCATTTTGGGGGTCAAAATGAAACATTTAATGACTTATACAACCTCCTTGGGAGATGTGAAGGTTTAAAAGGATAATTTCATGCCCCATGTGTCCTCATATGTATTAATAAATTTTTTGTAACTAAAAAGTGCTAGGTTCTTCAAAAAAAAGGGTAGTTTTCTTAGAAAAAATGGGAATTTAATGAGGTGTACAAAACTATATATACTTTTGAAATTGAGGACATTTTAGGAGTGTCCCTTGGTCTTCCATAAAACAATTTTAGTGATAAATTTGATTAGAGACTCCAAGAAATGAATAAAATCACTTCTTCCTTCCTCCACTATTCTTGGCAAGAAAGAATGGTCCTTAGGTTTGTAATTTGTACAATTAAAAGGAGAGGTTTTACACAAAACAATCCTAGGGTGTCTTCTACACTCAATCAACTTCCATTTTATGTTTGGTTATAGAGGAATGGGGCCTGTACTTTATGAACCATTACTAAGAAGTTAGATTATATATGTTTCTTGTTAATTTGTGCACCCTATAGGTTTTTCCTTGGTTTAAACAAATCCATATAGTCCAATTTCTGAGATTGATTCCAGAGGTCTTGTACTCCCCTCTCACATGTTTCTCATCCTTATTTTCAGTATTTGAGTTTATTTAATGATCCAATCATCTTAGGTTTATAGATTGGTCTTATTTGAGATGACAAACAAGTTTCCACCATTTCCAATGTAATCTTACTTTGATAATGGTCTTTGAGGGTAGATATAGGTTAATTATTATGTTTCACTATCCTTTTTAGTCCTCTTAACATTAAATCTCATTCTCCAAACAATTTTTCATGGGAGTGTAGTAATAAACATCATGTAGTCAATTTACTCTATGGCTGTTATACATAGTTAGCCATGGTGAGTTACATACAATGAAGGTCTATATAGAATTTATAGAGAGGTAATTATGAATTGAAGGTGTTAATCATGATATTTGGATATGAATAGATAATTATACCTTCAAAGAGTGAGCAAGGGACTATGAAAACCAATCAACATAGTCATTTATAGTCTTTTGTCATTATACTCACCTATAGGTGCCCTCATAGAGACCAACCATGTTGGAAGGGAGTTTTTAAGCTAACCTAGGTTATTGAATGTTAAAAGGTTATTTTTTAAAATTTTTGAGATTGGTATAAAACACATTAAAGTCCAAACAAATTTCACACTTCCTAAACTCATGTTTACTACCTATACATTAGAATGTATACCTGCATGTTACACTAGCAGAGCTATGAAAATACTTGTTTCAAAGTGTTGAAAACCTTAGTGATGACCTAGTATGTGATGTAAACCATATAAAACATATTTTAAAGGATAATTTTGTATATTTAAGTGGATAATACCTTAAAAACATGAGATGATAGTATTTAAGGCTTCTTTTCTTAAAATCACAAAATAGAGGTTTGAGGCTTTTGGTCAAGGTCATATTATAAGGTTTCTAAGAGATTTGAGGCATATAAATGGAAAATATTGTATCCCCTAAATATTATAATAAATTTTTAAAATTTGGAAGGTATTTTATTAGTTTAAGATATAATTTGGAGGTCTATAAGTTACACTTTTAGGCATTGTTCCCAGTCAGTGAAACCTACATGATTTGAAACTCCAAAGGGACTCTTCACCTAAGGTTGTAGTTTTAGAGATTTCCTTCATGCTTGGAAGGTTATATGTAGTTTAATGTATCAATTATGATGTAAATATTATTTAAATGGATGATATATAGTATTTTATGTCATATAGATACCTCCATGTGTCCTTTCCTCTAAAAATGTGCACCCACAAGTAACTATGAGTTCTATATAATCCATGAGAAGGGATTAGACATGGAATAATCCATGTTGGATGATGGGAGATGACATAAAATTACTAATGAGGTAAAAGAGTGGTTTTAATACTATTCAAGATGAATATTCACCTACAATATGTCACTCTCTGCAATAAAGTTGACTATGTTTGACTGTGACAACAATGAGCTAGTTTGATGGTGTAAGCATTGGTATAGCAGGAAAATGAGTAAAATTGACATAAATAATTAAAAATTAGTATTTAAAACTTTAAATAATTTATTTTTGAACCATTTTTAAGGCCCAACTAGGTAGTATCATCTACTGGGGTCCTTCTCAAGTAATAACATAGCCTACAGTTCAAGACAATTAATTGGAGAAGTATGTAATGAGAAGTGTTGGAGGGGTATAAGATGATAGATTTTTTTTAATGACCTATAAAATGATGGAATAAATTTTAATAGGATCTTGATAGTGTAAAATAATAGAGAGAGAGAGCGATCTAATATTACAATACATAGTCCATATGAGAACCTTGCATACACAATTTGTCTCCACATAAGTCTGTCTTAGGTCTTTGAAAAATTAAAAGGTAAAATGATGTTATCATAATATAAAATATTGTGTAGATAAATTTCAAAACTTTTATAATCCTATTCAAAATTTACCATTTTTGAGAGAAAAATTGAGTGCCCTCTATTTTGTCTTAGATAGAGGGCACTCCCTTTATGTACAAACCTTGTAGTCTTAGGAATTGAGGATGAAAGGCTTAACCAAAGGTTAGTTGGGAATGTAAATGATGTGTGTGGAGTTGTGTAACATTAAAAAAAACATGATAAATATTTCATAAAATTAGGAATCCCAACAAGGTATCCCAGACCCTTAAGATTGTAGTCAGGCTCATTAGGAATGCTTAGGCCTAGATTTCAAATAAGAGGTCCCTTTAACTTATATATATATGTGAGATTTAAAAATAATTATAAAATGTTTTTGGTATAATAATATAGGTTTAAAATATAATTTTATGTAGTTTAGGCCATGAAAAAGTCATTTTTGGACTTTAGGACAACTCAGGCCTATAAGAAATGGAAGAGCAAGCTTGATAGGCCAAGTTGAAGTGCTTACATCTCCTTGAAGGATATTCATGGGGATATAATAGGATTTTATATGTTAGAAAGGGTATTTAGATGCATTATTTTGAATTTTTTTTGGTAGTTCCAATGTTAGGGAATTATGATCAAAGCCTAAGAGCCTAAATCACTCAAAACCCTTACAAACCCTAGTGAAGGACCTAATTAGGAAAATAATGAAATAAATGAATAAAAATTGAATATAATGGCATGGGAAGTTATTTTATGTTTTATATAACTCTTCATATCTTTCCCCCATCAATTTTAGTGCTGACCTGTTTATATGAACAAGGTATAAAATGGGTTCTTGTAATAGTTTTATGCATTATTCAGCTTCTAGAATGTTTCAGGAGATAAAATAAATTTTGGAAGGAATATTTGGAATTAATATAACTCCATATTTAAATTTAATACCTTTAATAAACTCCTAAGTGTTATTATAAAAAGTTTTATCTTAGCCAATCCAAACTAGCATAGTGAACATGATAGTGACAAGGGTAAATACTTCAAGTGGGAATATTTTTTAATGTGTTATTGATGACTCTAACACAATATATGGTATTTAAATGTGTCATACACTAAATTTTATGTATTTTCATGAAAAAATTAAGCCAAATTTGAGGCCAAGTGTGCAAGATGTGAGAAAAAGGAGTTGTTTAGATTGCAAGTAGTGATGCCTAATTTCCAAAAGATTCTAGATGATTAAGACTAAAAAAATACATGGAGAGGCATGTATAAAACAATTACATCTCATTAAAATCATTAAACCCATTCCTAATCATTTTTAGGATAATCCAATAGGGTTAAATCATAAAGGTAGTTTTTTGAGCCAGTAAAGGGAACTCCTACTTCAGTTTTCATGATTTTCATGACTTGGGAATCCACTTGTATCTTCTAACCTTGCATGGTCTATTTAGAATTTTATTATCATTAACATGTAACTAATTTTATCCTTGTGACCTTCAGACTTCTTTCTTCTCTTCTTTTTCTCAAGTACTTTAAGAACTAACCATTTTGGCCTTTATAAGCTATGCTCCACCTAAGTATGGTAAACCCCTACTCATTTGCATACCATGGATCAATAAATAATAACTATTTTTACCTCATCCATGACTATTCATAGTATGTTCACTTGAATGATTGATCTTGCTTATTTGATGATTTTTTTTCCCTTATCATTGTTGTCTCATTCTCTCACCTATTTGCAG
The DNA here is from genome assembly GCA_037957365.1 of Torreya grandis. Lineage (NCBI taxonomy): Eukaryota > Viridiplantae > Streptophyta > Pinopsida > Cupressales > Taxaceae > Torreya > Torreya grandis. The sequence goes on from JARHVA010001762.1 coordinate 811,230, forward strand.
TTGTAAAGCTTTTTCTTGTAGGTCATGTGAAGTGGTTTATAATGTGTCAAGGTTGAGTGAGTTAGTATATTCAAATAATACCATTCTAGGCCTCTTTTATATTCCTCCTAGCCTAAACATTCATCATAATCTCATAATGAAATATTAATGTAATAATATACAAATTGAAGTGTATGTTTGGTTATTCCTTGTTCTCATGTGTAACATGCATGTAGTTGGTACTCATCAAAAAGTTTTGTGTATCACTTCCTTTAAGATATCTTTATTTTATTTTTCTCTCCCTTTTCCCTCATAATAATAGGTTTAATAGTGATCTACATGTAGTACATCAAGGGAGATATCCCTATCTAAGACTCACCTCATTCTTAGGCTACCCACAACCTAGAGGTGTTTCAATTGTGCCACTTTTATGAGGAGAGTTGAGACATCTCATCAAAGGGTATAAATCCAAGTGAAAATAGTACCCATACACATAGAGTTATCTACAATTAATGATAATTGCATGTTATTTAAAAATCATGGCACTTTTCCCACCAACATGTAGGGATTAAAGGTAAATAATAAAGATAGTTATGTATATATTTATATCTTTTATTTATAAAATGATCACACACACACACACACACAAATGTGTGTGTGTGTGAGAGAGAGAGAGAGTGCTACATATATATATATATATATATATATATATATATATATATATACATACATACATATATATATATATATACATATATACATACATATATATATGTATGTATGTATATATATATGTATGTATATATATATATATATATATATATATCCATGTGTGACTGTACTTATGGTTTTGTATTTCTATAACTTACTATGGTTATAATATCATGTTATGGAAAAATGTTACTATGTGATTTATTTTTAATTATTTTCTATAAAATGTGAGAAGATGCATGGTAAAAAAAAACTATATATGAAAAAAATACCTTGATTAAGTATATGGATGAATAAATAAACAAATAATGTAAATAAAAAGGATAAATTAACATATAAAATACCAAATTTTAGGTAAAATGTAAATCTTAAGAAAAAACATAAGATAAGTAAAACATTGTGAGAAATTTTCACAAATCACATCATAATGTAAGTCAAAGATAATCGTAATTAGCACAAAATTACTATAAAAGAGATCTCCAATGTAATAAAATATGAAAGATAATTAGACTATGATATGTGAAAAATATATGGAAATGTTATCCAATGTAAGATAAGTAAAAAAACTAGAATCTATAATAGGCGAAAATAATAGATTTATGGTAAATTACTTGTAATTTAATATAGGTAAAGAATAAAATGAAACAAAGACATGTAAGAAATAAATCAAATACGTGGAAACTAGAAATAAATTCTTGTGCTAGATAAATGTGTAGGAAAAATGACCATCTAAAGACATAAATAATGGAGATGGTGTGAAAATTAATGTTGATGGGAGTTTGTGAGAAAGGTTTGGTTGTATTACCAAAGCTAATAAAATGTAACTAACAAACTAAAAATCTAAGAGGAGCTATAAATGAGAGCTAAAAGTAAAATCCAAATTAAATGGATATAAAATGGGAGTGTGAATAATAAGGACTTGATTCAAAAATCCATAAATATCATAAAATTATGGATAAATAAGGAAATGAGGCACCATAAGTGTGATGTAGACTTCCCTAAAAAAGAAAAGAAACTATATTCGAGTGATAAAGGATAAGAACTATGACATCAAGGAATTACAGAACCTCACATATAATATTAGGATTGGGATAACAAGGTAAACATAAATATCATCCCATGAAGGACACATGAATTAAAAATGAAAGGATCCTACTTTTTCATAACATGTTCTCTATTCCCTAGGACCCCTTATAGAGCCACATACCTACTATAAAGATTGAGTATTTGTGTGAGAAGGTAAGTGGTAATATAATGTAGTATAGGTAGGTAATGATGCGGTGAGACCTCCTACCCCAATATAATGGCCTAAATGATATGAATGTAACTTGATTCCATCATTAGGCCAATTGTGGAGTTTTTAATTTGAATAGAAAAGATGTTCTAAAAATATCATGTTTTTTGGAGTGATTTGACTTTTAATATTATTTTCATTTTGGCATTGTATTTCATTATGATTTAGATTTTAACTCACTTGGATTTTTCTATTTTAATCATTCATATTTATTCATAAAAATTAAAAATGAGTGATATTTCTAACACAAGATAACTTACACAAAGAAATCATAGAGGAGAACATAATGACCAAAATTCCTAAATGTTCCTTGAATTTCACCATAGATAAGAGTGCAACTTGAAACTAACACAAGTGTGCATAAAGTAAAATAATATGGTAAATGGGCATCATGGATGATCCATTCATGTGAAAATTTTGATGTAATGAAGATACGATAGTAGGTGACCATAGGAAGGGAGAGTTTTACTTAACAAGTGACTATGGAAAAAGGAGGATATGAAAGTACATGGTATTGTAATTAAAATATAAAAAATGAGACACAAAGAAGGGGGTTGACATGAAATATGGTAATCATGTCAATAGAGAATCCATACTAACCTAAAATGGGTCTAACTCAATAAAAAAATGTTAAAAACATCCCAAAAGATGGGTAATGCCAAAATATACAAAATAATTACAAGAAAACTATGACTGAGAAGAAATATGCTATAAAATGTTTAAAATATCCTTAAACGTGCTACCTCAGGCCCATGAGGAAAACTAATGTTGACTATAAATCATCTCAAAATAGGAGGAAAATAAAATTTGAAAGTGTTCCCATAGATATACAACAGAAATTTTGTTTGACTCTAAATAATGTATATATATATATATATATATGTATGTATATATATATATATGTATATATATATATGTATATATATATATGTATATATATATATGTATATATATATATATATATATGTATATATATATACATATATATATATATACAAAATTTCATGTCTAGACCTGAGTGTAAGTGTAATTATTTTGACTCTTCTCTCTCTAATTATGCCTTAATTAGGCCTCTAGGCCTAAAAATTGAGTTTAAGCTATAATGACCTCCCACATGCGTGAAACAAAAAACATATGTTTTATTAACTTTAAGTACATATTTAAAATTATCCATGACAAATTTGGACTTATTAAACCTTGTTTAGGTGTGTGAACCAAGAAATGGCCAAAAAAACCTACTCTTTCATAAGCTCTTTATATTGTTTTCAAGAATCAGACCTATAGGAAAACTTCCAAGGTCAAATGTATGAATTTTTTGATTTTAGGAGATATAATTCACCTCAATACACCTTATTCAAAAGTTTTCATTAGTTTATAAGGTCAAATACCCTACTTTGATCCCAAATACTTATAAAAACATAAAATTTAATGCATTTGTATAGGTATAGGAACAAAAAAAATCATGGTGATAATCTTAATGGAGTATGGAATTATGTACAAGTGTTTTAAATGTAAATTTAGTGAATTTAAATTAATTAAGAGATCAATTCTCTCTATCAGGTGACTCTTGGTCTTCTTGGCAACCAAAAACATGCTTATCATCTTCACGATGATTCATAAAGCATGAGGCCTTAATAAATGAAAAATATCCATAAATAAAAAGTATAAAAGGCCCCATAAAATCCACTAATATATTTTTTTCCAATTCATGCTGTCTATGTTATTCTGAACTTGAGAAGATGCTTCTCTAGCTAGAAAGCTTGCAATTATGATGTCCAAGAAGAGACAAATGAGTGAAAAGAGGTAAGAGTCTTTAGTTTTCCTGTAAAACACATAATTGAGGTATATATAATAAATTTTTAATTTTTAAAATTTTATAATATTACATATATCTCCACAACCCTATTGTATCTTTAATTTTCTCATTCCTAGGGTTCTCTAACAAACTAATGCTAGTGACACTAGTGTGACTTGTCCTACATTCTATTCCTTATTAATGGAAATAAAACCTATATATTCACCTTTAAAAACCTAAATCACCTAATTTATACGAATAAATCAATAATATTTTCCAAAATATGAAATTATTTAAACATAGGCCTCAATGATCTTTACTAGATGTCTTGACTGAGCCCTTAAAAGTAATCTATTTTACATGGTTTTATCATTATTATACATATATATACTTATAAAATATACATTTAGGGTATATATGATATATTTGGATTACATATTTCTTATTTTCTCACCAAAACACTAATCTATTTCAAAGTTATATTCAATTCTCTCTCATGCTCTCACATAGGCTTGTAGGTGGTGGGATGAATGTCTCTTGAATGTTAAGCTCTAAGATTTAGTATTATTAACATAAATTATTAACCCATTAATAATATTTTAATTTCATTAAATTATTATTCATTTTGATAATTAAACCTATACACACTTACTCGTAATTTCAACAACTTAACAATAAATGTAGGTTTCCCTTTACCCTACCTATAACAGGGCTACTTAAGTATTTTGAGACAGAGTTATCTTAGGGTTATATTAAATAATGATGAAATTATATATATATATATATATATATATATATATATATATATATATATAACATTTATTTATACACTTTCCCTTAAATTTTCCTAGATTTAGGTTTTATCAAATAACTTTCATCTTTCATTGCCTTCAACCTACATCCCTTCTTCATGCACAAGTCTGTAGGAACTAGTTGAACTATGTGACTAATGACTTGAGGTGGGTTATCTTTATATCAATACGTTATTTAATAAATATATTATTAGTCTTCTAGGATTCCATGTATAATAATTATCTATATAGAATTCAAAACCTAGTGCATAATATTATATCTTGACTCTTAATGTCTTTAAGTGAGTTTACATTTCTAGCTGGCATGTAGGTATCTTTTTAGGCTTGTATAGGGTCTTAACTGAGACTCAATCCTCTCCAAGTGTGTCTTTATTCTTTTATTAACATTTTTTAATGTTCCATACATATTTTATTACTTTTTCCCTTCATTTCAAGGCTAAATCCTATACTGATCTCATCTCTTAAGCATGAATTTCACATGAATGCAAACCTACAGGCCTACAAACTAGTAGGTTTGCATTTTCACTATTTAAAACCTTTAATGAGACTTTTAATTATATTTTTAAACCCAAAAAAACTTATTTATAACCTAATTATTCTTCTTATGATGTCATGACCCTCATATGACCATAATAATGCAAGATAAGACCCTTTCAAACCATTATTGTTTAGGTAGTCTACACACAGTCCTTAAAGTAAGCTATAATGTGACATTTTGGAATCCTAGTATAGAGGTATCATAATATTTTAGAGCCTTTAATTAATGGATAATATTTTTAAAATATTTTATAATCGTTTAGATGCATTAGATCCTAAAGAAAACCTTAAAAACTTAAGTGCAAACCTACAATTTCACCCTATGAATGTTTTTTTATCAATTTCCAATGCTACATGTGCCAAAAGGATAGAAGATGAAAGTTTGAGAAGGTTGATTAGGACATAAGGAGTATTTTTAATCACTCACCTTAACTTAACTATCTCATTCATTCATGAAACATGAAAAAAACTAAGACATTGGGGTTTTGAAAGGGTTTAAGACCACCTGATGGCCTTAATAATTGTTCATAAAGGAGGGGCCACCAATATTATGAATGGAAATGGATTTTAAGTCCATTAGGACCCCCTCCTTTGGTAAAAGGATTAGGTCCCTATTCTCTTTGTGTTGTATGGAATGAACATCCAAAATTTACCTTTATCAACTTACTAAGGGATCAATGAAGGAAAAGAAGCATATATTACATTTATGAGACATGTAACGACACTCCAAGTATGGTTTTTAATTGAACAAGGAAAATAAACACTCTCTAACTATTTTCACTTGTAAATGGATCTCCCAAGTCTATAAAAGTACCTATTATTTCTTGTAAAAGAGTGATTCTCCCTTATCTATATGTTGAACCTAAAAAAATGATATGATTTGACATATTTTAAAGTTATATAACTTATTCACAATATTTGACAAGTATATTCTATGAATAATTCATCTTCTGGGATTTGACATGCATTGGATTTAGTCATATGCATGTTTCTCTTCAAATTCATTTACCTTAAAATTTACACATCAAACATAACATTTTTAAACATGTATAAAATATATATGTAAGGTGAGGAATGAGTAGTATGAATTGAATATCAACCTATGAACCTTTGACATAATTTTACTCTATATTATCCTGTTTACCTTATGACTAGATTGGCATAAGAGAAATATAAACCATCACCTTAATATTATCAAAATAACCTTAAATTTTTCTAATAAGACCTAAAAATGAATTTAATAAGACATCATAATGCATTAAATGGTAATTAAAAAGGTTATCAACACATGACAAGTCAAGTTTCTTATTATATGGGTTGACTTTTTTACCTAGGGGTCAAAAATGGTCAACAATAACTAAGTGATGATACTAGAAATAATGTCCATTTTTTTAAATTTCAAGTTATTATGATCATGATTTTCATTATTATATTTAGTGAAGTTTGGTGTAATTTTTCCCATAAGCTTTACATTACCACTATAACCTCATTTATTGTTGATGGGATAGTTGAAATGTTAATATTCATGAAATAATTGTTGGCTAGTTTTGGCCCACATAAGAATCTTTTGCCTAGAAATGGTTTGAATAGATGCAAAGACTTATTGATGGAATGAATGGACAAAAATTATGTAAATAATACCTCATATCACTTAAAAATATTTTGAAACACTTTAATCAAGATTAAAGTTCAATTCATTAATCCTTGAGAAGTAAGCTTGAAAAAAGGTCTATGATTGCAAAGTGAAGAAGACCAACATGTTTTCATGGTTTTTAAAGAATTCAAGGGCATTAATAAAGTTTAAAAAAGTATTAGGAGTCTATTGAATATTTATAAAGAGAAAATAGTTTGATGCATAAGTCCAGAAGAATAGAGCGTCACAAGTATATCACGTACGAACAAACAAGCCAGTTTGGTTATATATTTAATAAATCTACTTATAAATCCTCTCAAGCCAAAATATCACATGGATATGAAGTTATTCATTCCTAAATCATGTTCTAAAAAAATTTATCTTTGATGAGCTTTCTATCTCAAAATATAGGTCTTTAAATTTAAACTTATAGAGTGGGACATGCACACATAAATTAAATTTGGGCTAAGATAAATAGCTATTTTAATTAAAATGTACCAAGGATGAATGTAGAGATTACAAGTGCCTAGATCATGTAATATCATGTCAATTTAAAATGGTGAGTGGGTGTTCAATAATATCAGTGGTTCCCAAGGATCCAATGACATGCATTCATACATCGATGATGAGTATTAGGTAAAAAGGCTAGCAAACCCAAGATTGAATGCATCGATGACAAGTGTTAAGATCTCAGGTACCTAAATGCAGATATTAAAATGTGTGGTTAATGATAGAATTAGTGATCCCAAGTAGATCAATGGTTCATTATCCATCATACAAAGTAGATCTAATGGTGAGTAATGTGTTAAAATGTCATCGAATATCAAAGACAAATCCATGGGTAACAACTATCTCAACCATGTTAAACTTGCATAAGATATATGTATCACATCTATTCATACAATAAATAATAAATGAAGAGTGAGAGGTCAAAAATTTAGTGTATCTTTGGGATATATACATAGCTACCAGGTTTCATGACCATGGTAACTATCAAGTAAATAAATGGTGCATGTGAGAAACCCATATCCAAATTGATGATCAATATTAAATGCCAAGAGCTAAGGGACTTTAATGGAGATAAAATGTGACATAAGGTGAATCCATATCAAATATCTCAAGGAGGATTATGAAGATATACATGTTAGAATATGATTTTTTCCACCCATGTAGGTAAACACATAAATGTAAGGTTGGATATGATCTATATAACCAAGAGCAGACCACAAAAAGATGTCTAAAACTATTAAATCCATGTAAAAACTTTTAAGATATTATAGATGTAGGATTTACATCTCATTTAGATCCAATAAACCCTAGCCTATGGAAATTCATTTCAAATCATGACTATATGAAAACAAATAAGGTGATTTGTTTTCATCCATAATAGATTTATATTCAGGATTTAGAAGCAATGGTATAATGGTGACTGTGTAATAAATATTAGTTTGAAATTCAAGGCATGAGCCCAAGTAACTACTTGATAGTGTGAAGACCATCAAGAAAGATTTATGAAGACAATGGTGTGTTTAGTGTTTCAAGGTCCTTAGGGACTTTTTTTTGTTTGATGAATTATGACTCAGCATCCTCATATTGATGATAATTGATCAAAGGTGGTTGGGTCACATTTATTAAGTGTTACTATTCATTTATCTTATCTCTCGCATCCCATTTTACTATAAATTCAAGATTTGATATCTTGATTTGTATCCCTCAGCCTGAAATAGTGAAGCTTTGCCAAAATCACTTTGTAAAACTCTTTTGAAGCAATATAAGACATCTCAATTTTTTTTAATGTTAAGTTTGATTTATTAAAGTTTAATTTATAGAGTGTATATTTCATATTCATCATTGATATGTCCTTCATGTACCTTGTTTCAAGTCTATTGATTTATTGTAGGTTGTGTGAAGTGTTGGATAGTGAGGTTTCCCTTGAAGTATCATAATTCTATAGTTTTTTCTTAAACATATCTCTTTTATCCTTTAATTTTTAGGTCTCTTTTCACCCTTGATATAAAATACTCATTTTTGTAACCTTATCATAGAATATGATCATTTTTTATCCTAATTAGATTCATTAGTAGTCATAAAAGTGTCTAATATGAGAGTGGATCATTGAACATTTGGTGCATAACCATTTAGACTAGGTTTTCTCCCTTTTATCTTTCTTCCCTTTCCCTTTTCCTTGGTATAATTATAGGTTTAGGAGAAGAACTATATTATCATATCAAAGGAGCTAGTCTTGTTAAAAATCCTAGAGTTCTAACCAAATTTTAGGTAACTCATAGCCTAGGTTCATTCCCATGTTAGAATAGATCTGAGTAGAGGGCTTGAATAATCCCTTTGGTCAACTATGGTGAAATATAGGTCTCCAACAATTTTGGCATGACTAGTGGGATCCATTCTCTTTAGCATATCCAAAGTCTAGAGTTGAGAGGAAGTATTTTCAATAGAGGAAATCAACCACCATCATCAGAAGCTAAAGATTCTCTAAGTTTTAGAGTTCATAGCATCATCCAAACAATACCTCTCATGCCAAATGTTACTAAAAGGTTAGCCAATGAAGGTATTCCCTTTGAATTTATCTAGATACCTTCTATTTCATATAAAAGAGAAAGATTCAATAAGACAAGTCCTTATCCTTAAAATAAATATTCATCTCATCATCATATTACTGTTTTAAGTAGTATAACCCCCACTATGCAAATGGCAAGCCCCATAATGCAAGCTTTTGTACCCGTCAATGGTGGCATCCCTCTTAATCTTTAACAGCATGATGATATCCCTATTACATCTTTGAGGAGTCTACCATACTTTATAGGTAAAAAATCCACCACCCCTATACAACACATAGATGACACTAAAAAACTTTGTTCAGTACATAAAAATATGTAATAAAATATGGACATGAGACTACTAGCCACATCCTTGTAAGGAAAAACCTTGTAATGGTATAGGGGTCTAGATCTTGCCTCAATAAATACTTGGGATGAGTTTGGTGAGTGCTTATGTAAACATTTTGAGGATAGAAGTGGCCATGTGTCACTTGTAGAATAACTCACCTCAATCAAGAGGACATCCCAAGAATGTATGGTTGATTTCAATAATAAATTCCAAAAGATGTAGGATAGGATCCAGGTCCTCATTAAGCCAACACCCAATTATGCTTTTATTTACTATTTGAGAGAATTGAATTTAGACATTGTATTCATGATCCAATATATGGGTGGAAAAACTCTAACTGGGGCTTATGAGATATCTATAAGGGGAAAAAGGTGTATGATACAAGCAAGGAAACTCATGCCAAGAATTCTCATTTCAATTTTTCCTGATCTTTAGCCAACCCCACCTACCATTTCTCCATGTCCCACTCCAAACAATCAAGCCCAACCTGATGATGGTCAAGTGGACAAATTTACAAGGATTAAGAGCTTGTTGAAGGCATAAAACAATAAGTTAGTGGATCTAGAGAGATAGAAATAGACTTAATATAGGCAATACCAAAGTTACTTTAAAGCCTAATACCCTACTCAATCCTATAATAGACCCCCTTATCCTTAAAATAAACAATCCCAAGGATAAATTACTCAAGGTATATATAATAATAGTTACAATCTCACATTTGTAAGTAGAACAAGAGCCTTGGTCCCCACACAAAAAAATCTTGCACAAGAGGGCCAATGGTGATTAGAAGGGTAGTCTAATGAGATGGTAATGGATACAAGTGGAGAAATTTATCAAGATCCTAGTTAGTATCATGTTCCTTTATTCTAAGGCAATGACATAATGCCTCCTTCACCACAAGGCCCTCTAATGAATCAAGATAACATTCCTACCATGACATCATCAGAATATTGAATTTAATAGCAAGGGAGTATGGGTAAGGCACCACCTAACACCACGTGCATAAAATTTCAAAAGTGGGAGCATATGTTTGAACATGTAGTAGTAAACATGGGGTAGACTACACAAAGGGAAGATGAACCTATTGTAACCAATAAAAGGGATAAAAGGAGGATGTTGGTTGATAATTTGGGTTAAATTAAGGCTTCTTCAACACCTCCACAAGTTAGTCAGTAGCCTACCACTTCAAATATAGCTATTAAATATCTTAAAGTACAACAAATACCCAAACATCATGGAAAACAACATAAGGATCCTTTTGTTCCTCATGTCACTAAAGTGATATGTGATACTTCTACTTCTAATGTGTATTTCAAAGGTATTAGTCTTCATTTGAATATTTTGGATCATATAAAAAAGGATAATGTCACTATATTTATGTGTTTTATAGTTTTCATAATTATGGTGTTTTATTCCTAGTTAAATAAATTTTTTTGAGAAAAGTAAATCAGTAAATAATATGAAGGAGTTAAGCTACTAATTTGTGTAAATAGATTTGTATTTTTAACTTTTCTAAATATTGTACTAAATAAGATAAATCTAACTTAGCTTATTCTAAATGATCCAGACTGAGATAGGGTTTGATATAGAAGGAGCAAGACTGCCAAAGTATCAAAAAATAGATCCTAAGGTTGATTTATAGATTAGATAGGAGATCAAAATTTGGTACACATACTATCTGGCTCTATAGTCCCTTTCTAGTTTTGTTGTCTAGGTGGTTTGAGCTTGCTAGGTTCTGCTTGGTAGTCTTGTGTTACCCTGTTAGTGAAATATCAAAGACTAGAATCCTAAAGAGTTCATTATATTTCTATTTTTAATCTTCAAATACCTAGGATCTCTCATTTATTGAACTTGAATGGAAACTTGGAAAATATAGATAAGGGTTAGTGTGTTAAAGATACATTGGATGTTCTTCACACCCTATGTGTCTGCATGCTACTAGATACCGATACTCTAAGGAGGGATCAAGTGAATGTAGTTCTCCTATTGAAATGCTTGATATAATTATTTATGATAAATGCAACTAGATGCAAAACTAGATGTAATTTGGATGGCTAAGGACTGGTGCAAAGGTTTGAATAAGCTTGAAATGACCTTAGAAGGCTATATGTATAGAATAGGGAAGAGTGCTTGAGTGTACTTGTATTTTTTCTCATATCTTATAAATTAAGAGTCAATCCTTCTAAATGGACTTTGAATGGCCTTTTATAGGAAAATTAATCATAATGGGTTAAATTAATTCACATTAGGATAATAAATAAAAGGATAAGGATCTAAAATAATCTTACCATCAGGACCAATTTAGCACTTGGATAATAGTGCCAAAATTATACCACCTTGGGTTTCAGTGCTCTTGTCCAAGTTTAGTGATATTTATAGAGGGAATGAGATCTATGTGGATGGATATAGGCCTATAATAACTACCTAAATATGTAAGTGTTAAGTTTAGAAGGCTATGGATGACTGAGAATCAATTAAATAATAGCCTTGTGTAATCAAGTAGGAAGACCTTTGGATTGGGTGTCATTAGCCATGCTTAAGTCATCCAGTTTTGCATTTTATATGAATACACTATGTATGATGCTATGCCAATTTTAGGATAGAAAGATATCCTATAGAAAGAGCAATCCAAACTTTCTCATGTTGATAAGACAACTGATAAGGTGAACACTATTTTTACAAATAGTAGTCAACCTAGTTAAATTCAAATTCCTAGTCAAATTCCTAATCAAGGTCAAGTTCATAATGTTGTTCATCCCCCTAGTGTTGTCAATCCTTCTCCATTCTATTTTTCATTCATCATAGGGGACTATTTAGTTAACAATTATATGATATATTTAGGTGATTTAACCTTAGTTATGCCTAAAGCCATAGAAGATAAGATTGAGCTTAAGTATGTGTCAAATGAAAAAGTTATTCTCTAGTTGGATGCTTCCCCCACTAAAATAGTAGGTATATTGAAATATATTAAGATCACAATGGTAACTTTCCCAAACTGTGTCATTACTTGGGATGTAATGTTTGTAAACCTACAACCATATTTTTCCCTATGCCTATTTAAAGAGTTTACTATAAAAATTTAGGGTTATTTATCCTCTAACTAGTCATACATGGTTTTTAGGACTAGATATGGGACTAGGGTCATTATTAGGTCATAACCTATATCTAGGTTTCATCTAGAGACCTATATGCCTAACCTTGAAAATGTCAACTATACCATATTAGATGAGGATGAAAATACTAATAAGCAAGAGGCTCATGACAATCTTAAAGGCATTTCAGACCTATACATGGATAAGTGGGAAACTAACAATCATGTATTTGATCCCTACACTAATATTGAAGTAGGCTTATAAATGTATTGTATGCATGAGGAAGGTGTTGTTATACCTTTCCTAACTAACACCACTCAAGAAGGAGATGGTCCATGGACTTTATTAGTTGATGTTTCAAGGTCAAATAATGGTAGTGGAATTAGTGTCATGTTGGTTTCACCCTTAGATCATAAGTACTATTTACCTTCAAGATTTCAATTCAATTACACTTCAAACATAGCAGAATATGAGTCTATTTTACATGGTTTATAATATGCAAGAAGAAGAGGTGTCAAATTTATTCAAGTCAAGGGTGATAGTGAGCTTGTTCTACAATAAGTAAGAGTCATAAGTTCATTCAAGAAACATCATTTGAAATTTTACAAGCATCATGTATGGGATCTCATAGAGGGCTTCTTGGCATTCAATATACAATCCATATTAAGAGAGACAAATCAACATGCAGATATTCTTATAGCCATTAGAACTCAGCATGAGTTTTTATAAGGAGTCAAATGAAACTAGAGTCAAGATAAGATCAAGGTCACATGTAGGCTAGTTGTACCTAATAATAATGTGATTTGGTAGGTGTTTGATAATGATGAACAAATTATATATTTTTTCATGAAGTGTAGGAGGTAGAATTTTACCATAAGAATGAAAATAAATTATAACATCATTATTATGTTCAAATAGTGAATATAATATATAACAAGATTCTTAAGGGGATTCTGACATTATAAAGCATCTTCAATGAAGATGACCAAGTGGTAAGATTCAAGCTATGTATCTCAACCAAGGAGTAACTTTATGAAAGGATAGAGATCTTCTAAGATAAATTATTAAAGTTAGGAAAGATGAACACAATAGAAGAGAGAGTTGCATTTGTTAATTTATGCAAAGAATTCTCTGATGTATTTGCATGGGAATACAAGGATTTGAATGGTTTTGAACCCAAACTTACAAAACACACAATTGAAGTAGAGAGAAATGCAAAACAAGTTAAGCTAAAACAAAGGATTATCAACCCAAAAGTGGAGGATTTAATGAGAAGGTATCTATTTAATTTTATTTAATCAAATATAATATTCCCCATTAAACATTCCTCATGGGTGGAAAACCTTGTGATAGTGAGGAAGAAGAATGGGGATTTATGATTATGGTTGACTTTAGGGATCTCAATAAAGTATCCCTAAAAGACCATTACCCACTAATATTAATGGATCAAATTATTTGAAATGTGGTTTTTTATTATATATTATCATTACTTGATGGATAATCTAGTTATAATAAGATTATGTTGAAGGAAGCATATAGGCATAAGACAAACTTCACCATAAAGTGGGACAGATATGCATATATGAAATGCTCTTTGAACTATCCAATGATGGAGCAACTTTACAGAGGGTAATGGATGTTTCCTTTGAATGTTTGATCAATGGCATGGTGCTTGTGTACCTAGATGACATCACTATTTTCTCAAAGAAGCCAACTAATCACATTACTCACTTAAGGTTAGTATTTGAAAGATGTAGAGAATTTGGTATGTCATTGTTGGTGTTCATGAGCATAGGCTATTATGCCATGGAGTGTCGAACGATGGTCTTTAAATATATCCTAAAAGAGTTGAGTCCATCTTATCCTTACCATTTCCTAAGCACAAGAAGGGTCTATAGACTTTCTTAGGAAATATTAATTTTATGAAATGGTTTATCCTAGGCTTTGTAGAGCTGGTTAAGACTCTTACTCACATGTTAAGAAAATGCAAGTTTACATGGACCAAATAATGTAAGAGGAGTTTTTGGGTCATCAAATATGCCATATCTTATGCCCATACACTTCTTAATCCTAATTTTAACAAATAATTATACTTTTGTGCTTTCTCTATGTTGGATACAATCTCTACCATGTTAATGCAATAGAATGAGTAAGGTTTGGAATATCCTATTATTTTATTTATTTAGGACTTAGAGGGGTATGAGGATAGTTATAGATTTTTAGAGAAGCATTTTCTTATAGTAGTGATAGGTTTGAATAATTTTAGTCACATGGTCTCCAATAGTAAGATCATACTCATAGTGGTACACCCAAGTATTAAAGAGTTTATACTCAACAAAGACATCAATGAGAAAATATCTTGATGGGTGACAACATGCATGTAGTATGACCTTGAGGTTAGAGTTAAAAAAATTGTATGGGGTATCAGGTTATGTGAACACCTTGTAGTAGAGGTAAAATAAGATAAATATCAAGTGTTGGTAGCCCATCACAACTAACAGGAAGCTACATACAACACACCTTTCAGTTGGACACATGATATACTCATATTTATTAAGTTAGGACAATGTCTTATGGGAATATATAGAGATAATATAAGTCACTTCATGTTGAAAAGTATACTTTATACCCTGATATATGGAGTACTTTTTAAGAGAGACATAAGAGGCATGCTTTTGAGGTGTGTGCAATCATGCCAAATTGACAAGCTACTTATATAGTTCCATGATGGTGCAACTAGTGGGTACTTTGCTTCCAATACCGCAACCTCTAAGATCATTAGAGTTATGTACTTTTGGCCCACAATGTTTAGAGATGCACATTCTTGGGTAAAGAAATGCCTAAAATATGCAATGTTTGTTGGCAAGTAGAAGCTAGTTGCCCTTCCCTTATAGCCCATATAAATAGAATAACCTTTCATGCAATGGGGATCATAATTCATAAGGATGATACAACCCCATTTAGTTAAAAGACATAAATGGATCATTACAACTAAAAATTACTTTACAAGGTGGGTTGAAGTAACTACCCTCAATGAAGCTAATGAAGATTCTATTTTTGGACTCTTACGATGGCCTTGTGACCATATTTGGTGTGTCTTATATAATAATTTATGATAGTGCATTGGCCTTCAACAACAATATGGTATGTGAGTGGGCTCTTTCACATGGAATTTATCTCAATGTATCCTCTAACATGTTATAGGTATAATCATTAAGAGGAGGGGTTGAATTAGTGAGCCCAAATAATCCAACATCAATTCTAATATTTACAAACACTTAATTAGTTACCACAATCATTCATGAATCATAAACAACATTCATATCAATGAGAAAGAGATACAATGCAAGATCAATCACATAACACATGAAATATGTGGGAAACCCTCTTGGGGGAGAAGACCCACTCAAACCTATAATTGGACTACTATCCTATATTAACAAGATCCAATTTATACCAGCTACAATTGATCAAGGAATTATGATCCTTATTTAGTGATACTAAAAGCTCAAAAGGTGCTACAACACCTATCTAGCTAAGCTACAATAATAACTACACTTTTAGCAAGTTTTACCTTATAAGGAGGCTAAAACCACCTTAGATGTTGAGCTATAAGAACACCACCTATGAACACATCCACATTTGAACTGATTTATTCAACACCTATTGATGGACCTCTAATTATCACTCTTCACCTTCACTCATACTCAAATAATAATAACATTATTCTTCCAACAAAATTATGACCTACAGGACATATAAATAATCTTAAATATATTTTGTTCTTATTATCATCCAAAGGTATGTATACCCTTCCTTTGATCCACTAATCACATATAAAATCCTCTCTCCAATCTCTCCCAAGTCTCTCACACAAAGTCAAGAAAATCACCATCTTTAATTTTACTATTTATAGAGAATAATTGACAGTTAACACCTTGTTCGGCCATTAGGCATGATTTATCCCTTAAGAAATATCTCATATGAAAACATATCTAAAAACAATCTTCATAAATTGGGTATAGCATCTATTACTCACCCTTAAGGAACTACAACTTTTAATAAGGCCCTTCTAGCCCTTATATGTCTTATGTGAACCCATTCACTCCTTTAGCACGTCATAAAAAAAAACAAGAAAATAGGACCACTTTAAAATACATGGGTCCACTCCTTATTTCCCCTTCGACATCCTCAAATGATCAAAGTCATCATTTCTCACCTCTACATATGCTCAAATAACTCAAACACTGACCTAGTGCACAAGAACATTATGTTCAAAAACATAGTAAACTTATTAATCATTGTTCATAATCAAGATATATTGATCACACCTATAAAAACCACATAAATCATTCTTATGGATTATATAACACTCCCTACTAGCCAAGTCACCATGAGACATAAAAATAACATTAGCACAAGCTCAAACATCCTTCTTGGGTCAGTTATAGAACAAATATGAACACATAGTCAACTTGGGAAAATTAATATCTTTGAATCTACACACTTTCAAATCTTTAAATTGGGTTCATTAGATGTTTCATGGAGTCCTCTTCATCTTTTATTATTACAATACCAATAAATTCAACTTTTATCAAAATATATGGATAAAATATAGAACTCTAGTTTTTCTCTATGTTAAATTCAAATATTTGAATGACAATGGTGTTGAGGTCAACATACACCCATTTATAAAAAATAGGGACCCTTTTTGTATACTTTTAACCTTAAAACTAAAATATTTATATGTTTTACACCTTATTAGAATTTGAAGATCATCCATGCCTAATAAAATTAACCCCTTTTTTCATGGTTTTGCTTTGACCTTGCCTAATGTTGTTAGTAGTTGACCCTCATGTCTTAAGTTGTAGTTTTCAAGGAGCTCTTAGTAATGTATCATGCTAGGATTTTCATATTTGTATCCTCATTCAGGATTTTATGATCCTTTGGTCTGTAATAAATCACAATTAGATTCATGTTATGAAACCCTTTTTCAGAAAAACCTAGCTTAGATCCTTTGTTGAAATTTAGATTTGGCAAGAGCAAATTTGGTGGGAGCATATTTAAATTTACTTTAGACTTAAGTCTAAATTATATATTAAGGCTTGGTCATGTTTCTTAACATGACCAAACCTTATCCTAAAAATTATGCTTCGTCCGCTAATATTTCCCCCTATTTGTTCTCTTTATTTTAATAAGGTCTAATATCTATGTTTGTAGGGTCTTTTATGTTCCTAACTTGGTCCCATTTTTTTTACATTTCATGGTCCTATTTTATATATAATTACTATAATGTCTTATTCCTAAGGTCACATTCATGTTTATTAAAATGAATGAGACCTTAGTCTTAAAACTTTAGCCTAAGTTTCTATATTGACATAAGCCCTAACTTAAGCATCTTACCTCTTTACAAAACTAATGACTCTCACTTCATCACAGAGGATGATTGGATGGAGTGAAGGGAACTAAATGAATCCAAATCCATGATACATTAGACTAATCTTACATGAACATCAGGATCATGATCAATGATCCATGCTTAAGCAGGACCATAGATTGAATGAGGCATGATCATCCTCAATATTAAATGGCTCCAATTTTATTAAGCATGGACTTAACCCAAGTTTTACCCTAAGGTGTCATATTTTTTTAATATAAAAAATATTAGGATAAAACATATGGAAAGATATAATCATGTTCAATTATCTGGATCATAATCAATGGTCTACAACTACTCACCCAGAAAATATGCAATGGAGTGAACATGGTGTTGAAATGTCAAAGGCCTAAGAAAACCTCATGAGGATGATAAGTATCACCATCTCAAGAATTGATATCATTATTAGCACTCTGTGGATCCTTCCTAGGGTCAAATAGATTCAAAAGCTTAGGAGTCCCATGGAGTCACCACATGGCACTCTTGCATTTGAGCTTAGTGTTAAAAGGCACTCATGCATTAAAATGTAGACTTAATTTACTTTTTTTCTATAAGGTTCATTGTATTAATTAATAGTATAAAACCTTAGGGTAAGACCTTAAGTTATGACTATATTATTCAAATGGACCCATTTTATTATGATTTGAATAATTAGGCCTTTAACATAATCTAATTTTCATACATGGCCTTGAGCTAAATCGATCCTCTTCATGATTGCAAGGACCAATGACATGCATATTCTTAGATCTTGATCATTGGTCTATGTTTGGTTAGGACTAGATGATCTAATGAAGCATGTTATATTTAGGATATATGTACCTAATAATCTTCATAAACTTAAATTTGACATTCTCATGAATATCATTCAACACCCATGAGGCTGTCATTGACATACTTGAGGCCATCAAATTTAATCTCATCAACCATCTTGATTAAACATAAGAATATTCTTTAAAACATTGATAAAGATTATTACTTGTGTTTCTAACCAATGAGACCCCTTTTTGGAAAATATAAACAAAACTTAAGGGTCTTTGAAATTCGATGATAAAATGATCTTATGGTCTAATATGCATAGACATAGACTTAATCTAAGTCTCTATCCTAAGGTTCCAATTGCATTTATTTCAAAACAATAAGAATTAAGATAGACTTATATTATTTTTTATTTTAACAAGACGTCCCTATACCATAAGACTTAGTTTAAAATATTTTAATTGAATATGATAAAACTCAAGGATAAAACATTGCACTAGATCCTTTTATTATTTAAGCCCCGTTAATATATGTTCTAAAAATTAGCTTAAATATTTTATCCTAAATTTTATATCATGTTTATTAACATGAAATAAAATTTAGACTAAATTATTTATCCTAAGTTCCTTCTTATGTCTTGATGCTAATTAAAGTTCATGCACCTTGCAAATTTGATGGCTCACAGTGAATTAGATCAAGCTGATCAGATAGTGCATAATCGATAGAGACTCCTTTAACTTATAGTTGGATTAATTGAGGTAGTGGGAACCTCATGAGAGGGTCACAAAAAAATAGAAATAAAAAAAAATAAACTATCCCTACGAACATGGACTTGGTTTTCATGACATGATGTATATCAGGGCCTCTAATTTCATAGAAGTATTGGCTAGGTTAATGAATCATACTATAAGGCTTGAGGCTAGGCTACATAGGGATGAGAAACCACCTGGTGAGATATGGTAGATAGGTCCCCTAAAATACCACATATTACCTATACCCTCTTCTAGGCCCCTTCCATAACAACTAAAATAACAACCTCAAACACAAGTTGCATAAAGACTTGAGAAGGAGAAATTACAAGGCCTAGTGAAGGGGCATCATCTTCTACCCAACCTAAAAGGACAAATTTCCCAATTGAGTTCTTTGAAAAGATTTTAATAAGTCTTGGGGAGATAGTGGAGGATGCACTCAAAGTAATTATTGAGGCATATGGATTAGATGAAGAATAAAAAAAATATGAGTAACATTAGGCCCAAGTCGAGGAGGTAGAATAAGAAAATGGGAAGGAGGTATCTTTGAACCTAGTGATAGTTATACTGCTAGATAAGAGGAAGGATGAGTTAGCATTGGTCTTAGTTGGAAATAAAAAGCCAAATTTAACCTTCAGTCATACTTTGAGTGAAGTTAACTTATTCAATGATGAAAATACCATTCATAGGGAAATCATCCATAAATGGTTCATTTATTGAAAAATTCAAAAGAATCCAATCTTACACCATTCATGGTCCATGACCAAAATAATCAACATCACTGCTCATGATGAGATCAAGCCATAGATAGTGAATTTAATGAAAGAATAAGAGGAAATAAAGATGACTAACCTTGAGCGGTCAAGTGGAACTTAGGTAGACACTGCTAGAACCTAAGGCAACACACAAATGGAGATCTTAGAACTTCCAAATATCATAGAGTCATTAATTGGTATATAATTAAATCTAGAAACATTAGGCTTGGAGAGAGTAACAATAAAGAATACCATGGTTGGGAATGAGGAGTCCAATTTCTAGAAAGTTGAACCTTTAGTGGGCTTAAATATGTAGGAGGTTAGAGACATGGTGAAAACCCAATCCATGAGGAGGAAATAATGGGATTATCCGATGGTCATTCAACTCAACTAAAATTAGGTATAAAAGGCATATATAAAAAAATAGAGAACTTGTAGAAGGAAAAGGAAAATATTGAGACACAAGCTATTCTATCAGTCCAAAAGGAAATTATTAAGATGTGAGGCATATTTATATGATATGTTTAAATCTTTAAAGGAAATAAGGCAAGGCATATTCAATTAGTTTGGCAAGATGTAGTAAATAAGGTTTTGATAGTCGAATCATGGGATTCAAAAGAAAAAATGAAGGAGCTAATCAACATAATGGTTGAGGACCAAATTCTTGGCTTTAGGGTCATTAGCCTAACCCATTTGAATAACATTATGGGAATAATTATTGATAAGATCTAGGGTTTAAGTACATGGTTAAGGAACTTGGTAAGGATCCTAAGGGATGACAAAGAGATAATAGGTAGAATTGAATATCTCCTTGGAATGATGATCATTAAGTCTACCACACTCAAATTTTTGGGCATCATTAAAAATTATGAGCAAAAGTATAGGGTCACTTTGTTTATGCAAGAGGTTAGGATCAAGAGTTAGGGTAAGTCTAGGGGTGACAATAGTAAGGTCATGAGCATGGTCCTAACCATAGAGGATAAAATTGTTGAAGCAAGGAGTATCAAGGAAGTAATGGTAAGAAATGATAGAGATTTTGATAACATGGTAGAACAAGAGGATGAATGCCTTTTAGAGCCAACTATCAACTTAAGTCTAGTTGATGATCAAAATCAAAAATCCATGAGGATTATTCAGGAGAAATATGTGAGTTCTTTAGTGTAGAGCCCACCAGCTAGCTAATAATATTCTACTAGGTTAAGAAACTTTGTAATATTCAAAAGTAGAATATTATTTTTGTAAATGCATGTGATACTTTTTTAGCACATTTACCTATAGGTCAGTCCACTTTGGAAAATGGAATGTATTCTATAACTTTGTAAAAAGGATAATTATCCTTACTCTTCTACATTTGTAATCTCATCACTGACCGGTATACTACCTTAGCCTCCTATAAAAGTCAGTATTATAATTTTGTAAAGAGGGGGCATTTTTAGAGATAAAACTATTTTGTATACTCTAAGAAATTAATGCAAGCAAGGACTACATATAAGTTTGTCCAAATTTGTTTGTGTTAATTATTACATGGTTTCTCTCTCAATTATCTATTTGGATGTCCAGATTTGAATGGTTTTCATTGATTCTTGATGTGCATATATGAATGAAAATTTGGTACCTTGTGGTTATTCTAGGTTAATCTAAATATATTATGTTCATTTCATTTCCCTTGCTTCTATTATAGATGTGCTAATGCAATTTTATTATGAAGTAAATCCTTAAATTGAATCTAGTTTCTTATTTACATTATTCCATCCTTTCCTTAGACACTTGCCTAATACATGGTAGGAAATGTACTATATCTAATTCATGTCATGTATTGGTTCAAATGTATTTATTTATGAAATCTAATCTTTATCATAATGTTTGGACTAAAAATTAGAATACCTTCTTTCTTCCCTACCCTTCTTTTTGCTTCTTTTTTTAAAATCAAATCACTCTAGTTTAAATTCCATTCTAAATATTCATTCAGATTAATCCTTAGTTTATAACTTGATCACAAAATCACTGATAATAATATAGATATCTTTAATTACACTTAGATTGGACATGGTGTCTCCAAACCACTAGTCAATATAAATATTTTGGAGTATTTTATTGCTCTACCTCTATTTCACAACAAGTAACTAGATTACCATAGTCTGCTACTCATGCTTTGAATTCCTTGAATTCTAAAATGAGAAGTGTTATTTGGACACTAAGAGAACCTATGATAAATTTATAAGCATTAACAGGTTGAGCTCCACTATTGTTATAAGGAGGGTCATCTTTGTGGATTTATAAGATCTTTACTAATTTTGGTGTGTTTTGATCAAAGATGGTGTTATCTTTACATATTTACGTAGTTATTTGCTCAAAAAGTATAGAGATCATTAATATTCATGGTATTTATCCCATATTTATGGTTTTTTTACAAATATCCAAATTATTTGAAGATAGATGTGTAATTCTAGTAAAGATAGCTTGATATCTAAGAATCCAAACTATTTGAGGTTATAATAACTTGTTTTGATAAAAGATTGGTAGATATTTTATGAATATGAGTTTATTTGATCTTAGAATTATAAATATTGATAATAGTTATGTAATTTGACACATATTTTAGATAAATTAGTTAAATTTTTACACCCTTTGTTTCTCTTTTGATCTGAGCAACATTCCAAGTGACAATTCGGGTGATGGTTCTACCCCAATTGGTGGTAGGACTTTTGGGAGCCATAAATTTTGTACCATAGCTCTATTTGAATCCCCATTTGTACCGTTGGAAAGATAATAACAAAGAAAATGTGTTGAAATGAAATAGAGATCCAATTTATGTATTTTTACACCATAAACCCAATGGAAGTGCCTTAAATTTTAATTTTAGTATTGCAGTCTAAAAATAGTAAGTTTCTAAAAATAGTAATTCTTAAAATTATGTATTATTGTAAATCATGGAAGATGAACCACTAAATCTCCATTGATATTGGTGACCTTCCACATCCTCCTCATACCTTCAAAATGTGTATAAATGAAGATGTAACCTGAAATGGAAATCACACATCTCTTCTCAAAGATAGGCATATGTTTGGGTCTGCAAATTTGATGAATAAAACATCTCTTCTCAGAGATAGCATTATTGTTATTGTGTTTTTCCTATTTATTTAATTATATTTCAACCAAATCTTTTGAGTTTTTTATCATATTTACATGAATCTTTACAAAAGTTTCTTAATGTGTGATTATAATCCCTATTCTTTGTAAAGGTTGATTTGACACATTGTATTTCAAATAGGATCCAAAGTTCCTAAGCTAAAATTTTCTATAATAAAAATGAGATCACATTCAAAATAAGAAAACCTCTATTAGAACTAGACATACATAGGAGGGCTAGATGAGATAGAGGTAGATGTAGACATTTAAAGTCTTTACCAACTTCACTACACCAAGGTACTCCTACATTCAACCTTCATCAAGGTATGGATTGGTTAGTAATATCCCCTATTAACATTCAAGGTGTGGTTCATGACCTTCCTTGCAATACAAATAAATATTTTCCAACCATTAGTCCTAGTGGTATGTAACAATGGAAGAACATGTTAAATCCTTCAAAGTTGCATTAAGATTTATAAGTATCAGTAATGAAGATGTAACATGTACATTTTTTCCTTTCACATTTAAGGATTTTGCATATGAATAGTTATTTAGCCTACTTGATAATTTATTTACCACATGGGATGAATTTAATAACATTTTCATTTACTAGTCTCACAAAATCATCAGCCATATTGACTAGATTGACTAATTAAAATGTAGACTTAATCTAAGTTTTTTTCTCTAAGGTTCATTGTATTTTTTAATAAAATAAAAACTTAGGGTAAGACCTTAGGTTATTAATATAATATTTTAAGGGACCCATTTTATTATGCTTTGAAGACTTAGGCCTTTAACTTAGTCTAATTTCATACACAGCCTCGAGCTAACTTGATCTTCTTCATAATTGTAGTGACCAATGACATGCATATACTTAGATCTTGATCAATGGTTTACGCTTGGCTAGGACAAGATGATATAATAGAGTTTGTTAAATTTAGGATCTATGGACCTAATGAATGTCATAAACTTAAATTTGATATTCTTATAAACATCATTTGATGCTTGTGAGGCTGTCATTGACATCCACAAGGCCATCAAATATAATTTTGTTGACCATCTTGTTTAGACATAATAATATGCTTTAAAACATTGCTAAAGATTATTACTTGTGTTGCTAACCAATTAGACCCACTTTAGAAAATATAAAAAGAACATAAGGGTATCTAAAATTTAATGATAAAATGATCTTGTGGTCTAATATCCATAGACATATAATTAATGTAAGTCTTTATCCTAAGGTTCCAATTACATTTATTTCAATACAAAAATATTTAAGCTAAAGACATATATTATGTTTTATTTTAATAAGAGGTCATTATACGATAATACTTATTTTCAAATCTTTTAACGTAAAAAACTTATCATTTTTATTAAAATGATAAAACCCAAGGTTAATACCTTGCATTGGATCCTTTAATTATTTGATCCCCCTTTATATATGTTCTAAAATTTAGCTTAAATATTTTATCCTAAATTTTACATCATGTTTATTAACATGAAATAAACTTTAGTCTAAATTATTTAGACAAATTTCTTTCCTATGTCCTAATGTTAATTAAAGTTTGTGCACTTTGTAGATTTGATGGCTTACAGTTACTCAAAACAAGTTGATCAGATGGAGAATAATCGATAGAGACTCACTAAACTTATAGTTAGACAAATTGGGGTAGTGGGACCCTCATGATAGGGTCACCAAACATTTGAAATAAAAAATAATAAACTATCCCTATGAACACGGACTTAGTATTCGTGACACAATATATATTAGGTCCTCTAATTTCACATAAATATTGGAAAAGTTAAAGGATCATAATATTAGGCTTGAGGCTAACTTAGCTAGGGATGAGAAACCACATGGTGAGATATGGCATATGGGGCCCCTAAAATACCAGCTATTACCTAGAACCTCTTCTAGGCCCCCTTAAGAATAGCCACAACATCAACCTGAAGCACAAGTTGCACAAGAACCTGAAAAAAGAGAAATTAGAAGAAAGGCTTGGTAAAGGGGCATCATATTCTACCCAACCTAAAAGGATAAAGTCCCCAAATGAGTTCTTTTACATGATTATACTAAGTCTTAGGGAGATAGTAGAGGATGAATTTAAAGTACTTGCTAAGGCATATGGATTAGATGAAGAAAAAGTACAAGTTGAGGAACCTTAAGCCCAAGCCAAGAAGGTAGGACATGATAAGGGGAAGGAGGTAGTTTTGGACCTAGTTATAGTTTCACCCTTATAAAAGAGGAAGGATGATTTGACATTGGTTCCAGTTGGAAAGGAGAAGATAATGTTAACCTTCACTCATCCTTTGAGTAAAGTTAACTTATTCAGTGATGTAAATCCCATTCATGGGACAATCATCCATAAATGGTTTATTTATGAAAAAATTCAAAAGATTCCAACCTTACACCATTCATTGTCCATGAAAAAAATAGTCAACATCACTACTCATGTTGATCTCAAGCCATAGATAATGGATCTAATGAGAGAAGAAGAGGAAAGAAAGATGACTACCCTTGGGGGGTCAAGTGGCATTAAGGTAGAAACTCTTAGAACTTTAGGAAACACATAGATTGAGATCCTAAAACCTTTAAATATCTTAGAGTCATTAGTTGGTGTATAATTCAGTCTAAAGATAATAGGCCTTGAGAGAGTAATAATAAAAAAGACCATGGTTGGGAATGAGGAGTTCAATATTCAAAAAGCTGAACCTTTTATGGTCTTAAATCTTGTAGGAGGTTCGGGACCTAGTGAAAACCTAATCCATGAGGAGGAGATAGTGGGATTAGATGATGATCATTCATATAATCTAAAATTAGGTATCAAAGGCCTATATCCAAAAATAGAGAACACACAAAAGGAAAAGGAAAATTTTGAGACACAAGTTATATCAATCCCAAAAGAAATGATTGAAGTATTTGAGGCATATTTATATGATATGTTTAAATCCTTAAAGGAAATTAAGACAAGGCATAGTCTATTAGATAATCAAGATGTAGTAGCCAAGGGTTTGATATCCTAATAGTGGGATTCAAAAGAAAAAATGGATCCAATTACCATAATGGTTGAGGACTGAATTCTTAGCTTTATGGCCATTAGCCTATCCCATTTGAATACCATTATGGGAATAATTGTTGACAATATTCAGGGTTTAAGTACATGGTTAATGAACTTGGAAAGGCTCCTAAAGTATGATGAAGAGTTGATAGGTAGAATTAAATATCTCCTTAGAACCATGATTATTAAGCCTACCAGACTCAAATCCTTGGGCATCATTATAGATGATGAGTACAAGCACAAGGTCACCTTGTTTATGCAAGAGGTTAAGAGAAAGAGTCATGGGAAGTCTAGGGGTGACAATAACATGGTCATGAACATGAACCTAAGTATAGAGGAGAAAATTATTGAAGCGAGGAGTATCAAGAAATCAATGGTAAAAAATGATAAATAGAGATTTTTATGACTTGGTGGACTAGGAGGATGAATGCCTTTTAGATCCAACTGTCAACTTAAGGTTGGTCAATGCATAACATCAAAAATATATGAGGATTCTTTAGGAGCAATAGGGGATTTATTCAACATAGGGCCCACTAGATAGCTAATAAAATTCTACTTTGTAAATAAACTTTTTAATATTTAAAAGTAGAATATTTATTTTGTAAAGGCATGCACTATTTTGTTAGCACATTTGTCTATAGGTTAGTCCACTTTGGATAAGGGAATGGATTCTAAAACATTATAAAAAGGATATCTATCCTTACTCTTATACATTTGTAATCTCATGACTAATTGGTATACTATCTTAGCCTCCTATAAAAGCTAGTATTACCATTTTGTAAAGAGGGAGAGTTTTTAGAGATAAAACTATTTTGTATACTCTAATTAATTAATGCAAGCAAGGAATACTAAGAAGTTTATCAAAATTTGTTTGTTTCAATTATTACATGGATTCTCTCTTAATTATCTATTTGGATGTCCATATTTGAATGGTTTTCATTGATTCTTGATGTGCATATATGAATGAAAAGCTGTTAACTTGTGATTATTAAAGCTTAACTGAAATATCTTAATTTCATTTCATTTCCATTACTTCTCTTGTAGATGTGCTAATGCAATTTGCTTGTGAATTAAATCCTTAAATTGAATTTAGTTTTTTATTTGCATTGTTTTATCCTTTAATTAGACACTTATTTGGTATATGGTAGGATATGTTATTTAGATAATTTATGTCACGTATTAGTTAGAATGTATGAATTGATTAAATATATGTCTTGTCATATTGTTTGGACTAAAAATTACAATACCTTCTTTCTACCCTACCCTTCCTTTTGCTTCTTTTTTTTAAATCAAATCACTCTAGTTTATATTTCATTGTAAATATTCATTTAGATTAATCCTTAGTTTATAAATTTATCACAAAATCATTAATAATAGTATAGACATCTGACATCTCACTTATATTGGCCATGTTGGCTCCTAACCACCAATCAATATAAATATTATGGAATATTTTATTTCTCTACTATTATTTCACCATAGGTATCCATATTACCATAGATTGCTATCCATATTACCATAGATTTCTACTCATGTTTTGAATTCTATGAATTTTAAAATAAGAAGTGTTATTAAGACACTAAGAGCACATATGATACATTTATAGGCATCAACAAATGGTCACAATTAAACTTTGACAACTTTGCTCATATCTCATGTCCTCACTACTCAGATCAATTACTCACCATTGATCTTGTCAAAACTTTAATACATAGATACAAATTCTCAAATGTTAAACCTCAGTCACTTTGGCATAATCTCATACACTTCATAAAATTTTATTTAATGTACTCCATCGATCTCTATGGATCAACTAGGTCTTTAACTATCAATGCTTACCATTTGATCAATCTGTATAAACACCCACTCATCGTTAGATACTTATCCTTTACATTTTCTTAGTGGTTAAAAATCATGAACCTATCCTCAAATATTTAATTCTTAAAATATTATATTAATGTGTACCATTGATCTTACTTGAGAATAAATTACTATGGGAACCTTGTTTATCTTCCTAGAAGGTCAACTTTGCACCTCTATATCTTTTGCTTTGCTTAAGTGCATGTTCTCAAATTTGGACCATATGATATTTTTACATAGAAAAATCGAACCATGTATCAAAATAATAATGAATCCTTCATATGTATGAGATATAACTCCATTAAAATTCCTTATTTAAATCTTGTCATTGAGCCAATTATGTCAAAAATACCCTAAGAGGCCAACTTTGAACATGCATAACATTTTATGTGCTTCAATGCATGATTAGAAATTAAACAAAAATAAACTAGGCTAAAAAATAAACAAAACCATATGATCACTGTCTTATAAAATGTCCACATATATGAGATATTCCATCACCAAATTTATTACTCAGCTCTTTATTACCTCATACAAGTTTGGTTAAGTATGGGAAAATATTATGAATATGCCTGGGATCCGAACTTTGCACTTGTATATCTTTTGACATACTTAGTCTCATGATCTAAGAATTAACATGGAAAATAGGTAAAAAAATTAACAAACACATATGATCATTTTATCTTGACACTTCCACTCATGTGAATGTTGACCTCATCAACATTCTTACACAGCTCTGCTTGAGCCCTTTTGTAAATTTGGCCAAGTATGGGAACATAGTGAATTATGTATGAATATCAAAAAATTTATCCTCATATCTTTGATCATGATTCATTAAATGAATTGAGATTTTGATCATGACAACTAGGGAATAATTTAATCACAACCATATAACTAATGCCCCTTAACTCATTCCCACATGGCAGTGGTGATGTTAACAAATTTCCTAATTGGATTTTCTACCACTAGAACCAAAGTGTCGAGATGAAAACAATGATGAACGAAGTGAATTCCACTCATACACATAAAAAAACCAAGCATTATTAAATTCATATAGGGTCCCTTGCACATTCTCAAATCACCATACTCATGCTTGAACCTCTCTACCATGCCAAACTAGAATATCAATGAAGCATACTTCAAACATACTAGATCAAGTACATTGCACACTTTATCATTATCACATAGACTATCAAGGAGTTTCATCCACCAACCTGGACACCTCCATGACATCATTAAAAATAATCCAACAATATCCCCCTTTGTAATTGATATCAAAAACCATCATTTATAAATATACAACTTATCTTTTCTCTTCGAGAACTCTCACAATAAGAACTTTCTCCCCCTTTGACATAATGACAAAGTGGGAACAATCTAATCCTAAGGACATTAGAAGACCATCAAATAGGAAAGGACAATCTTATAAATATGATAAAAACTCCCCCTTTCCTTGATCCTAATATAACTTGCCTTGAAAACATCCTCTTGCTCCATGCTAACACTCTCTTCAATCAAGCACTGCAACCAAAGAAAAAAGAACACACAAAATAACTAAAATCTAATGAAACTCATAAAGAAACATTTAAGATGGATTTTCCCTTAGATTTTTGATCCATTGAACATCTTGAGAATATTTAGATCTCCATATACCATGTGTATATAATTATAAATGCATCATATCTATAAATAAATCCTGGTTCAGAGAAGATAGAGTATACGTATACTTCTAATTGGGAATACATTTGTTAGGTGGGAGCATGACCAATATGGGGATCTTCTAAATATGATCAAGGTATCACTTATCACAATACACCATGTGAGGTAGGGTTCCAAAGTGTATAGTCTAATATAATCAAGAAACAACCATAAAAATATCCTAAGTTTTAATATATCACCTATGCTAATAAACAAAAAATATAATCTAGTGCACACCAAAGCTTGTTGTACAATAAAATGGGTTAGTAAAGAAATAAAAACATGTATAAAAAATGTTGTATTAATCAAAGTATGAGTAAGACCTTAATATATGGAATATGAAGAGTAATATTATTTGAGCTAACACTTATGCTACACTTATCTACTAAAGAGAGGAGAACAGAGCTAGAATATATTTACCTAAATGTGAACCCATCAAGACTTGATCTCTTCATTGGATAAAGGGGCTTTCCAAGAGTTTATTGTGGTTTGGGATAACTAATAAAGGCCAAAGTATCCAAGACTTATCCACAAGACTATATTATCCAAGTAGAAACCCTAAGATAAGACTCCTCAAGTAGAATGGTGAAAGAGCATATTATGAAGAAACATGAGCGAATAATAACTCTTGATTGCATATATGAAATAATGATGAAATGATATTATATTTATAGGTAGATATTTCCCTAAATCCTCCCATAAACATTGACTATACAAGGTTGGCCATGGATGACCCTGTATGTTTTTGTAGATAATTTACTACTTGTAAGCTAGGTCGACCAAAAGGCTAACAAACCCAAAAAGTGTAAATTACCGCTAAACTATACGAGGTCAGCCATGGTCGACCTAGTACAACTAGAAGTCCAAAAGGGAATTAAGGAAAGAAAAGGAAGATGGAAAGAGAAAAAAAAATGGAGTATGCAAGTGAGGAGTAGTAGCTTAGGGAATGGTTTTAATACCTAGTTGAATTGGTAATAATGTGGTAATAAGGGATAACAATCATGTAAAGCACCAAAGGTCTACCCACCCCTTTACTAGTGTACCCCTTAAGGTGTGCACTTAGAGATATTGAGTCTTGATGGGTTCTTGAAAGATGTAAAACGTTAGTATTTAATAAAAATTTAAAATATTATGTGTATACATATGCCCCACTCAAATCTCATCATGTGTCACTAAGGTACATTGTGGTATGGTGATTCAAGAAAAAACATAGCAACACACAATGTTGATGATGAAAAAAGTTGTAGTATTTTAAAGAAAAAAATAACTAAAATTAAATGACTGAAAAGTAAATTACTAAAAATGAAATGTAATGCATACCTTGACTTACCTTTATAGTTGAATGGTTTTTTATAATGTTTTTATTTTTTATTGTGTAGGGTGCTTTTGACAAACCCAAGAATACAAAACTAAAGAGCAAAAATAAACAAATGCAAGAAAACATAAGATAGCTAGTACTATGAGGATATGATTTAATTTGAAAATTTGGAAATATGGGGTGATAGGTGGTATGTTAGACCAAATTACCAAGTCAAAAATAAGATTAAACTAGGTAACCAAAAGACTAAGTCTACTACAAACAAAAAAATTCAAATAAGTTATCCTTATGTAAGAAAGGAAAAATAATTAAGTCAAACCAAGGATACATGTATAATAGGATGGTAACAAAACAAATAAATATTAAAAGGAGAAATAAAATGGTAAAAAAACATTGATGAGTGAGAAGTAACAATCCACATCTCACTCAACAATGGAAAAGGTGCATAAAAAGGGAATATAACATTGATGAGTTACAAGTAACAAACGAACCTCACTCAACAATGGGAAAGGGGTATGAACTCAGTTGTTCATAATAATAAGATAGTAAAAAAAATGACAAATGGTAAAATTAAATTAAATTAAGTGTATAAATGTAGATCATGGTGTAAAGAAAGGTAATCCATAGTTACTAAAACATGTTGATTCTCTTTAAGGATAGATAAAATTGAAACAAAGTAGTGCTAGCATGTTTTTAAGAGATGAATAAGAAGGAATTAAAGAATGGAAAAAATATTTAGATTCATAATTTGTCTATCAAGGGGGTAAATGAAATTGGTTGAGGCGATATTGAAATAAAAACCAAGGTAGAGGATTTTTTTATCTAAGTCAAGACACTCAAACTAGGTTTGTCAAAACAAGAGGACTTTTGACCTTAAGGATTCTAAATAACTTCTCTTAGCCACACAAATCATAGGGAAAAAAATTAAGTATATATATCATCCCATGAAGGCTATATGCATGAAAATTAAAATTGACCTACCTCCACATAATGTGTTCTCCATTCCTCAGGACCCCTTACAATGTAGTTAGTCTACTATGAAGATTGGGTACTTACATGAAAAATTACGTAAAACCATAGAGTTTTTTGAATTACCATATTCCAATCTACTATCCTACCACACCCCAAAGGACCTTGGTTCTATGTGAGGCCAACTACAGATTTTGATATTTGATTGGAGATAGGAGTTGTGCTTGTAATCATATGTTTTGGTGTGATGTTAACTTTTGAGATTTGTATGTTGCCTTTTAGATATCATTTCCTTTTATTTCAAATTATTTGTATTTTAAATTTATTTATGGATTTTTATATTCCTCCTCTATAAATATTTGTAATACCAAACATGGTTGCTAAAGATGACTTTCATTTGAGTACATGGGACTTGGTTGCTAAGAGACAGAACTTCAAAGAGCATGGGGTCTAAGAGTCTCATAAATCTAGGTGAAATAAAAGTGTTACCTTAACTTTGACATTTTTTATCCAATATTAAGATGAAAGGAAGGGGAAATCAAGATGAATGACACATACAACAATTTTAATTACTTCAAATGAAAAAAAAATGTGACAATGGGAAAAAAGGGATATAGTGATAGTAAAGTGTAATTCCTTATCATGAGAATGAGGTAAATGGAGGAAAAAGATGCTAACATAATTGTGAAAAATCTATATATTAAAAGAAGAAAATTCTAAAGTTTTAAAATAAGGATGAAAAACATTAAAAGGTGGTAATTTTATGAGGAATCTTGGGTTTTATCCATGGTCTTCGATAGTAACTTCATAAAAATAAAAAACCATGGGGTGACAAAACAAAATTGGCAAGAAAAAAGATGGTGTGAAAAAAATAAGTAAAATATGGTGATTTTGAGAGGAATGTCAGGTCTTATCCATGATATTAAATAAAAAATCACAAAATAGAAACCCAAGGGGTGCAAAAACAAGAAAAAATGCAAGAAGATAAAAAAGACTATGGTACATCAGAAATACCAAGAGACCAAAAGGGAGGACTAAAGGTTTGTAAAAATAAGGAACTTGTTGTAGAGGGAGAGACATGCACTTATGTAACCTATAATTTTTTTTAGATAGATGTAGATATAAGACATGAAAATAAGGAAATGTTTAGGCAAAGTACTTTTTAAGGATTTGAGTGTTGGTGGGCTCTTTGAAAACATGGCCTTCATTGGTTTGAAAGTGATAGGTGCTTGGAATAAGAATGAGAGTGCAACCAACCCTAGCTCATTGAAGGCATTTAACATCATCAAATTTTAGGGTTCAACTATCCTCATGCAAGTCCACACTAATTTTAGGAATCTCTTTGATAACTACTTTTGGTTTAGTAGTACCAGAGGGAGTTGAATATTCATCAAGTCAATTGGCCTCAAGGTTGGAGGTAAATCTAAGAAAGTAATATTTGATAGAGATAACCTAATTAATACCTTAAATTTAAAGGATATTATCATTTAAAATATCATCTTTAAGAGAGAATAAGTGGATGGAATGGGAGCTATGTCAAGTTGATCAGCTTTGACTTACCCTTTAATAACTTTTTTAGTGATGATGCAGAGATCAAATTCCATAAGTAGAATGATCCATTTCCTAATTCTATCTCCAAGAAGAAAGGATTTAGAGAAGAAATGATGAAGGGGATTGGAATGAACAATGACATAAGTAGTTTGGTAAAGCATATAGTGATGAATCTTTTTAGTTACAAAATAGATGGAGAGACAATCATGATAAATTTTTATATAACGTGTCTCAGTCAATGAGGCCTTAGCTAATATAGTAGATAGTATACTATCTTCACATATCATCTTGTTTGGTAAGCATTGAACCAACTAAAATAGGTACAAAAGAAGTATATAAAATCAAGGGTTTATCATTATAAGGAGGATGAAGTGTAGGTGCGTGAATCAAAGACTCTTTCATATTATCAAAGGCTTTTTGACATGGATCCATCCATTCTAAAGTAGCACCTTTATTGAGAAGTGAATTGATGGAGTGTATTCAATATGCCATTTCAAGGATGAATCATCTAATTATACCAAGGTTTCCTAAATAGCTACAAATGTTGAGAATATATTGAGGAATAGGCATGTTTATGATAGATCTAATTTTTGTAGGATCAACATCAATACCATGGAGAAAGATTAATAATCCTAACAATTTTCTAGATGTGACTTCAAATACACACTTTTAAGTATTAATTCTAACTTTATATTTAAAGAGATAGTCAAAGATGATAGTGAGATCAGAAAGATTATTCTTGTGATGTTTAGATTTAGCAATAAGATCATCCACATAGGTTTCAAAAATTTTATGAATGACATCCTAAAAAATGTGAGTAATTTCTCATTAGTAAGTGGCTCTAGTAATTTTAAGGATGAAGGGAATTTTGATGTAAAATTATGTGCCCCATTCCATGGAGAAATTAGTCTTATGTTGGTCCTTAGGAGGAATATGAATCTGATTGTATCTAGGAAGACATCCATAAGAGATAACATTTCATAACCAACCATGGAATCAATGATGGTATCTATTGAAGGTAAGGGGATATTTTCCTTAGGACAAAAAAGATTAAGATTTTAGAAATCAATAAAATTAAAAATGACCATAGTGAATTTATTTTGAGTGGGGAAAATGTTTGAAAACCATTCAAAATAATCCATTGGTTTGATAAATGTATCAACTAGTAATTTGATGATTTCCTTATGACATAAAGTTGAAACTCCAGGTGAAATTTTTCATTATTTTTGGTGCAAAGGTTTGGAATCAAGATAGGTAATGATATTATGTACCAAAATGTTAGGGTTAATGCTAGGCATGTCCTCATAAGACCAAGTAAAAACCTTATGATATTTGTCAAAGAATAAGCTGAAATTATCATGCTCAGAAGGTGAGAGAGTTCTCAAGAAAATATGATAGGTTGAGGAAAAGATGAAGTAACATATTCAATATGAGTGGTTTGTTTGATAAGCACGACATTTCCATCTTCAAAGTGGTATGGTCCATTGTGTAAGGTAGAGATTGGATCTATTTTAGGATCAATGCTAACAATGAAGTTATTGAAGCAAGGAGTTTTAGTTCTGAAATTTATTGGTTTATGATGTTGCCAAGGAAGTTGAGGTTCTTGAGAATAAAGTAACTCAAGGAGAGATTCATCATCAGGTAAAATAATAAAAAGATGATAATACTCAATATCTACTTCAATATCTAAAATTTTATTACCATGATGATTAGACTTAGAATGTATCTAATGAACATCAATGGCATTTAAATCAAGTGTAATATTAGGAGTAGAATAAGGACATGTAATAAAATATATTGGTGTTTTGTTGGATTTGGTGATAGGAAAGGTATAAGATGAAATGATTGGATCTAAAGGTGTAGGAACTTCTAAAGGTTTATAAGGCATAATTTATTCTACCACCCAAGGAGTATTGATAAGAGGAGAATTTATAGGACGTACATGATCTTTAGGATCTAAGTTATTATCCATAGAAATGGTATGAACATCTCAATTAAAAGCATGAATTTGGGATAAGTTTATTTTATACTGATATACATCCAAATATCTAGATTGATCTTGGGCCATGATATAGTTATCATCATATGTTGGATAAATCATACATGCTTGAGAATCCATGGGAGTTTAAGAGGATGAAATCCCAATATTACTGAATGTATGAGGATACATGATGAGAGGATCTTAAAATAATTTAACCACTCTAAAATCATTGCAAGTGAAGGAATCTTATGGTAAAGAAGGATCTTGAGCATTGTATGGAGGTAGGAGATTGGTAATCTCATCCATGAGAGGAGTAGTATAGTCTCTTGGTAAGAGAGAAGGAGGAATCCATTATGAAATTTATGGAGGTAACTTGGTAGTATTTCAAGTATGTTGCAAATCATTAGGCTGATCATCATTAAAATCCACAATAGTAAATTATAAATTAGGATTCATGCTATTAAAATCTAGTAAAGGAACACTATTGATCTTATGAATTATAATAACATGATACTATGATTTAAGATTAGGTAGTTGGATACTCCATGGGTTAGGATAGACTTGATGCTTATATGATTTTTCATTATGTAATAATTTAATACCTTAACTACCATAAGAAGAAATGGCCCTCATTCGATGAGTCCATGGATGATAAAGGAATATGTTATAAGATAAAGCTAGATCAAGGACCATAACCTTGTTTTTAACTATTTTAGGTCCAATGGTGAATGGAAAACATATACAATCAAGTGGTTTTTTATTAGTCTTCTCAAAATCATGATAAGTAAGAGACGTTTACTTGAGATGATCTTTGTTATAACCAAGTTATTGTATAATATATAAAGATGTCACATTAATAATATAGCCTTCATCAACTATAAATTATTATATAAGAGTGATATTAATGGCTACTTTGATAAAGAGTGGTGGATCCTCAGCATGAAAAATAATTTCATCATTCATCATGTCTTATTCAAGGATTTAAATAGAGGGCTTGGAAGAATGACACATAGTTTAAGTGGTATTGACATTGGTAGGTTGAGATTCAATAAAAGGTGGTTCTTCATCTAAGGAAGATGGATTTTTAATTTCTTGAAGTTGTTTCATAAGGAATTTATGATGATAGGGTGAAATGTGAACCAGTTCAATAAGTTGAATGTTACAAGGCATAGAGTTAAGTTCTTCAAAAAAAGTTTCAATGAGATTTATAAGAATTGACATGAGGTTTAGAAGGTTAATTAGATTTTGGAGGAATAGATGTGGTTAGAGGATCAGAAGGAGGGAGTTATTCTTCAGGTGCTTCTAAATTGGGATTACTATTGGTAGTATCTTTAATAAGTTATTCCTCCAAAGATGGGTTTTTAGGCTTGGTAACATGATCTTTATGAGCTGGTTTATGATGATAATTGACCTTATAAGTGTTGTGATATTGATAATTATTAAAGTATTGGTAATTATAAGTGTCAATGACATAAACATCCTTATAATTTGATTGATTATTTGAAGTTGTTAGAAGTAGAAGCTTTGAAAGTTTATTGTTTTTAAAAGGCAATAGTGTACTCTTGATGATGAAGATTGATATTAAATTCATGGTTGAATGAATCACCAAGAACTTAAGAGACAAAAACTTTAGTTAGCCCTATACAAGATTCATGACAATGCCCAATGTTAGTGTGGAACCAACAAAATAGATTGGGGTCATCCCACTTAGGAGGAGCATTGGGATAGATGAAAGGTTTTGAGGGTGGTAAAAATTATTTCATTTGTTGAACCGAAAGAGGTGTATGAGAAGGTGAAGGGATATAGGTTTTATAAACTCATTATTTTGTTTGAGGAGTATTACTAGTGATAACATTATATGTTTGGAAATATCCTTTAATAAGTTTAGGATTAGGTTTGAATTTCTTCATAATAAAGTCTTGATGCTTAGCTTGATTAAGAGCTTAATTTAGTGTTTGGGAAGCAAAGGTTCAAACCTTATATTAGAGTGTGGGAGTCAAAGTGGTGAGTAAGTGTTTGAATAAGTTATAATAATTCATGTTATGGTTGGACTTATGAGATAAATATTTCCATATTTTGATAAAGTCACAAGTTGATTCAGTGGGAGATTATTTAGCATTGATGAAGTGGCTAAGAAAGTGTTCAAGAAAATCATTATGTTAAAACTCTTTAGCTAAAGGATTAACTAGATATTCAAGTTGCCAAATATAATGTTGGGTTAGTTAGTTATAGCATTCTAATACATCACCAGTGAAATTTTTTACTAAGAGTTTAGTTGTAGTAACGGTGGTAATTTGGATCCACTATTTGTTAAGGTTATAAAAAGCTTTAATAAATGAATTAGGGTCTTCAGTTCCATCATATTTGATAGTTGGAGATATGCTACCAATATTAATGGATACAATAAAGGGGGATAAAGGGTCATTTTATATTATTTGAAGCATCTTGTAATTCATTATGGGTTGAGGAATAACATTATTTGAGGCATCTTAAAGAGGAGGAGAAATGAAATTGGGATTAGCTTGAGGGTGCATAGCTAAAGGTTGATTATCCACCTTGATTAAATGTTATTTAAGTTGCATCATTTGATGGCTATTATAATTTTGCATAATTTTCATTTATTGGTTAACTCAGGATAAAATTTGGGTCATATCGGGAGGTCATTTGGTGTTGGTAGGAACACTCCCCAAATTGCTGTTAGGGGGAGGATTATTAAAATAAGGATTACTAGTGGGATTGATAAGGAAACTTGTATTAATCATTCCCACATTAGTTTGAATATTTTAAAGATAATAAGTATAATGATAAGTAAGGAAATGATTAGATCCATCAACTTAATTTTGAATGTTATTTGCAATATGTTATAGGTCATGAATGAATAAAGAAAAGAGGTGCCCTAAGAGTAATGGTTCTCTTGGAAGGAAAAGAGAAGAAGAAATGAACATCTCATATATTATCTAGATTAATTAAATCTATCTAAGAATATTTTGATAAGAGACTTAAATTTGACTAAAGAGAGATGAACAAAATGCCAAATTAGAGAAATAGGGAACTAGATTGATGAATAGGGAAAGAAAAAAATAGTACAAGGTCGACTAGGTTGACCTAACACAAAAAAGTAGGGCCTAAAAACTATACATGGTCAACTAGGTTGATATAGTACAATAAATAGAGGTATAAAAGAGAGTTAAAAGGGGTTATAGATAATAGAAGGTTGACTGGGTCAATCTTGTACAATGCATAGAGGTTAGAAA
The DNA here is from genome assembly GCA_037957365.1 of Torreya grandis. Classification (NCBI taxonomy): domain Eukaryota; kingdom Viridiplantae; phylum Streptophyta; class Pinopsida; order Cupressales; family Taxaceae; genus Torreya; species Torreya grandis. The sequence goes on from JARHVA010001762.1 coordinate 850,503, forward strand.
AAGGTACAGGGTCAACTGGGTCAACCTAGTATAATAGAGAGGGAAAAAGAGAAGGTTGATAACAAGTTATGAACTAAAATAAGAAAATTTTACTATTTAGTCTAGGAAATTAAGAATTTAAGGGAAACAAATATTTGATTAGATCAACACTAGCTAATCTAAGTGAGGCACATAATACAAAACCTTTCACTAACACTAGCTAATGAAAGTTTTTACACACACAATTGAGTAAAGAGAAAATAACCAAATTAAAAAGTAAAGCATTAACTAATTGTTAAACCTAAATGTTTTATTATATTACTAATAAATTATTTTAAATGTGATGAGAAGTTGGATGTAAAACAAGAAACTAGATAGCAATCTAAGGATGGATTTAGGTAGTTTGGGCTCAAAGGGACTATATTGAGAATGATACAAGATTAATATTGGGGCCTACCCCCTCAATTCACATACCAAATAAATAAAGGTGTCAATTTATGACCTATAATATACCATTAACCATGCTTTATACTTGACCAAAGTAACAAGTCGACTCCCCCCTTGGTAATGAAATCAATGTATGTTGGCATTGAGTAGACAAATGTTAAAGTGCTTATTTTAGACTATATTATTTGGCTACATGTGCATAAAATATAAATAATGAAACTAAATAGTTGATTAAAATCCCCTTAATTAGACTATGTAAACTATTCTAAGCATGTAAGCAATAAGAAAAGAAATATGTGAACTAATTACTAGCATATAGAGATTGATTCTAACTTGAAACAAGGTATAGTATTGACACTATTTACACAAAATATAGAATAAAGTCAATAATTTTGAACCTATAATATGGAAGAAAGGTATAAAAATGAAAAAGGTTGGCCAAGGTTAACCTAATTATTTTAGATAACACATAGAACACAAAACTAGGTCGATAAGGTCGATCATGTTGACTATGTAGGGGTAGTTTTAAAGTCTAAAAACTGTGAAAGGAAAGATAGAAAAGAAAGAGAAAAAGTGACATAAAGGAACGTTTATGTATCATTGATGGTAATAATTAATATTGATAGTCAAGAACCTTGTAATATGTTTTCAAAACTTATAAACTATGTTGACTGGGTTGATCAAGCTTTGAAAAATCCTACATTGAGTGCCTAAAATGTATAGGGTCAACCAAAGTCAACCTAGTAGATGAATTTGGATGAATAAAAGTGTACAAGGTTGACTGGGTCAAATTAGTAGTCTTAATTGGAAGTTTAGAATTCTAGAAACTTGAACTAGGTTGTTTATGTTGATCCAATTGCATGGGCATGAAAACCTATGCACAAAGATTAGAATTGGGTCGATAGAGTTGATCCAGTATGACATATATATGATAAAAATAATACTTAAAAGTATGGAAGGAAGTGAAATACATATTTCAAGGTTTAGTTTCACATTGGTTTCACTATAATGTATGCAATCAAAGATGCATCATGTCTATAAATTAATCTTGGCTCAAAGAAGATAGAGCATACCTACACTTCATATTGGGAATACATTTGTTAAGTGGGATTATGACCAATATGGGGATCCACTAGACCTGATTACGGGATCACTTTTCATAATACACCATGTGAGGCAGGGTTTCAAAGTGTACAATTTAACATAATCATGCAATAACCCTAAAAGATTCCTAAGGTTTAATATTTCACATATGATAATAAACAATTAAGTAAACCTAATTTAGTGCACACCAAAGCTTGGGTCATAATAAAAGTGGTTAGTAAATTAAAAAACATGTGTAAGAGAATATAAATTAAGATAAGTATGAGTAGGACCTTAATACATGGAATATGAAGAGTAACATTATTTGAGCCAACACTTATGCTACTTCTATCTACTAAAGAGAGGATAAAAAAGTTAGAACATACTTACCAGAATGTGAACCCCTCATGACTCAATCTCTCCCTTAGCCAAAGGGAACTGTTAATAGGTTGTTTTAATTTGTAGGGATAAATTATAAAGGCCAAATCATTCAATAATTTTACACAAGACTACGTTTTCCAAGTAGAAACCCTAAGCTAAGACCCCTCAAGTAGAATGGTGGAAGAGAAAATTATGAAGAAATGTGAGTGAATAATAACTATTGATTACATATATGAAATAATGATGAAATGATCTTGTATTTATAGTGGATATTTCCCTAAATCCTCCCAAAAAGGTTGAATATATAGGGTCAGCCATGGTCGACCTTATATGTTTTTAGGGATAATTCACTAGGTCTGAGCTAGTCAGTCAAAATACCAACAAACCCAAAAAGTGAAAATTACCCCTAAACTATATAGGGTTGGCCATGGTTGACGTAATAACATATATAATCCAAAAGATAATTAAGTTAAGAAAAGGAGGATGGAAAGAGGGAAAATATTGGAAGAGTGTGCATTGGAGGAGTAATATCTTAGGGAATGGTTTTAAGAGCTGGTTGGATTGGTAATAATGTAGTAATAAGTGATAATAATCTTACAAAGCACTGAAGATATACACGACCATTTCCTAGTGTAGAATTTAAGGAATGAACTTAGAGAGATTGAGTCTTTATGGGTTCCTTCAAGATTTAAAGCATTAGTATTTAGTAAAATTTGAAAATATTATTTGTATATAGCATGAAGAACCACCACACATGCTTACTAGCCTTCTTCTTCAAGATACCATAAGTACCACCAGCATAATTTCATGCCACTCACCAAATATAAAAAATTCTCTCAACCAACTTGATAAATTTCCTTGAAACAAACATAACTTTCTCTTTTGAATAAACTGAGCAAAAAACACTCTTCTTCAAACTAGGCCTATTTATCCTCCTTGTATCCCAACCTAAAACTTCCAGATCTAATACTTTTTATTAGATACATCTTTAAAACCTAAAACTTAATATTTGGAGTAAAATCATATTCCTCCTAAAGAACACCAATTTTCATCACCAAGATCACCCTCTGTAAGATACTTCACAAACCTAGTAGCTAATTAGCCCTCCATATTGATAAAAACTTAAATAATTTGAGAACCACAAACCTTCAATTTTATATGAAGCTTCATTTGACCACCCATTTATCCCATTAAACATATTAAGAATTCTTAGATCTCAATTATAAAGGTAAACCAATTTTCTAGTGGATCCCAAAAGCCTAGAATCTCAAAATAAATGAGGTCAAAAAACCTCCTTTTAGTCAATACACACCTCCAAAACTTCATGAACACATAGGGACACCCATAAAATAATTATGGATAAAAAATTGATCCTTCACACCTTTGGGAGACTTGAAATTCATATAGCCCATTTTAGGCCTACTTGTTGTTTAGCTAAAAACTGGGAAAACTAAGAGCACTCAAAAATATTCAATTTTTCACAAACATACCGTAAAATCACTAAATCAAATAAATCACATAAAAAATAAGTGTATATACCTTTTTGAGAATCAACCTCTTCTTAAATTTTTCATCAATCTCATTAAGCCACCTAAAACTACCCATTCTAACTCTATATTATAGTTCCTTTATAAACCTCTAAAACAAGCTCATGAACTTGCTACTCCACCTTAATCAAAGAACTTCTCTAATTGGAATTATCATCTTTAACACATAAACATGCTTCTTCACTGAAAGAAGTCTCTTAATAAGCATAGATAGAGACCTCTTCTACACCATAATGCTCTACCATGGTGTGAAACAAGGAGTTGCTCATAACTCCTCATATTCCTTATCCTCATTGGTCATATCATACTTATAGTTGTTATTATTCTTATTTGGCTTAGGAGAAACAACTTCCTCATCCACTACTATATTCTCCTTTTATTCTATGATTACATTGATAATACATGGAGACAACATAGATTCATTACATACCTTTTTATCTAAAGGATCCAGCTTACATTTTAGAACCTCCTTATTAGACATAGACAATTGATGTTCTTTGCATGACACATGTTCAACAATAGAAGGATGCTCACTTATATCCATACATAAATTAGGACTATATTCAAGAAACACATTGGCCTTCTCTTTTAGATTGATCTCTTCAGTCTCAACATCGACAAATAATGAGAGCCCTTGGCACTCTTCAAATTTTTAAGTATTCTCCACCATAGAAAATAGATTAATATGACCTAAAGTCTCATCATGACTCACACTTTTCACTTTTCACCTTTGTATGCCCTATTTATTACACTCTAGGAGCCTTAATGAACTCATTTTAACTTGATGGCCTTTATTTGCAAAATCTACCATTGTGACCTCTATATTCACAATTTTAGCACACCATACTCCTTAATTGAAACATAGTTTCTCTTACTGTGTTTGGATAGAAACTTTCCATATTTCCTTTGTCATGATAAAAAAAACCTCCCCTTCTTGAAGAGGTTCACCTTGTCTAATCTTAAGTGGATAATGGTTTGCAAAGTGTCCCACATCAAGACAATTGAAGCACTTAACTTTCCTCACTCCTTTTGACTGATGACCCAAATCATATTCCATTTCAAACTCATTTCTAATAGTTTTCTTTCATTCTCTATCCCTATGAATAAATTAATTACATGTATAATAGTAACCATTGAATCTTTCATAACTCATGGCATTTATCTTTCTAATATAATTTATCTTCATTCTACTAGTACATTTAGTCCTTATCTGATGATTTGTTTTCAAAGTATGATTATCATGGTTAACATTAGTCTTCGTCTTTGTCTCGAGTAAGAGTCTTTTATTATTCTTCATATTTAAGAATAGTTCTATCACTAGCATGATTTTGACCAATTAGAATATTTTCTATATTACATGAGCTCTTTTTAAATCTTACAAAATATTTCACCTTACTAGACATCTTCTCTAACTCAGATTTCAAAGACTCATTTTTAGAAACATACATTAAACATTCTTCTTCTTTGGTTCTTATACTTTCAGACATAGATTTTAACGTAGAATTAAGAAACATGACAGTACCTTCATGCTCCCTAGAGACTTCAACCAATCTTGCCTCAAATACAATGAATTCCTCCTCATAGTCCTTGAGCTTAGATTTTATCTTCTTATTTATTTTATTCTCAATCTTCATTTCTTCAAGAGTATTGATCAATATAGTGACAAATTCCACCTCATCTTCATCATTATCTGAATCACTCCATGTAGACACCTTTTTATGTGATAAACTTCTTTCCTCAGTCATTAATAGAGATTCATATTCAGTAGGACCATCATCTTCATGATCATATCTTGAGTCATTGTCTTCACTCTCATGTGATGAGATGTAATATTATTAGGTGTAGAGACTCTCCTTGTTTTTGAAAGACTTCTTGCTGTTAAAATTTCTAAATCCTTTCTTCATGTATGTCTTCTTGTCATCATCTTGGCCTTAACCATGCTCTTCATCATATTTATTCTCATGCTTATGAGGAAACTTACAAGAAAAATGTCCTATCTCTCTACAAATAAAACATTTGAAGGGTATTTTACCCTTTTACTTCCTTGAGCCTATGTTAAATTTCTTAGTAATCAAATCAATTAGTTCATCCTCATTAATGTAAAAATATCTCATCCTCTTTAGATTTCTTACCTTAGAACTTATACTTAGGCTTCATATATATCTTCAATACAACTTCCTTTTTTGGTGGTATCTCATTATTTATTCTCATCTCATATGCAGTAAGGGAGACATGTAATTGATCCATATTCAACTAAGCAAGATCATGACTCTCTTCTATAGAAGATAATTTTGGATCAAAATTGAGAGATAGAGACTTTAATACTTTCTGAGCTACAGTTACCTCTTCAATATTCTCTCCAAGACCTATGATGATGTTCATAGTCTCATCAACTCTTTGCAAAAATGATGCCACAAAATCTTATTCTTTAATATTGAGACTTTCAAATTACCCTATATGATTCTAAAACTTAACAATATTAACCTTTGAATCTCCTTCAAAAACTATTAGTATTTTTTACCATATCTCTTTAGTAGATGTACAATGGATTACCTTGGTGTATTTAGTGTTTGAAAATACCACAAGCGATAACATTCATCACCATGGATTTTTTCTCAAACAAATTCTTATCTATAACACAAGATGGAGGAGTAATAGTCAAAATATGACCATCCATAATATATTACCATACATCAAACCCTAGGGACATAATATATGTCCTCATCTTTGAACTCAAAAAATCATAATTGGATCCATTGAACATTGGTTTGTTATTAGTAGATAAAAATCCTTGATGACTACCCATATTGTACCTTGGATCACCTTTAAGTTGTTAAGCCTTTACCAAAGAACCTACTCTAATACCAATTGTTAGAGGTACATTCACTGAGAGGGGGGATGAATCAATGAGCCTAAATAATCTAACTTCAGTTTTTATCTTTGTAAATACTTAATCAGTTACCACAAGCATTTGTGAAGCATACACAACACTCATATCAAGCAAGAGAGATAATGGAAGATTAATCACATTACACATGAGATACATGGGAAACCCTCTTGGAGGAGAAAACCCACAAAAATCTATAATTTTACTACTTTATTATAACAATAAGATCTAATTTAGACTAGCTACAATTGATTAAGGAACTACAATCCCTATTTAGTGAGACTATAATCCTACAAGGTGCTACAACACATATCTAGCTGAGTTGCAATAGAAACTAGACTTTTAGCAAGTTTCACCTTATAAATAGGTAACCACATTAGATGCTGATATACAACAACACATATGAACACATCCACTTTTGAGTTGATTTCTTCAACACCTGATGATGAACCTCTGATTATCAATCTTCAACTTCACTCATACTCAAACATCAAGATCATTATTTTGCCAATATAATTATGACCTATAGGACATAAAAATAGTCCTCAACATATCATAATATTAAACTTATCTAAAATTAACTCTACCCTTCCTTCACTCTAAAAAACACACACAAAATCCTCTCTCTAATCTCACACAAAGTCTAGAAATCACCATCTTTGATTTCACTATTTGCAGTACATACTTGATAATCAACACCTTGGTCAGCCATTAGGCATGCCTTATCCCTTGAGACATTTCTCACATGAAAACACAACTCAAAAAAATATTCATAGGTTATCCATAGAATCTATAGGTCACCCTTAAGGAACTACAACTTTTAATAAGGCCCTTATAGCCCTTATAGGTCTCATGTGAACCCATTCATTCCTTTATCACTTCATCAAACAAAATAAGAACACATGACCACTTGAAAACACATGGGTCTAATACTTATGTCCCCTTAAACATTCTCAAATCATAACTATCATATTTTCTCACCTTTGTGTATGTTCAAATAACTCAAACACTAACTTGATGTATATGAACATTATTAATGAAAACATAGTCAACTTCTTAAGCATTTTTCATACTCAAGATAGATTGATCACACCTAAAAAAACCACATAGAGCATCCTTATGGAGTCTACAACACTTCAAAATAGACAAGTCACCATGAGACATCAAAATAACATCAACAAAAGCTCAAACATCCTTATTGGGTCACTTGCAGAATAAGCATGTGTAGACACCTAAAACTGGCCACCAATGACCTACAACCAAGATTTTGACCAATTCCCACCTAAACTACACAATTTGGCCTAAAATAACTAAAACATTATAAATGAGTTAAAAGTGATATATTTAAGCTCTTATTTTGGCTAGGGTATCACTAAATGGGGCAATGCAATTTATGGGCTAGCTAATTTTGAGCAAATAATTGAGTCAAAATCCTAATTTTGTACCTAGGTGCTCTATATTTCTATTTCCTATCAAATATATTACGCAAGAAACATGCCTTTGTTATTTTTTTTGATAATATCCTAGATGGGATAATGGATCTAATGGATATAACATTTCTTTCCAATTTCAATCCAAACAAATTTTGGACCAATAGCAAGGCATTATGATCAATTTGAGTAATTTGTGCACAAAGTACTTAAACATGCTTAAGAGATAATTAACCCAAATCATGTCATAATTAATAGTTCCATGGAAACTTGTTGAGTAATCTCTTTTGGAAATGAATATTGAATATCTGCATCATCAGGTGACCTCATTTCTTGGGAAGACATCCTTAGGCCATAAATGCCACAAATATTAGGATTCATGCCCTCCATGCCTCATCGATGCCCTTCATGCCTCATAATTTCCCCTTTTTAAAATTCCATGATGATTATAATAAAAAACATAACTACAAAAATTAAATTAATCCTTAACCACACATCTACATCTCAGTATGGATGGTTCAGGTTGATTCTAGACACTCAAAAATCTATAAATAGGAGGCTTTATCACATGAATTTTAACACATGATTATGCAAGGTTATAATGTATAATTGATTAAAAACCTTCATGTAACTAGTTCTACCATTATTAATTGATTCCAATCCAATCCAAGATAAATCCAAAGGTGCCAAGGAGAGATAGACGTAGGTAAGATTCCATTGATAAGGACTTCATGAGCACAAACTGAACAAGCTAATTGAAGAACACTCTTGGAGCGTCAAGGAAGGTAAGTAACGTGTGTTTATTGAATTTAAGTTTTGATTTGTTCATTTTTTATCTTCACTAAGCTCAACCTAGTAACTAATCATTAATATGTTATTTTAGTGTGTTTTTCATTTGATTTCATTCACTAACATAATACTAATCTCTTCTTCTTAGTCAAATTCCTAGTTCACATAATGGCACGCTCGATGGGACCAAATTCATCCCACGCATGAATAATATCATTATTAAAATTTAAAATATTCATTTGGATCATTTAAACTCTTGTAATTTTATTTTATAACTTTTATTTTCCATTTTTCTTTTTCACAGGTTCACACAGTAACCATCATCGATCACTATTGGTATAACCAATGTCAGTTAGATAACCATCATCAGTTATTAACTGTAACCTTTATTAGTTATTGAACCAACTTTGGTCACTATATTTTTCTTAAAAACACAAAATGCAAGAGCTAATAGGCCATTTTAAAATGCTTGGTTTGGGGTCATACAGACTCCATTTTGGACGTTTTTTTTAAACCACATGGTTTCTCCTAAATTTTCATAATTTAGCATTAGTTTAGCTTCAATTTTCATATAGTTTTCAAAAAAAATTTAAAATATATTTAAAATGTTTCTAATCAAACATATTTTCTTTTGGGGTGAAGCTTTAAGGGTAGACAGGTAACTAGTGGACTTGGAACTTGTTAAAACATGTTATTAAGACATCTTTGCCATGACTTTAAAATGAACTATGAAAATTATTTTGGTTCTTAATGTAACATTTAGGTGATTAATTAATTTTTTATCATTATTTTTCAAATTTCACAATCTTAAGACCAAGGGGTCAAATGAACACAACCTAATCTTTCGAATTTGGTGCTTAAAATGAACTCATCTTTCTAAAATGTTTTTGTCTTCAATAGTTATTTGATCTAATTTTGTTTAGAAAAAAGAGGGGTGTTGTGTGTATGATATTCCATTTTTCCCCTTTAGGGAACCCTTAGAATCAAAATCACCATTCCTATTGCAAAAATCCTACTCCAAAGCTTAGAAATATTGTCATCTAAAGTATTCCCCAAAAACTTGTCAAAGTTTGGGTGACCTTGAAAATGACCCCAAAGTATTTATTTTTATGTATTTCATTTAATTGCATCTTGTTTTGTGAAGGAGACACAATTACCTCCTTAAAGTTCATTAGGGAAGATTTGACATGGAGTTTCATCTCCCAGCATTGACTTCACTTACTCTTGAGTTGCACATGGGAGGTATCTGGATTAGGACATCACACTACACTAAGCAAACAATAGGATGTAGTGGTATTAAAAATTACTAGAGTGTTTTACAAATAGGCAATATCGGTCACCCAATTTATGTTCTTATCTTTTGCATCATTTTATGTGAAAATCATTGTGTAATTGATTCCCCTAAAAATGTTTGAAAGCTTACTAGTTTAGTCAACCCCACATTACCATACCCTTACAAGGATCTGGATGATTATACTTAATGTATTTTGGTCAATTTTTCTTCATATGTTTTGAGACTAAAACTTGACTTTTTGTTCATAAACCATGTCAAAATAGTGTATTTGAGTTGAGGAGGGTAGTGTTAGGTTTCCCAAATCATGTCAAACCATTTGTGCCTTTAAGTCTTTTAAAACATAGCATTGATTACATCATTCAATCATGCTTATGCCATTAAGTTGTTCAAATTATTTCAAGACTAGTTTACCTTGTATCAAAAAACCATTTTTTTCAAACCATGTCATGTATACCATTTGGTCCTTTGTCTTGTTCTATCATGCTATCCAATCTTGTCTAGCTTGTTTGGTCAAATCCTAGTTTTCACCATTGAGTTTTTAATTATCCTTGTCATGTTTTTATTGAAACATTGATTGATTTATATTTAGGCCTTAATTCATGGGGTCGATACACATATCTTTCTCTTTTGGGTTGCATAACTTTACTTAATTAGTTACCCAATTTTAAACAATATTGATGGTTTATTTTTTCAATGCCTATCCTCACCATTATTTATGCCTTTATTTTGGATAACATAGCCTTTCTTAAAGAGCCTTTTATCTTATACCTTATGCCAATTGATCATTTTTATGTTTGATTTCGTGTGCCAAGTTTATGTCAATTTTTTTTCCAAACTTGTTAGATTAAATCAAATCACATTAGCCTTTGTTTCAAGTCTAACTTTTCATATCATTTGGCCAAAATTCCTAGCATATGGTTGTTTGTTTGAGCCTATATTTTGACTCTGCATTTGGAGAAAAGACCTAGAAACTCAACTTTTCCCTTTCCTAGTTTAGACCTTGTTTGGAACACTTTGACCTAGACTTTTGACATGCCAATTTTTATTCAAACACTTGACCTTTTATGTGTATGACATTTGACATTAGAAATTTTATGTCAAGTTGCCAAGTATTAATACAAATCATTTTTGAGATACAACCCCACTTTCATACCACATTGGAGATATAAGTCTACATTGTGTCCACGTTATACCAAGCTTGGACCATTTATCTTTTGGACATAATTTTTTAGATTTTATATAAATCTAAGCCTTTTTGTTTCAGATCTTTCATCATTTTCACAAATATGTCTCACTACACTTATGGTGGAGTCACATACAATCAAAATTATCATAGATTGGCCACATCCCACTAGGAACCCCTATAGAGAAAGATTTTCTAAGGTGTTTTATTATTCTCCCTACAATACTTCATATGGGAAACATAGTCAAAATCCACAAAATCCAAATAAAAATCTTGATTGGTATGAAGAGGCTTGTAAGTAGGACTTTGAATACCCAACTATAGATAATGTTGTTTGGGATACAGATCCATGCCCTCTTTGCAATAATCAGTACATGGAACATAGTCAAGAACTAGCTTATGAGCCAACTCATGACTGTGATGATATGGTTTATGAGGAAGACATGGATGCTTTATCTTATGTAATTAATTAGGATCCCCCACATTATACCATATCTATTCCAAAACTACAACATCACACCATTTCCATTCTAGGACCTAGTTCTTTGGCTTGTGCAAGCAATCAAGCCCCACACCACCATATCATTACCATTTCAAGACTTCATCCTTTGGCTCATGTTAGAAATAATGATCCAAAATGCCCTACCAATATCTAACCATAAGTCATTCTTCATCTAGTTCCAATCCCATCCAAACCTTCACTAAACCCATCCTTTACAGACAAAGCTATGTCCAAAATTGGTATCTTCCAATTCATTAGAAACCAAGGCCGAAATATCTAATCAATCTAAGATATTTTTGTTGAACCAACCATTTGTGATAAGTCAAACTATGATGAATTGCCTATTGACCCTATACTAGTTGTTGATAAGTCTCACTCTAATGAGCCAATCATTACTAAGTAACTTCTTAACGATTACAATCACCTTTGGGAAAATCATTACCTTGACCATATGCCTATTTTTCAAGAGCCTCCTATTGACAAGCTAGTCTTTCAGGAGTTGTATCTTGACCTTTTTCCTATCCCAAAAGAGCCCCATTCTAACAAACTAGTCTTTATGGAGCCCATTATGCCATCACAGGCATTACTTGTCTAATACCAAACATTCAACAAGACATCATTATAATAGAGTACCTATCAAATGAAGATTCAGAGTTAGAGTCAGGTTATATTCTTGAACTGACATCAGATTTAACATCAACATTAGAATTAACATTAGTATCAACATTAGACTTAAAGTCCCTTGAGTTAGAATCAGATTTAGAAGAATAATATGTTTGTGGTTATTACAACACTAGTTATGTATGCCTTGTAGATCAATTTTAATACATTTGTGATCCTTATATGGGTTTTGAGGATGAGTAATTGATATTTCACACAAGTTACCATAATATCTTCTAAAAGGATTGTGTATCCTCTCCCCATTCCATTATCATTCCATAGACCATTGCCATCAACCAAAATAGCCATATCATTGACATTCTATCTCCCACAAGTGTTGATTGGGATTGATAGAATCACACTTTATTAAAATACATCCATGGTGACATATAAGTTGAACAAGATCAAGGAGTTCAAGACCACATTCATATAGAATATGAACACTCTCCTAGTGAAACCTTTTTGGAGGTGCTAGGGGACAATCAAATTTAGAACCCAACATCTTTTAGTGAATTTTTTTTAGAAATACTAGAATATAATCAAAGTAAAAAGTCAACATTCCTTAGTGAAACCTTCTCAAAGGCACTATGAGATAATCAAGACAACTTAATTAGTGAAAACCTCATTCAGACACCAGTAATTGAGCACAAAATTTCTTCACTACTTGATGAAGAAAAAATCAAAATAACTTCTTATCTATAGCCTAATTAGATGGTAGATACTCTCAAAGTTAAACAATAAAAAAAACTTATGGTCCTATGCAAAGAACAAGTCTTCAGCCACACCACAACCAAAGTTATGTTGAATCTAGCATCAACAAAATTATGTGTGACTAAAAATCCTAATCTTCATTTGTTTCCCAACCATTATATATTGCATTATCATCTACTATTCCATTTCAAAAACAAGCCTATCATCCAAATTTTATCCTTGTTTATGATACATGGCCACACTTTCATTTTTAGAGGCTACAAGGATACCTTGTCTCAACACTTGATGAAATCAAAATAAACAACCAATGAAGATAAAAAAATCATTTTTGAAAACCAAATTTGCATTGAGTTCTTGATAGAAAAATTAATTAGATGAGCTATGAGATATAAATTAACATGATCAAGTATTCTATGGGTATCATTTATGGATTAGGACATGCGTCTCTCCATCAGTAGGAATAATAGAATGAAAAACCACACCCAAGCCAAAAACATGTACCATGCCATTTCATTACCATGTCATTGACATTGTTACATATCCATTTTTCATTGTCTCATATTCCTTCTATTTAAGATATCACTTGGGGACAAACCATCTTACCATGTTATACATCCGATCATTCTAGTCCTATCTAGACCAAAGCCTATTTTTAGTCATCCTAACTAATCTTGTTTTTATCTTGGTTCATTTGGTTATTCTCACACCTTTTATGAGAGGATTCTAATCAAGTTTCAATAATCAATCCAATATATGTTTCAATGCCAATCTATAAATTAGTGTGATAATTGATCTAGAAAGATATCTTTCATCCTATCAAGTTTTTTATGTGAGCTTGATTATTACCACCTATGGGAAAATCAGTGTCTCACCAATATTACAACTAATTATAATGGCCTATGATAAAATTAGCATCATTTACTTGTGCCATTGTATCCTAGTTATAACTACCTATGGGAAAATTAGGGGAAACACTTGCTTATCATGCATTGCTGCATCACCTTACCATTATTTTTTTCATTTGATTGGCCATTTGTTGGATTTAAGAAATTTGTTTTTCCCTACATTTTGCGTAGATGGAATTACTATGACTTGAGGTCATTTTAGGACTATGTGATTTATGCTCAATTAATGCTAAGGTCACCTCAATCCCCCTTGCCGTACGCTCTTACCATTTTGTGAGCAACCTAATCCAAACGCTCTCAACATTTTATGAGGTCTCTTGTCATTCTCTAACGAGTTAAGATACCTCAAAATGCCAAAAACATCCATAATATTTCAAAATCCAAAAATATTTGTCCTATCTAAGCCTAGTTAGTTATCCTCTATCCACCTTATTGGGGGATGGTCATTGTTAGGATGTTCTCCTTTACTTTTGTTTTTAGGATATCTATTTGCTTGTTTAGTTCAAGTTATTTGTTTGTTTATTTTTTTTTGTTTGTTTGTTTATTTTTTCACTTGTCTATTTTTTTATTTTTTGTACTTTTTCCATGACTCAGTCTATATGTTTTCATTGGTTGATTCCTTGAAAAAATTATTCTTGAGTCCATACATATTCATATGTTAACATTGTCATCATGGATTTTATCATTGATGTTTTGTTTTTGAGTGTTTATTGGATATTGGGAGTTAGTCCTTATGCATTTTTTGGCCATGTATTCATGGTGTTCTATCATGATGCCTACCATCACATACTACAACAAAAATTAGATTCAAGAAGGTCTACAATTAATGGAGATACAAAAGTTTCACCTTGGCACCTTGGTAAATACCCCCACCCACCTTGATCAATATAACTCATTTGACCATTCTAGCTATATCATTACTAATAAGGATGAGCATCTCCTCATTGGTAGGTACAACTGAATCATTTAGACTAATCAACTTATTCTTCTATTAATCCATTTCATCACTTTTCACCTACTCATTTTTAATCTATATTTCAGGTTATATCCTTGAGTTATGCTTCCTAATCATCCCTAACTGGGGCACCATTAGTTTTAGACAATCTAGGTCTACTTAATGATATTAACCACCTATGGGTAAATCAATATTTCTAATTTTATTCTTGATTATAATCATCTTTGGGAAAATCAACATTCTTTTTCCATAAATACATGCAAGCATTTTCTTGTTTGGATTGATCTCAACCATGGATTAATTCCACCTTTCTTCCTATTTATTTTTGAGGGACCACCCATCAACAAATGTGACAACCACTCCCTTAAAGGGGCATCATCATAGGCTTCCCAAACACCATTTACACCTTTTTTATTCAACTATCATCTTATTTTTGGCATACAGATCATTTCTCATTCTTTGAGAAGAAATTGCTTTGCCTATAGTTTGCAACATTTTCCTAAATAGGGGTAAATTATAGACACCTAAAACTAGCCACCAATGACCTCCAACCAAGATTTTGACCAATTTCTACCTAAAGCACATAATTTAGCCTAAAAACACTAAAACATGGTAAATGAGTTGAAATCAATATATTCAAGTGATGATTTTGTCTAGGGTATCATTAAATGGGGCAATGTAACTTATGGGCCTGCTAATTTTGATCAGATCATTTTGAGTCAAAATGCCAATTTTGCACCTAGGTGCTCTAGATTACTCTTTCCTATCAAATCTCTTAAACAAGACATGTGCCTTTTTTATTTTCTATTGATAATATCCTAAATGGAATAATGAATCAAAACTATTTGGCATTGCCTTCTAATTCTAATCTAGTCAAATTTTAGATCAATAACAAGGCATTATGATCAATTTGAGTAATTTATGCACAAAGTGCTTAAACATGCTTAAGAGGAAATTAACCCAAATCATGGCATAATTAATAATTCCATGGAAACTTGTTGATTAATTTTATTTTGAAATGAATATTTAATATCTACATCATCAAGTGACCTCATTTCTTGGGAAGATATCCCTTGGCCATAAATACCACAAATATTACATTTCATGCCCTCCATGCCTCATCATTGCCCTCTATGCCTCTTAATTTCCCCTTTTTCCAATGCCATGATAATGATAATTATAAACTTAACTCCAAAAATTAAATTAATTCTCAACCACACATATATATCTTATGATGGATGGTTTAGGTTGATTCTAGACAATCTCAAAAAACTATAAATAGGAGGCCTTATCGCATGAATTTTAACATGTGATTAAGCAAAGTTATAATGCAAAATTGATTACAAAGATTTATGCAACTAGTTTTACCATGCCAAATTAATTCCAAGATAAGCCAATCCAAAGCTAAAGGTGTCAAGGAGAGATGGAGGTAGCCAAGCTTCCATTGACAAGGACTTCATGAGCACAAACAAAGCAAGCCAATTGAAGAACACTCTTGGAGCATTAAGGAAGGTAAGGAATGTGTGTTTATTGCATTTTAGTTGTGATTTGTTCATTTGTTTCTATTCACTAAGCTTAACCTAATAAATAGGCATGAATATCTTAGTTTAGTGTGTTTTTGATTTGATTCCATTCACTAACACAATACTAATCTCCTCTTCTAAGTCAGATTCATAGTTCACATAATGGCATGCTCAGTGGGACCAAATGTATCACACACATGAAGAATATCATTATGAAAATTTAAAATCTTCATTTATATCATTAAAACTCTTGAAATTTGATTTTCTAACTTTGTTTTTCCATTTTTATTTATCACATGTTTACATAGTAACCATTGTCGATTAGTAAAACCATCATTAGTTGGCATAGCCATCATCTGTCACTATTGGTATAAATGATATCAGTTAGATAACCATCATTGGTTAGTAAGTGTAACCATAATCAGTTATAGAACCAACATTAGTCACTTTATTTTTCTTAAAAACACAAAACCCACAAGTTAATATACCATTTTAAAATGCTTCGTTTGGGGTCATATGGACTCTGTTTTGGATGATTTTTTTTAAAACCATGTGTTTTCTCCTAAATTTTCATAATTTTACATTAGTTTAGCTTCAAGTTTCATATATTCTTCACAAAATTTTGAAAATATATTTAAATTTTTTTTAATGTAACATATTTTCTTTTGGGGTCATGCCTTAAAGGTAGACAGGTAACCAAGAGACATGGAAATTGTTAAAACATGATATTAGGACATCTTTGGCATGAATTTGAAATGAACTAGGAACATTATGTTGGTAATTAATGTAAAATTTAGGTTATTAAGAAATTTTATATCATTATTTTTTGAAGTTCAAAATCTTAAGACCAAGGGATCAAATGAACACCACCCAATCTTTTGAATTTGGGGCTTTAAAATGAACTCAACTTTCTAAAAGTTTTTTGTCTTAAATAGTTATTTGATATAATTTTGTTTAGAAAAGAGAGGGGTGTTTCATGTATCCTCTTCCATTTGTCACCTTTAGGTAACCCTTGAACTCAAAAGCACCATTCCTATTGCAAAAATCCTAGTCCAAGGCTTATAAAGAATGTCTTCCAAAGCACTTCCCAAAAACTCGTCAAAGTTTGGGTGACCCTGAAAATGACCCTGAATTATTTATTTTTATGTATTTAATTTCATTTCATCTTGGATTATTATGGGGACATAATTAGCTCCCATAAGTTCTTTAGGGAAGCTTTGACTCAGGGTTTCATCTCCCAACATTGACTTCACTTACTTCTTCTGAGTTATACATGGGATGTATCTGCATTTGGACATCACACTACATTGAGTGAAAAACATGATGTAATGGTTTTAAAAAAGACTAGACCTTTTAACAACTAGCCAATACCATGGTCACCCAACTTCTATACTTGTCTTTTGCATCATTTGATGTAAAACTCGTTGTGCAAATGATTCCCCTAGAAATGTTTGAAAGCTTACTAGTTTAGTCAACCCCACATTTCCATACCCTTGGTAAGATTTGTATGATTATACTTAGTGTATTTTGGTCTTTTTTATTGGTATGTTTTGAGACTAAATATTGTTTGTTTATTCATAAGCCATGTGAAAATAATGTATTTGAGTTGAGGAGGGTAGTGCTATGTTGCCCAAATCAAGTCAAACCATTTGTGCCTTTGAGTCATTTGAACATATCATTTAACACATCATTTGATCATGCTTATGCTGTTAGGTTGCTCAAATTTTTTCAAGACTAGTTTACCTTGTATCAAAAAACTATTTTTTTCAAACCATGTCATGTATACCATTTGTACCTTTGTCTTGTGTTATCATGTTTTCCAATATTATCTAGCTTGTTTAGTCAAATCCTATTTTTCACCATTGAGTTTTAAATTAGCCTTGTGAATTTTGGATTCAAACATTGATTGATTTCTATTTAGGCCTTCATTCATGGGGCCGATACATAAATCTTTCTCTTTTGGGTTGCATAACTTCAATTAATTAGTTACCTAATTTTGAAAACTATTGATGGTTTACTTGTTCAATTCATATCCTCATCATTATTTGTGCCTTTATTTGGGAGAACATAGCCTTTATCAAAGAGCCTTTTTTCTTATGCCTTATGCTAATTGATAATTTTTATGTGTGATTTCATGTGTCAGGTGTATGCTAAAGTTGTTTCCAAACTTATTAGATTAAATCAAATCACATTATCCTTTATTTCAAGTCTAAATTTTGACATCATTTGGCCAAAATTCCTAGCATATGCCTATTTTTTTGAGCCTATATTTTGACTCCATGTTTGGACAAAACACCTAGAAACTCAACTTTTCCCTTTCCTTGTTTAGACTTTATTTGGAACAATTTGACCTAGAATTTCAGCATCTCAATTTTTATTCAGACACTTGACCTTTTGTGTATATGACATTTGACATTAGACATTTGATGTCAGGTTATTTTACACCAAGTCTTAGTATAAATAATTTTGGAGATATAGCTCCACTTTCAGATAACATTGGAGATACAACTCCACCTTTTGACAAAATTATACCAAGCTTGAATTATTTGTCCTTTGGACATAATTTTTTAGAAATTTTAAAACTTTAATCCCTTTTGTTTTATATCTTTCATCATTTACATATATATGTCTCGCTACACTTATGATATAATGGATACACAAAATACCACTAGGAACCCCTATAAAAACATTTTCTAAGGAGTTCTATTATTCTCTCAACAATAATTCATATGGGTAACATGTCAAAATCAACAAAATACAAATCAAAACCTTGATTGGTATGAAGAGGCTTATATGGAGGACTTGGAAGACCAAACTATAGATGATGTCATTTGGGATACATATATATAACATCTTTTTAATAACCAATACATGTAACATAGTCAAGAACTAGCTTATGAGCCAACTCATGATTGGGATGATATGGTTTAGAGGAAGACTTGGATGCTTTATCTTATGTAAGTAATCAGGCTCCCCAACATCATGCCATTTCTATTCCAAGACTACAACATTTCAGCATTTCCATTCCAAGACCTAGTCCTTTGGCTTGTGTGGGTAATCAAACCCCACACCACCCTATCATTACCATTTTAGGAATTAATCCTTTGGATCATGTGATAAATCATGCTCCTTAATGCCCTACCATTATCAAAATACAAGTCATTCCTCATCCAGTGCCAATCCCATCCAAACCTCAACTGATCCCATCTTTCAAAGACCAAGTTATGTTCAAAACTAGTATCTTCCAACTCAATAGAAACCAAGGCAAAAATAACTAATCAATTTGAGTTATTTTTGTTGAACCAACCATTTGTGATAAGTTAAACTATGATGAATTACCTATTGATCCTTTACTAGTTGTTGAGGAGCCTCACTCTATTGAACTATTCTTTGATAAGTCACTTCTTAATGATTATATCTACCTTTGGTCAAATCATTACCTTAACCATATGCCCATTTTTAAGAGCCTCCTATTTACAAAATAGTCTCTAAGTATTTATCTCTTGACCTTTTTCCCATATTAGAGGAGTCCCATTCTAACAAACCAGTCTTTGTAGATTCCATTATGCCATTACAAGCCATTACATGTCAAATAACAAACATTTAATAAGACCTCATTATAATAGAATACCCATCATATGAAGAATTATAGTTAGCATCAGGTTCTATTCTTTAATTAACATTGGATTTAACATCAAAATTAGAATTAACATCAGTCTCAACATTGAATTTAGAGTCCCATAAGTTAGAATCAAATTTAGAAGAAGATTGTGTCTGTGGTTGTTAAAACATTAGTTCCATATGCCTTGTAGATTAATTTGAATGCATTTGTGATCCTTCTATGGTTTTTGATGATGACTACTTCTACTTTGATGCAAGTTACCCTTGTATCTTCTACAAACATTATCCAACCTCTCCCCATTCCATTATCATTCCACATGCCATTACCATCAACCAAAATAGCCATATCATTGACATTCCATCTCCCACAAGTGTCAATTGGGATCGATAGAATCAAACCTTTTTGAACTACATCCATGGTGACATAATAGTTGAAGAAGAGTAAGGAGGCCAAGACCACATTCATATAGGAAATGAACACTCTCCTAGTGAAACTTTTTTGGAGGCATTAGGAGACAATCAAAGTCAGAACTCAGCATCTTCTAGTAAAACTTTTTTATAAATTCTAGAAGAAAATCAAATTCAAAAGTCAACATTCCTTAGTGAAACCTTCTTGGAGGCACTACGAGACAATTAAGACAAATTGATTGGTAAAAACCTCATTTAGGCACTAATAGTTGAGCATAAACATTCTTCACTACTTGATGAAAAAAAATCAAAGATCAAATAAAAATAGATTCCTATCTATAGCCTAATCATATGGTAGCTACTCTCAAGGTCAAATAATAAAAAAATCTGATGGTCCTATCAAGAGAACAAGTCTTCAAACCTCAAATAACCAAAGTTATGTTGAATCTAGTATCAACAACATTACGTGTGATTGAAAGTCCTAATCTTGATTTATTTCCTAACCATTATACATTTCACTATCATCTACCATTCCATTTCACAAATAAACCTATCATCTAAATTTTATCCTATTTACCATACATGGCCACACTTTCCTTTGTAGAGGCTACAAAGATACCTTATCTCAACACTTAATGAAATCAGAATCAATGACCAATGAAGATCAAAAAATCATTCTTGACAACCAAATCTACATCAATTTCTTGATAGAGAAATTATTCAAATTAGGTGTGGGATAAAAATTAACATGATCGAGTATTATGTTTATATTAATTAATGTTTAGGATGTGCATCTCCTTGTCAATAAGAACAATAAAATAAAAACCACACCCAAGCCAAAAACATGTACCATGCCATTTCATTACAATTCCATTTCCATTATTATATATCCATTTTACATTGTTACATATTCCTACTATTCACCCTATAACTTGGGGGAAAACTCTCTTACCATTTTATCCATCCTATCATTCCTTTTTTGATCTTGGTTCATTTTATTCCTATTGCACTTTTGTAAGAGGATTCTAATCAAGTTTCAATAATAAATCCAATATATGTTTCAATGTCAGTATATGAAATTAGTGTGACAATTGATCTAGTAAGATATATTTCATCTTATTATGTTTGTTTATGTG
Source organism: Torreya grandis (assembly GCA_037957365.1). Classification (NCBI taxonomy): domain Eukaryota; kingdom Viridiplantae; phylum Streptophyta; class Pinopsida; order Cupressales; family Taxaceae; genus Torreya; species Torreya grandis. The sequence goes on from JARHVA010001762.1 coordinate 871,944, forward strand.
AGCCTAATTATAACTGCCTATGGGCAAACTAGTGTCTCACCAATCTTGATACTAATTAAAAATACCTATGGGAAAATTAATATCATTGACCCATGTTATTATATCCTAGTTATAACTTCCTATGGTAAATCTAGGGGCAACACTTGTTTATAATGCATTATCACATCACCTTGCCATTACTATTTCCATTTGACTAGCCATTTGTCTAATTTGAGAACTTGTTGGGACCTAGTTGGTTATTCCCTATCTTTTGTGTGGTTGGAATTAATATGACTTGAGTTCATTTTAGGACTATGTGGGTCATTCTCAATTCATGTTGAGGTCACATCAATCCCCCTTTCCATATCCTCTCACCATTTTGTGAGCAACCTAAGCCAAATGCTCTCACCATTTTATGAGCAGGTATCTTGTCATTCTCTAATGAGTTAGTATATGTCAAAATGACAAAAACAATCATAATATTTCAAAATTCAAAAATATTTATCCTATCTAAGCCTATTTAGTTATCCTTGATCTACCTTATTAGGGGATGGTCATTATTAAGATGCTTTCTTTCGCTTTTGTTTTTAGGCTTTTTGTTTGTTTGTTTGTTTAATTTAAGCTGTTTGTTTGTTTATTTGTTTTTTTTGTTTGCTTGTTTTTTCACTTGTCTATTTGTTTGATTTTTTTACTATTGCCTTGACTTAGTCTATATGTTGTCATTGGGTAATTCCTTGAAAACATTATTCTTGATTACATCCATATTCATATTTTAACATTGTCATCATGGTTTTTATCATTGGTGTTTTATTTATGAGTGTTTATTAGATATCAAGAGTTAGTCCTTATGCATTTCTAGCTATGTCTTCATGGTGTTATATCGTAATGCCTACCATCACATGATACAATAAAAATTAGCTTCAAGAAGGTTTACAATCAATATAACCATAGAAGTTTCACCTTGGCACCTCGGCAAATCCTCCCACCCACCTTGATCAATATAACTCATTTGACCATTCTAGTTGTATCATTACTAATAAGGATGACCATCTCCTCATTATTAGGTACAACTAAATCATTCATACTGATCAATCTTATTCTTCTATTCATCTATTTCATCACTTTGGACCCACTCATCTTTAATCTATATTTCAAGTTATATCCTTGAGTTATGCTTGCTAATCATCCCTAATTGGGGCACCATCAATTTTAGCCAATCCAGGTCTACTTAATGATTATAAACGCCTATGGGCAAATCATTATTTTGACTTTTATTCTTGATTATAACCACCTTTATACAAATCAACATCCTATTTCCATCACTCCATTCAAGCATTTTATTATTTGGATCAATTTTAACCATGGATTAATTCCACCTTTCTTCTTGTTTTATTTTTGAGGGACCACCCATTAATAAATATGATGGCCACTCCCTCGAGGGGGCATTATCATATGCTTCCAAAACACCATTTATAGATTTTTTCTATAACCATCATCTTCTTTTTTGCATACATGTCATTTCTCATTCTTTGAGAAGACATTACTTTTCCTATGGTTTGCAACATCTTCAAAAATAGGGGCAAACTGTAGACACCTAAAACTAGCCACCAATGACCTCTAACTAGGATTTTAACCAATTTCCACCTAAAGAACATAATTTGGCCTAAAAATACCAAAACATGCTAAGTGAGTTGAAATTGATATATTCAAGTGCCAATTTTGGCTAGGGTATCATTAAATGGGGGAATGCAATTAGTGGGCTAGCTAATTTTGATCAGATCATTTGAAGTCAAATTGCTAATTTAACACCTAGGTGCTTTGGATTGCTCTTTCCTATCAAATATTTTATATAAAACACATGCCTTTGTTATTTTCTATTGATAATATCCTAAATGGGATAATGGATCCAACACATTTGACCGTTCCTTCCAATTCTAATCTAGTCAAATTTTGGACCAATAATAAGACATTCTGATCAATTTGAGTAATTTGTTCACAAAGTGCTTAAACATGCTTAAGAGCTAATTAACCTAAATCAAGGCATAATTAATAATTCCATGGAAACTTGTTTAATAATTTGTTTTGGAAATGAATATTGAATATCTGCATCATCAGGTGACCTCATTTCTTGGGAAGACATCCCTAGGCCATAAATGCAATAAATATCATGGTTCATGCCCTCCATGCCTCTTAATTTCCCCTTTTTTTAATGCCATGATGACGATAATTATAAAATTAATTCCAGACATTGAATTAATCCACAACCACACAACTGCATCTTAGGATGGATGGTTTAGGTCAATTTTAGACATTCTTAAAAATCTATAAATAAGAGGCCTTACCACATGAATTTTAACACATGATTATGCAAAGTTATAATGTATAATTGATTCCAAAGATTCATACAAATAGTGTTACCATGCCAAATTGATTACAAGCCAAGCTAAGCCAAAGCCAAAGGTGCCAAGGAGAGATGGAGATAGCCAAGCTTCCATTGACAAGGAATTCATAAGCACAAATTGAGCAAGCCAATTGAAGAACACTCTTACATCATCAAAGAAGAAAAGTGATGTGTGTTTCTTGCATTTTCATTGTGCTTTGTTCATTTTTTTCTCTTCACTAAGCTCACCCTAGTAACTAGTCATGAATATGTTAGTTTACTATGTTTTTTATTTGATATCATTCACTAACACAAAAGTAATCTCCTATTCTTAGTCAAATTCCTAGTTCACATAATGGTCACTGTCATATTTTCTCACCTTTGTGTATGCTCAAACACTGACTTATTGTATAGGAACATTATGAATGAAAATATAGTCAACTTCTTAATCATTTTCCATACTCAAGATATATTGATCACACCTCCAAAAACTACATATATCATCTTTATATAGTTTATAACACTCCCTAATAGCCATGTCACAATGAGACATCAAAACAAGCTCAAAAATCCTTCTTGGGTCACTTTCAGAACAACCATGAACACATAGTCAACTTGGAAAATTAATATATTTGATTGTACAAATTTTAATATCTTTAAATTAGGTTCATTAGATCCACCATGGAGTCATGTTCATCTTTTCTTTTTACAACACCAAAAAAATTGAATTCTATCAAAATATATGATAAAATATAGAGATCTAGTTTTTCCCTTTGTTAAATTCAAATATTTTAATGACAATGATCATAAATAAACTTTGACCACTTTGGTCTCATATCATGTCCTCATTGATCATATCAATTATGAACCATTGATCTTGTCTTAACTTTAATATATAGGTGCTAATTATTAAACATTAAACGTCAGTCACTTTGACATCATCTCATGTACTCTAGAAAATTTGACTCAATACACTCTGTTGATCTCTAAGGATCAACTAGGTCTTTAACTATAAATTTTCACCATTTGATTAATCTGTATGAACACCTACTCTCCATTAAATCCTTATCCTTTACATTTTCTCAGTCATTAAACATCATGCACCTATCCTCATCTCACTACTTCTACAATCCTTGGAATAACATGAACCATCGATCTTGCTCGAGATTTAACTTATGTAGAAATGACTAAGTATGGGAACCTTGCTTATCTACCTAGAATTTCAAGAATGTACCTCCATATATTTTTATTCACTCAAGTGCATGTTCTCAAATTTAGACCATATGGTCTCCTCACATAGGATAATCTAACCATCTATAAAACTACTTATTAATCCTTTGCATGTCAAATATATAATTCCTTTAAAATTCCTTCTTAAAATCTTCTATCATAGAGCCAACTATGTGAAAACCTACTTGAGAGGCTAACTATGAACATGCATAATTTTTTTTGTGCTTCAATGGAGGATCTAAAATTTAGTGAAAATAAACTAAGCTCAAAACTAAACAAACACATATGATCACCTTATCTTGAAATGTCCACATGTACTAGATATTCCATCATCAAACTATTTACTTGGCTCTTTCTTGCCTCATACAAATTAGGCTAAGTATGGGAAAATACTATCAATATGTCTGGGAACCCAACTTTTCACTTGCATATCTTTTAATGCACTTAATTACATGATATAAGATTTAGTGCATAGAAAAGGTTGAATGAGCTAAGACATTTAGAGGAGATAAGGGACACTATTGTGCAAATTATGTGGTATAATCAACACTAGGTCAAGAGGTAATTTTATAAGAGAGATTCCTCAAATACATTCAAAAAATGTGATATAGTCCTCACGTGGGGTAAGGACCATGCAAAACTAGGAAATCACTCTATGTTTGATAGTCTTCGGAGTGGGCCTTATGTTATCATAGGTTGAAAGGAGAGCAATGTCTTTGATATTTCTAGGTTGAATGGAGATATCATTCCCATCCTTATCAATGGGAGGTATCTTAAATTGTATACTAGTGTTGTTTCATGATCTTTTTAGATAGGTAGATAGGTCTGTCTTTACCTCCAATTGCTTTTGAAGATTGCTTTATTCATTATTTTCCTATTGTTTAGGTAGTTATTTGGTTTATTTTGTTTATTTGTTGTTGTTTGTGTATGATCATTATTTCAAAGTGTGTCCAAGAATCATGTAGAATCCTTTTGTAAGTAATGATTCATTTGTCTAGTCATCATGATCAACCTTGGTCAATTTCTAGGTTCCATAACCAGCAGGCTAGTCAAGCTAGTTGAGTCGCCAGAAATGTTGGCCAATTTTCACCCACATAAGAATATTCTGCCTATAAATGGTTTGAATAGATGATAAAAGTTATTATTGGAATTAGTGGACCAAAATTAGGATAATAACACCTCATATCACTTATAAATATTTTGAAACACTTTAAGCAAACTTAAACTGTAATTTGTTAATCTTTGAGAAGTAGGCTTGGAAATAAGTCTAGGATTTCAAAGTGAAGTAGATCAGTAGGTTTTCATGGTTTTTCTAGAATTTAAGGGCATGAATCAGGTTGTATAAAGTCTTAGAAGTCCATTTTAGCCTTTTAAAGAGACAACAGTTCCGTGTACAAGTCCATAAGAACCAAACCATCACAATCATGTCACATAGGGATAAATAGCTTAGTCTAGTTGCATATATAATAAATATACTTAGAAATCCTCTTAGACCAAAAGATCACATGGATATGAATTTATTCATTCTTAAATCATGCTCTATAACTTTTTTATCTTGATGAGCTTGTAATCTCAAGATAAAGGTCTTTAAAGTTGAACTTGTAAAGTGGGACATGTTCATATACATCAAATTTGCAATGTGGTAAATAGATGTTTGAATTTAAATGTTCCAAGGATGAACACATTAATAAAAAGTGTGTAAATAATGGAATTTAAATTCAAGATCCAATGGTGAGTAGGTGATTAATAATGTCAGTTCGTCCTGAGGATCCAATGACACACATTTGATAGTGCACTCATAGATCAATGGCAAGCATCAAGTCAAAAGGTTAGTGGATTCAGAATTGAATGAATCAATGACAAGTGTTAAATATATAGTACTAAATCAAGATATAGTGGTGTATGATGTCTGATAGATTCATTATGCCCGAGAATATTGATGTTACATGATCCATCATATAAAGCATATCTAATGATGAGTAATGGGTCAAAAGGTTAATAAATCTCAAAGATACATGCATAGGTGACAAGTGTCTTAACCACATTAAACTGGTATAAGATCTATGGCTTATTTCATTCATACAATCAAGAATCAACAATGAGTGAGAGGTCAAAGAATTAACCTATCCTGGGGACAAATGCATAATCACCAAGTTTCATGATTGTAGTAATTATCAGGCACATTAATAGTGCACATGCGAAGCCCAGATCAAGATCAATGGTCAATATTAAAAGTTAAGAGCTAAGGGAATTTATTGGAGAAAAATATGACATAAGGTCTATCAAGAGAAAATATCTAAAGGAGGATCATGAAGATATACATGTTGGAATATAATTTTTTCCACCCATGTAGGTAAACACATAAATGCAAGATTAGATATGATCTGAATAACTAAGAGTAGACCTTGCAAATCCATCTAAAACCATTAAATACCTATAAAACCTTTCAAGAAATTTTAGATGTAGGATTTACATCTCATTCATATTCATGAAACCCTAGCCTATGGATCTTCATTTACAATCATGACCATATGAAAACCAATAAGGTGCTTGGTTTTCATCCATAATAGATCTATATTCAGGACTTAGAAGAAACGGTATAATGGTGACTATGAAAGAAATGTTATAAGTAGCATCAATGATAGAGCCTAAGTAACTACCTTATAGCATGAAGAACATCAAATATGATTGAGGAAGACAATGGGGCATTCAATGGTTCAAGGTCCTTAGGGACTTGTTCTTATTTCATGAATATGACTCAACATATTAGGATTGATGCTAATTGATCAATGGTGGTTGGGTCACATTTATTAAGGGATATATGTTTAGTTCCCATCTCTCTCTCATCCCATTATCTATAAATTTAATCTTTGAGCTCTTTATTTGCATCCATCAGCCTAAGATAGCAAATATTTTCCATAATTACTATAAAAATCTCTTTTAAATAAATATAAGACATCTCAAATTCTATTTGAATGCTAAGTGTGATTTAATAAATTTTTATTTTTAGTGTATGTTTCCTATTCATCATCTATATGTCCTTCATGTACCTTACTCCAATTCTATTGGTTTCTTGTAGGTTGTGTGAACTGTTGGCTAGTGAGGTTTCCCTTGATGTGTCATAATTCTATAGTGTTTTGCTTTAAAATATCTCTTTTGTCCCTTAACTTACATGTATCTTTTTAACCTTCATACAAAATACTCATGTTTTTAACCTTATAATAGAATCTGATTAGTTCTTATCCTAATTAGATTCATTAGTAATCATAAAAGTGTCTAAGTTGAGAGTAGATAATTGAACATTCGATGCTTAACCATTTAGACTAGGTTTTATCCCTTTTATATTTCTTCCCTTTCCATTTTCCTTGGTATAGGTATATATTAATGAGAAGAACTATATTTTCATATCAGAGGAGCTAGCCTCATTAAAAATCTTACAGGTCTGACCCATGTTTAGGTAACCCATATCCTAGGGTCATTACCATGTTGGACTAGATTTGAGTATAGGGCCTAAACAATCACTTTTCTCAACTAGGGTGCAACCTATGTCTCAAATAATAGTATGATAGGTAAAGGTTCAATTTTTGGGATATAATAGACACCACATTCATGTAATTGTTTGAAAATCAAAGATTTGGTATTAACTATTACATTATAAATGACACCCATACAAGTAAACTTCATGCATCAGAATGTATAAAAGGACATGAATCTCATATGATGATTATAATGACAATTAAAAAAACATATTATAAGATAGAGGGAAATTAAATACCATGACCTTAGCCTTCTAACGGTTTGAATTGATTTTTAGCATTTTGACTTTTATTATAATTAGGAAGAAGAACAAAATATATGGTGAGGTGATCATCAACTTGATAAAGTTATTCATGCTTGAAATTAGAGTCATTATCCTTACCTTCCTTATCATAGGCTTGATTATTCTCTTTAATCTTGGCTTCATGATCAAAGTTTAGACAAAGCAATAATTCAAATATTAAGTGTTAAACTTGTTAACAATTTTCATGAGAATGACCCATATTTATGTGAAACCAACAAAATGTTTTGATAGTTATACCAACTATTATTAGGATGGTAAGAATAAATATCTTTAATTGAGGGTCTAAAAATGAATTTCATAATATCATCTAGGGAATACTATTAATGGACCTCACAACTATTGAATTTTGATGGAGGAGGAGGATCCTAGAAGGGACTTCCATTTATAGGTTGAGATCAAGAGAGGTAATTTGTTGGATATTCAGAATATAATGGCATGGATGGTTATTTTGTGATCATAAGTATTGGAGACACCATCATAAATTATGTTCTTATTTTTTGGTTATATAAACATTCAAGTTCCAAGCTTATTTTCAAAAGCATCATATTTTATTATAAGGTTATCTTATCATTTGGGTTTGTCTAGGGATTCCTCCAATGACTTTTTATAAATATTCCTAATACTATATTGACATTTGTTATTAAATACATTATTAAATATGTTGAATAGGTTTCCTTCCATGATATTTTGCTCAACATTTTTAGCTAAGGTTTCCAACATTTAATAGAGGTTTGGGTAGTCTCATTTCTACATTTTTATAATTGATAAAGTGAGATAAATTTATTTAGTGAAAATAATTGTATTTAAACTCTTGGAAAAGTGTATTAACTAAGCCTTACAATCTATAAATATAGTTATATATTAGTTTATTATACCATCATAGATCTTAAATAGAAAAAGATTTAAATAGAAGTTTTATAGGTACTATTTAATACTGATTTGGAGATGGATCATATTTATTGGTTAAGGTTAAGGATATAGAAATGATAAGGCACAAGGGTAAACATCATATTTATAGTAATCCAATTAATGTGTTAAAGTTAGATGCACCATTTATTGAATTTATAAAGTTGAGATAGGCTATTAATGGAAATTATAACTATGTTAGATATATAAATGATATAAAAGAAATTAATTAGATATTTATGATGATAATATAGTCTTGGATATAGTATATGTTGGAAGCATGTAGAAATTAGATTTTGGATGAGTTGATAGATTCTAGATTCAGTGCCTCTAGTTCTCTAAGCACTTGCATTAGCCTAGGATAGTTACATTCATTTAGGTGTTTTGGTTAAATTCTAGTGTCCTATACAAAATATGCATTGAAATAGGATGAAACAACTTAGATATTTTAGGTTTAGCTTTGCCTTTGATTTCATGCAGTGAAATATAGGTCATGGATTATTTATCTTAGTGAAATGACAAAATATTATATATGCATCTTCAATTTGTCCTTGGGGAAAATAAATTAATGGGAACATGGTGTCGAGATGATCCATAATGACCGCACTATGAAAGGGAACTACACACATAACCAATACTATAGAATATGGCCTCAAAATCATGTAGTTCTCCCTTACGTATTGGTCTATGTATGAGTCATGTAATGTGTGTAAATCAAGTACAATAGTGACCTATCTTGTAACTTGGAAAATATTACCTTATTATTGATTCTTTAGTACTTCATACCTATAGATGTTTTGTACCTATAAATAGTGTGGAAATATGGAAGCTTAGATTAATTTATTGCTTGATAGAATGATTTATGATAAGTGCATTAGTCTCTTTTGTCTTTTATAAGTTTTTTAGGTGGTGAAAGAATGAGGGTTGATATTGTATTTATACCAATCATATAAAGAGATAACTCACATTAAATTACTTATGCCGACAATTTTAATACATTTCATTTCTAAATTAGATGAATTTTAGGGCACTAGACACTTGTGTTAGGCCAAGATAGTAATGTTAATTCCACTATCTGACCTATACATTAGTGTCTATGGAGAAGGAGAGAAGGCACAAGCTTAGAACTTATAAAGGTGTAAGATAAGTATATATTAATCATTATATGAAATATGGGATGCCTATGTCATCAATATAAGGCTAGTTAGACTAAGAGATAGGCCAAGGGACATAAGATAAAGTAGATACAAGGCTTGTGTAATCAAGGAATTATATAATTAACAAGATCAACTAGGGTCATGATTTTTCCAAGTGTATAATACTAAGGTGTTACACAATCATAGAATATAATCAAAATTTGACCCCCCTTCAATATACTAATAAAATTATTAGTTTAAAGGAAAATAATAAGTATTAGGGTGTGTATACACACCTTATATTTTATTGAGTTAAATTTGAGTTATTTTTTGGAGCTAGATTTGAATGCTTTGTTGGTGACTAGCCTAAAACCAAGGGAATGTTATAGTTTATAATTAGTGAATAAGATCTAGGTCAAAATTACTTGAAAAATATTTAAATTAAAAGAGTAAGGTTTAGGATTACACATTTTCCAAATGTAAATTCCTTTCCTATTACAAAGTTTTTTTTACAAAAGGTGTATAATTTTAAGGCTAAGAAAATAAGATTAGGATAAATATAGATAATTATTTTCAAATGCTTATATATAAGGAGAGAGAGAGAGAGAGAGAGAGAGAGAGAGAGAGAGAGAGAGAGAGAGAGAGAGAGAGAGAGAGAGATTCCACTTAGCAATTGATATTAGAAGGAACATGGCCCCAACCTTAGAGAAAAAGTGAGTTTCCACCTAGTAGTTGATATTAGTTGAAACTAAAACCTAATGATACCTATAAAATGGTGTCCCCACTATATGTGGAAAAATATAAAAAATAAAATAAGTGATAATGTGGATAAAATGTTTCCAAAACATGCCTTTATTATAATTTAGAGATCTTGAATATTGAATAAGTGTGGAGAACATGCTTGCCAAACATGCCCCACTAAATCTGAAACTATGAATGTGTGTGGAGAACATGTATTTGTGATATGCCCCAACTATTACCTTGCCTCAAAAGGGTAAGGAAACTATAAAATCTATGAATGTAACCATGTAGAATATAAAAAGAACATGTCTATCATATCATGTACCATGTGTAATATATAATCATGGATGAAGGCATCTATAAGTACATATGTAATCTACAAACATGATAATGTATAATGATCATTAAATCATATAAATAATGTGTATCAAGATCAAGTTTGCATATAATTACTACTATACCCAAAGGATATCATCAAGGGTATGCCTTTTTGGAGAACTCATATCATGATTATGAATTTCATCTCTGGTAACATACAAAAATGCATCTCTTAAAAGATTTTAATTATTGAGATGAATGATTAATGATTTTTTTATCTTACCTTGGAAATTAGGGTTTTTATTTTAATTCTAACACTATAACTAATTTATCTATGCATTAAAAAACAACTACACCATGGATTAGAGCATCTTTCTTTGAAATGGATGTTTCTTGTATGTTTTCATCATTAGTAAACTATGGGATATAAAATGGGAAAACATTACACATATACTATTTCTCATTATAAAATATGCATTTTTATCATTCCTTTAACATTACCATTTAGGATTATTCTTTCAAAATTTCTTGCTTTGTCTCATTCTTTGGTGTATTTGGTATGTCTTTTGGAGAATTTGGATCATTGGAAAATTAAACATAATGTGAAATCTCATCAACCTTTAATGATATATAATTTGAATCTTGAGGTGAATTTGGTAAAGGTTTATCCTTTTGTTTTGAAGTATCTTTTTGTACCCCTTTTTATTTAGATGACATCTTTGTTTTGGTAGAATTGATGTTTTGTATCTTTCTTTTCAATGCAAAACAATAATTTATATGGTTACCATGAATTATATGATATTTGTAGTAATATTTGTATTTTATTATAGGATTCATAGGAGTTAATTTTATTAAATAATTTATAATCATCTCCTTTAGAATCTCACTCGACCTCTTGGTAGGCTTTTTTTCACTTGTAGAATCGTTTTCATTAGGTGACTTTGGTTTTGGCTTCCAATATTGATTTTTATTAGGAACATAATTCATATGAAAATATTAAAAAACATGGTTAAAAGTATCATAATGTGGTCTCTTCATGTATTGAATCTAATTTTGTAACTCTTTTATTAACTTACTCATATCAGTAATTTGATCTTGTAAGGTTTTATGGTTACCTTCTTTTGGTGTAATAAAATAATCCACCTTTTAATTTGAATGGGTGATAGTATGAATCTAGTTATATGGATGATATATATCACCCTCATTATAATTATGAGGATAAATTAATCCATTTTAAATTGTTAGAAAATTGATAAGAGAACATGATAAGTGAGAGAAAAAAATGCCAAAGAGTAATCAATCATTACTATAAGGATATAGAAATTTTAGGTTATTGGCTAAGGGTTTTGTAAATATGAGATAGGATTTAATATAAAAATAATAAATGAGATGAAAACAAAAAATTAGGTAAAAAAAATTACATGTACTACATGTAGATATAGATTTACTAAAAATAGTAACTATCTCAATTTGGCAAATCCATACAATATTTTGAAAAAATATAAGATGTTTATTTTCTATATCAACATATTTACGAGAAACATATGACTAATTTTAATTTTAATCTAATATGAATCATAAATAGGCCAAAATTTTTTTAACGCTTCACAGGCAAACCCTAGAATATTCTAGTTAAATAATCAACAATTATGATAAACTAGGAATATTTTTTAGAGATATGAGAGAGGTTTTTGAATAAATTTTGACTTTTGATAAAACCCAAAAAATAATTCTAATATAATCACACCATTTACCCTTTATTATAATATTTACTAAATATATTAAATTGCAAAAATAAAAAAATTGATATCAAATTTAGGTGAACAAAAATAGGTTTTTGCATATAGCAATATGATAATAAAATACCTCTTATTAATTTTGAAATTATTTTATTTGGAGGCATAAATCAACTAATTAAGGAATAATCCCCTTGTAATCATATGCAAATGAAGCCCTTGTGACCATAGGAGGTAAAACCCTAGGGTAAAGAATTGGAAATAAAAATACATAACAATAATATGAAACCATAGGAGGCTTGTAATCCCTAGATCATAAAAATTTGCATATCTTCATGGATTAAGTTCACCAAATGTTTAATCCTAGTTTTGATATGGATCTTATTTAGTGGTTATGGTTAAGGATATATAAATTATAATACACCAAGGTGAATATCATATCTACAATAGGCCAATTAATGTGTTAAACTTAGATGTACCATACACTAAATTTATAAAGTTGAGATATGTTATTAATGGAAACTATAGCTATGCTAGATATAAAAATGACATATAAGAAATTGGTTTTTTTAGATTATAATAAAATGTTAGGTATGGTATAGTTATAAAGTAAGTAGGAATTCAATGTTGATTCAATTATTAGATTCTAGATCTTATGCCTCTAGTTCTATAGACACTTGCATCAGCCTAGGATAGTTATGTTGACACTAGTGTCTAATTTTGATGTTAGTGTCTTATATAGAATATGAATTTAATAAAGATGATATTACATAAATTATTTTTGGTTTGGCTTAAAATTCAATCTAGTGCATTTAAATTTGGGTCATAAATTGTCACTCCTGGTGAAATGGCAAAACCCTAAATTTGAATCTTCAATGTGACATTGGGAAAAAATGGGTTAATGGGAACATGATGTTAAGCTCACTTGTAAATAACCCATTGTAAAATGGTGCTACCTACATATCCAATACTCTATAAGAGGTGATTAGATTCATACATTTCTCCTCTATGTGTTGGATTGTGTGTGAATCATGAAATGTGTGTAAAGTAATTACAATAGTGACCTAGCTTATAACTTCACAAATATGACCTTATGATTTTTACTTTAGTATTTCAGACTTATATATCTACTATACCTATGTATGGTATGTAAATAAATAAGTTTTTATCAATTTAGTGCTTAATAGAGTGATTTTTTATAAGTACCTTGGTTTCTTTAGTCTTTTCTAGGTTTTATAGATAGCGAATGAATTAGAGTTGATATTGTATTTATACCAATCATATTAGGAGATAACTCACATTAAGTCACTTAGGCTAACCATTTTAATATGTTTTATTTAAAAATTAGATGAATTTTGAGGAATTATACACTTGTGTTGGGATATGATAGTACTATCAACACTATTATCTTTATTATTGTCTAGGGAGAAGGATAAAAAACATAGGCTTAGAACTGTAGAGGTGTAAGATAAATACATTTTAATTATTATAAGAAAGATGGGATGTCTATGTCATCAATATAAGTCTGGGTGGACTAATATATAGGCCAAGGGGTATAAGATAAAGTAGAAACTAGGGTAATGCATTTTCAAAGTGTACAAGACTAAGGTTCTATATAATCACATAATATCATCTATAATTACATAGGTGTTAAGTTTATTCTACTAATTATAGATATTACTAGAGGTATTCAAATGAAAATAAGAACTAATAGATCCATTATAGGATATCATAGGAGTGATATCTCCTATTTAAAAGTCTATAATTTAAGGGACCAAATGTTCATTTTAATTTGTTTTTGATAGAAAAATTAAATTGGGGTTTAAAAATGAGGTATCCAAGATCATATCTAATGGGGTTAGAGCAATGGGGTGGGGGAGATTTAGATTTGTCACTCTCCAATAAACATATCAAGGTCTATCTTAAATTTTATTTATTTCATTTTTAATTTTAATAATTTGATAGTTTTTAATAGATTTAATGTTACCCAATTAACTAATTTCTTTTAATATAACTTTGTTATGATTAGGATTATTTTGATTGAAAGTAGATGATTTAGTTGAATGTTTGGATGTACTAGATGTAATATTAACATTGGTATTGATGTGAGCACTTTGGTTAGGATAACTAAAATAAATAGTCTCAATGTTACTAATTATACTAAGGATGGTGGATGAGGAAGGTAAGACATAAGTTGGAGATCTATTTGCCCAAACCCTTTTAATAAAATTGTCGTTAGGGTAAGGATGATATTCCATATGAGTTTATATCATGATGTGATATAAAAAAATAGGTTTATTTAAACTATGCTTTGGATGCACTTTGAGAAATATTTTCATTTCATTTGTATATTCTACGTGGCATTATTATTCAACCTCATGGGCTTAGAGTAAGTGACCTCATATATGTTTCTTAAGATTATTATATGACTCATAATAATTAGATCTAGTGGAAGCTATATTACAATTATTGATAGCATAATCTTGAGAGATAACAAACTGACAAGGAATATATTTGTTTTTTTAATAATATGTTATGATTAATGAATTCCATATCAACAGGATTATTTTCATAAAATCATTTTAAATTCTAGTAGGTTTCCTCTTTGCATTCTTCCAAAATATGTTGCATTTTAAAATGGAAAAACAAAACTATATTATTTTTGTTGCACATGAATGCTAAAAAAATATGTATCAAGTTGTATGATACAAAAGGAAATAGAAATAAGAACATGTAGCTGTATTAAGATATATGATATATTATTTCTTAGGAAATGAAATTCATTAGGGTAGTTAATGAAGTTAATATATACAAATAATTGTATCAAACTAGATGATATAGCTATAAAATGCACACACACACACACACACACACACACACACACACACACACACACACACACACACACACACACACACACACACACACACACACACACACACACACACACACACAGACACACACACACACACACACACACACACACACACACACACACACACACACACACACATATATATCATAATAGCTGATATAATTGGAAAAGTTTATAAAAGTGTATTAGGTTGATTGATATAATTAGACTAAAAGATTGAATAAAATGTATGAAGATATTTAAGATGATGTTAGGAGGTAAACATGAAAGATAACAAATGATATAATCATAGGTGGTATAATATGCATGTCATGTAAATGGTTACAAAACCTAATCCTATGACATGTGGTATAGCTCTGAATAGGGATCAATGTAGATATGTGACTACATTAATGGTAAAAGGGAGTGTATCAAAGATATAATTAATAATTATACATGTAAGGAACTAAAAATAAATGATAAATTAGATCCAATATATATATAAATACTAAACTAATAAAATAATGAGTGGTACAATGGTCAACCAATGGGTATTCTATGAAACCTAAGGTGATAATGGAAATCCTAAGAAACCTTGTATCTATACCAACTTATTTAATATAATGAAGATCATATAAAAATAAAAAAACATACACTCATAATATCATAGGATATAAATGTATAATCTAATAAGTAAATGAAAGATAGTAGGGATATATATACTTACCTTTGGGTGGACTAGTCAATGCTTCAATATTCCCTTTGGCTCAAGTTAAATTTTTCAAGAGATATTATATGTTAAAAAATTCAATGAATACCTAGACATCGTTTATTGGGAACTCCAAATATAATGTTTACCTCCTTTTTTTGACTTATCCTATTAATATTAAAATACCATAAGTATGAATATACCTCCAAGATAAGACTTTAAACCTACAATTCCTCCAAATACTACTTAAGAATAAAAAAGTAATCACAAAAAACTTATATGAGTGTGTTATATCAACTAAGAGTGAAAATTACCCCTATATATATGAATCCAATACTAAAATATAATCATAAAATCTAAGCTAATGGTATTGGTTAAGTTAATATAATTAGGAAAATGTTGGCCAATATAGTACTATATTGGCCAAACCAATATATCCAAAAAAATGATTATTAACAAAATAACATATCGAGAAAGATGATATAGTATAAATTATAGAATATATAATTATAATTATATCAATGAAGTCAATATTATACAAGGAAGTTAAGTAATAAATAGACTATATCATCCTTATTGATACATTAGGATATATGGAAGTTAGAAAATATGAATAAAATAAGATGGAGAGGTAAGATGGAAGGAAACTCAATAGAGGCCAAAGATATAATAACGCAAGTATAAAATAATAGTGTGCAAACATATATAAAAAACTATCATTATCCTATCCCAACCCATTCTTGGTGAACCCTTTAAGTTCTAAACTCAAGGAGATTGATGTGTTGACAAGCCCCTATAAGATGAATTTTCAATCAAATGATAAACTAGAAATTATCAATTGTATATATTAATTTACTCTATAAATTGATCTTGAATAGGTATAACATGTGTATCCATACACTAATTATAAATAGGTGTAACAACCAACAACTATGGTAGTGTGGGTGGAGGAGGAAATATCCTTTGTACAATATGGTACTCATATGGAATGATTTGAATTGTCACCATGTTGTTGTAGTGTATATAATTAACACATTGACGTATTGATGATGGTATGATGTGGTGATTTTGAATCTAAGGATTTACCAATAACATATCAAAGACTCTTAGCTCAATATAACTAGGAATAGAGTAGATACTACTGTAGGGCCTACCTTAAGAGGTAGAATAATGTATCTCACGAAATTATGTTTATTTCAAAAATAAACTTTGTATATCTTGGTTATCTCTGTCGAAACCTCATGTGTGCATCTGATATAATGTAGAAGTGTCATTATAAAATCATTATCACTTACACCATTATCAATCATAACACCATGAATAGGTTGTAAATAAACATAAGATCATATAAATAGATAAATAAAATATGAATCATCTTCCATAATATAACATTCATAAAATTTAATCACGTGTCTTCATTTTTTGATGTGTACTATTATACCAATAATATTGTTCAAGTGGTGATCATACATATAGGGAGGTAAATGTGCATTAAATGTATAATTCAATTTTGAATTATCCTTGGTTTATGTTATTCCATTATGATTTGTAATATGATTATAAAATATTTTTTAACTTGGAATTTAAATTATTTGGTCTTGAATATGTTATAGTTATGCTAATATCAATAGTATTTTCATCAATGGGATCTATAATTTTTATCCTTAGATTATAAAAATTATTTGTAGCCTATCTAATACAATTATGATACTCACAATAGGCATTACTATCATATACTTTATGTAGAAGTAAATTTATATCAACCTATAATGGGTGGATATAATATCAGACTATAGTAAATCTGCCAATAAGACATGAGGAGGTTGAGGTCACCATGAAAACTAAATATTTAGTGGGTTAAATATAATAATTTGATTATTAGGTTTTGATAATACATTGACTATTATCTTTTATTCATTATTAATATCATTTAATTTAAAATTTTATCTTCATTTTATATGAATCTTTTAATTTGAATAATTTTTATAATTAGACATGTACTTGAGTTTGTTCAAGTTTATGAGATTTCCTTATGGATCTTTAAGTGTATGATGTAGCTCATAAAATGAATTAAATATATAAAATATAATTAAATCATGGAGTTGTGAAAGTAAAAATTATTTAAATTTAATTGGAGCTCCTTATCAACTATAGTATTTATCATATTAGATAGCATGGGCTTATACTACAGTACATAGTAACCAAATTATTCATTGGACCCTTGTTTGAGTTTAGAAATTTTAGCAGTACAAAGTTATTTAATGATGTTGATGGAGAAGTGTGAAATAATTTGATCCACTAAAGGATTTAATTTCAATACTAATTGAGATGGAATATCATCAAAATGTCAATGTTCATTAACCAAAGGACTACATGGAAATATCCTAGTTAATAATTCTTTATTGGATGCATAAGAAAATCATGTTGCATGGAAGGATTTGAGGTGTTTCGTTGGATCACATATACCATGTCAAAATGGAATCTTAGGAACTAAAAAAACCATAGGTAAAGGGTAGGCTAAACTAGCTAAGGGTAATGGGTTGTGGATAAAATCATGTGAAGCTGTCAGATGAATATCTTTATATTCACCTTTTTCTAACCTACAAAACCTTGGTTTTCAAAACTAAAAGACTTTGTTGAGTAATCATGAAGTATGAGAGTTTGATGATGAAACATTCATCACCATTTTAGTATTGTAATAGGTTAGTTTTATATAAATAATAATGATAATAAAAGATAATGCTTGTGTTTCCCCAAACCTTGGGTGGGAAATATATGTATAACCAAGGATATATACATAGAAATAGTATAAGTGGTAGTTGGCTAAACACCCATATTGGAATTGGTACCTCTAAAATGATTATTGATAAAAATAAAGGCCTCATAATTTTATTCTTTTGATGTTATGAGATTAGATTTAATTATAACTTTGGATGCTAAGATTAATGGTTAAAACTTATCCAATTATTTAGGATCTTTTTGGAATATATTTTAAAAATATAATAAAGCCTTAACTTGATCAATATATACCCCATTATGATCATTAGGATTAATTTAATATTTTTATTCATGATTATCTTGATTATCATGTTCTAAATTATGAATTTTAACCTAATCATCAATTTAGACATATTAATTAACAATGGAAGAATCAAAAGAAGAGATATAAGAATGATCATTCATTACATTTTATTTACCCTTTTTTTTATAAATTAAAGGAATCTAATCATGTGCAATATGGAAACCACTTAATCTATATCTTCATTTTAGAGGGATAAGGGAAATAATTTTTGTATGGAATAGGATGAAATCATGCAAATATGTAAAAGGATAGGTCCAAAGATTAATTTTATATAGGAAAAATAAAATTGATATCCTATAATGGAGGATGGAACTCTAAGGGTAACCTAATGTTTTCAAATGCTCTATAAAATGTTTAGGTTCACCAATATGTTTTACCTATATTTGGATTAATGTCATTAATTAAACCTATTCATAAATAAATATTGTAAATGAATTCAAATTACAAGATATTAAATAAATTATAAATCTTAATGTAAAAAATTTAAAACAATTTAGAACTCTAGATTAAAGGATACATAAATTAAAATAAAGTGATAAGATACTTAATAGATAATTGATTTATGGAGGGTTTAGACTATAAAAAAGTCATAGTAAGGGTGTAAAATTATACTATGGTAAATTTGGATTAGGATTTATACCTCTATGTGTGCTTAAATAGTATAATCAACCTTAAGCCAGTATGATTAGAACTATGTTCTAAGTTTGATGGTTTTATTTTTGTAGATTTTGATTTTCTATTTTGATACTAGCAATTGATTTACTTATATTTATAATCTTTGTTTGATATTGAGTTTTGATTATGTGTGTGACTAACATAAATCTATTTAATCTAATTGAAAACATATGTCCATTTCTAATGATATAATTATGCCAACAAAATGGGAAGACAAGTAGGTTACTCCAACCACTCCCCACCTAATGGTTGAACATTGTCTACATATATAATAATCTAAATAGGGATGTCAAACTAATTTTAGTTCTCCACATTGGGTTAATATGTTCAATTATGCTTGTTCAATGTATGAAACCTATAATACATATCTTAATATTTGTAATGATAAATTTAGTTTGGTTATTAAAATATTTAGACTTGGTAAAGACCTACTTCTAATAACTAATTGGAAAATTATGAATACTAAGGTAGTACTCTTGAATGTGAAAGTGTTTGAGTATTATTTGTAAATGATTTATATGTGGGTATTAGGATTATACCTATTCTTAATTTAAGGAATATTTTTATGTACTTTATCATGCCACTGACATATGAAATGTATGATCTAACCCTATGAAGGATTTAAGTCTAAAATTCGATAGTTATTTAGCACAAGATGAAACAATTAGGCATGTGATACTTTCAAATAATATGTTTTGAGTCCAACATCACTATCTATGATACAAAAAAACTAATATGTTGATCTAGATATGTATAATTAAGGTATATAATAGTTTTGACATAAACTATGGGATTTATTATAACGTAATGATAACAAGTTCATAAGGTTAGACTAGTAGAAGGAATGTGGATGCGAGATAATGGATAATGGGAGTCATATATGTATGCACAAGTCATACATTATTTTAGGTCAAAATTATAATTTTAAACTACCTATTACTAGTTTTTAATATCTATAGTTGCATATCTA
>JARHVA010001762.1:897500-1107500 GCA_037957365.1 Torreya grandis
GCAGTAACACTAAATCTAGTATATCCTAAGATCATTGATGATATGGTCTTACTATAATTATATGAATTGGAAAATTTTCCTAATGCAGAACATCTCAAATAATATTATAGGTGATATGACGATATATCCCTTATATAATAATAAAAGATTTACTTCTACAAGACATTACCATGCATTTTTTAAAGAGGATGAACCCTCACATGATGGTGTTTTTCCTAAGGACAATTTTCGTTTACTTAAAAACAATATGATTGATTAATCCATAACTAGTTATGAAATTATTTAATTTATGGATGGATTTATAGTGTATAACCAAATAAATATTAATCCTGAGTTCTAAAAAAATATATATTTTATAATGATATGGGGGGAATTATGTTATGTGGTCATGCCCTTTAGATGGAAAATGTTTTAGCTTCATATAAAAGGGATATGACACACATTTTTCATCATATTATACATAGAAACATGGAATATTACATTGATAAATTACTTGAAACATACAAATAAAAAAAATATCATTTTATAGATTTATGACAAATATTTAAGTGACTATGAAAATAAAATAGATGTTCAAATACAAAAAATGTGTATTTGGGCTATCCTCAATTATTTTTTTAGGTTAAATAAAATCCCAACGGGGTATATAAGTAAATAAAAAAAGTCATATTATCATTTAAATGCATCCACATAATGTATTAAACTATCATTATGTTCAAAAGACAGAATTTGAGTAATAAGATGATTTATGGCTCAATTACCTATAAGATGCAACGATTTACATGCTTACTAAATAAATATATGAAGTTTGAATGGGATGAATTTTTTAAAATATTTTAAATGAAAAAAATATATCTTACTATAGATAATAAAATTTATTCTTCATCCCTTAAAAATTAAAATCTTGACACAACACACATGAATTGAATTTATAAACAAGGTCATAATCTTCCATTATCTCACACTTAGATGTTATTTTGTGAGTCAACCCATTTATTCTAATAGTACACACATCCAAGAAAATCACTATAAATTTAAAATTAATAAATATCTTGTGTATAAATATCCATATTTTCAATTCAATCCACTTATACATAGGCAAGTTTTTCAAGATTCAATCAATATCGTTAGTCAATATTGACCTGATCTTATCCATACTAAATTACTTGTATCAATGAATATTTTATAAAATAATATTTTTAACTATTGTTATCCCATTTTATTATCATGTTATTGGAATTATAAATGACCTAATTAGACTCATATATAAACAAATCAAGGTCTCATTCAAAAGGGAATTGGCACATATCTAGAACACATCTATACACTATTGCAAATTGAGAAAATGTCACCTATTCTTCCCAATTTTCAATCATATCACTATAATTGGTCAAAATAAAAGTCTAAAAAACTTTAAATGCAACTCAAATAAATAATTTTTAAGTATCAATTCCAAATCATTATTTTCATACATATAACAAAGGAGCACAATTAAATAATCAAACTAGGTTAGAGAACTATGCGTGGCTTGAATTCACTCCTTAGAGTATCAAATGCCTAGGAAAAAATAAATAATCAAACATGGATGATTTAGGTCATCTTATAACATTACACTTTCCCATTTTTTTATTTTTCTATCCCTTAGAGGTACAACTAGGGTTTCAAGACTAAAAATATTGATTTATGGAGCTATGCACATAATTAGGCTTTGGGATAGTAAATAGAGATATGTGCAAATGACCTTATAATATTTTTTCCTCATTTCCTCATATGTAAATATAAACTATTTTAGGATAGTATTAACTAATGATATTGACCCAAACTAGTGAAACCAATCTTTGTAAATAGATAACTAGTTCTAGAACTAAATAAGCTACATACACACTTTTATATGATATCCATGCCTAAAATAGAATCAAAATTAGAAATTGTCCCATAAAATCTAAGTACTCATCTATTTTTTATACTTACTATGTTTAGAATATTCCACTTATCAAAATAGTACAACTAATATCAATATTTCATATTCAGATGTATGTTTGAAGGTCTTATCTTAATATGTGAATTGCATTACAAAGTTATATCTTAACTAGATTAATTAATTAATTGTAATCATAAGGTTAGGTGTTATATTCATTTCAAGTTCACCAATATGTTTGACTTTATTTTTTATTAATATGCATTACTTAACCTAGATAAGATATATGTTTATAAAGGAATTAAAATATTAATATAAAATATTCAACCATACATATGAATGTAAAAGACTATGATTAATTGTACTAATTTTCCAAGTGGCATATGATAAATATATTAATTGCAATAAGTGGATGAGTACTTAGTTTTTTAATTTTATTTTTTTTATTATTCTATTTTGGAATTAAAAATTGGGATAATATAGGCCTATGATTCCCTTAAATATAGAATTTATTCTCTATCTTCATAAGGTAAAATCCATAGGATTGGGTATCTCTAGTTGATGGTGACCTGTATTAGTTAGTACTAACCAATGAGGAAAATAGTAATAGTGATTGTGTGGTCACCATTTACTTGATATTTTCAATCACATATGTACTTTAAGAAATTTGATCCCAAAAACCTAACAAGGAGTATACATTGTGATTTAAGACTTAATTAGCCCCAATTTTGTCACTACTCAAATGAATCACTTAATTGATTTAGTAAAAGATGTAGTATGGGCCAATTTGAGCCATAAATTAATCATAAAATAATGGATGTAGTATGACATAATGAGTCTAATTAGTCGCTAAGTTAGTTTTTTACTCCTAATTAGGTTAATATGGCTTAACTTGGACCAAAGTACATTTATGATTTAATCAATTGAGTGATTAACTCAATTAGTGATGAATTTTGTGACAATTTATCCCAAAATTGCATTGTATACTTCCAATATGGTTCATAATTCTCAAAGCAACCCAAAGTGTGTTTGCAATTGAACCAATCAAGTGTTTTTTCAATTAGTGAAAAAATTTATGCCAATGGAGAACCAAATCATTTAGTATACTATAAGTTACATTCGCAAGGCTCAAATTTATTCAAAGTGTATTTTTGATTAAATCAATCTAGTAGTTTATTTAATCAATGATGAGATTTGGTATAATTCAACACCAAATTCTATCATAAACTCCAAATTAGGCTCATAGTTCTAAAATTTTTCCTAAGTGATTCATTATTGAACCAGTTAAGTAATTGGTTCAACCAGTGACAAATTTGAACTAAGACCCAAATTACATCATATACTTGCAATTATTTTTAATTTTATAATTCTCAAATTGGCATAGATTACATATGTAATTGAACTAATCTATTGATTAATTCAATAAATAATTAAATTATAAAACATTAAGCCCCAAATAGTATTTTATACATGAATTAAGGTTCATGGTGCTCAAATTAGCTCAAATTGCATCCTTAACTAAAGCAGTCATTTTATTGGTTTGGTTGGAGACATATTTATGGAAATTGTTCCCAAAATCATAATGTATACTCATAATTTAGATCATAATGATCCAATTTTCCCATATTTCATACTTTATTGAACCAATAATGTGATTGGTTTTATCGAAGATAAAAATGGTAAGAATTGATCCTCAAATCCTAATATAAACATTCAATTGGGTTCACTAGGATCAAATTTGCCAAATTTATGAACTCATGATTGAATCAATCAAGTGGTTGGTTCAATTAGAGATAAATTTTGAGAAAATGAACCCCTAAATCACACTATACACTCCAAATTAGATTCATGGGGTTCAAATTGGCCAAATATGCATTCATGATTGAACCAATAGAGTAATAGATTCAAGTAGTGACCAAATTGGGGCCAATTAAGAAATAAATCAGATTATATAACCCAATTTAGTTTAAGGGGATCAAAATTTCAAAAAATAAATTCATGATTGAACAAATTGAATGATTTTTTCAACCAGTATTAAGATAAAATAATCCCTAAATCACATGGTATACTCCTGATCAGGTCCATGGGGATCAAATTGCTATAAATTGATAAAAATATGTTTATGATCAAAAAAATCAAGGTATTGGTTCAATTGGTTATAAAATTAGGGAATATTGAATATAAAATCATATTGCATAATCTTAAGTAGATTAATGTGTCTCACATTATCACAATGTGTAATTGTGATTGAACTAATTAATTAAATGGTGTAATTAGTTTACAAATTGGGTCCAATTGAGCCCAAGTCACATCGAATACTCATAATTGGATGAAAAAGGATTAAATTGACTCATATAACATATGTGATAGACACAATCAAGTTATCGGTTCTAAAATTAATGAAATTTGGGACAATTAAACAAAAAAATTGAATTGTAAACTCCCAATTAGGATCACAAGGCTAAAAGTTGAACAAAGTAGGACCATGATTAAATTATTTGAGTGACTAATTCAATCAATGATGAAATTGCGTATAATTGAGCGTAAAATTTAATTTTATACTCCTAATCACATTTAAAAGGCTCAAATTTCCAAATTTGTACACATGACTAAACTAATTGAATGATTAGTTCAATCAATGAAAAAATTATAGAAAATTGTGACAAAAATCACATCATATACATATAATTAGGTTAACGAGTCTAAAATTGGCTAGATGTGAATTTGTGACTAAACCAATCAAGTGAGTCTTTTAATTAATGAATAATTTTGGGCCAATTGAGCCCTAAATTATATTGCATACCCTTATTTTACCTTATATTGGATTAAGTATGCCTAGTAAGATATAAATTTGAACTGATTTATATTTTATGATGCATTAAAATTAAGCACTAATCTAAATTTAAATATATGAATTTAATTTCTTGATTGTAGTTGATATTTATGGAAAGTAATAATAGAGTTAAGATACTTAGAATTTAACTTTACTAGGAAAATATGAGACTAAATGTAGATTTCAAGTGAGGCATGAAATTAGAGTGTGGGTCACTTGTATTAGGATATGATTTTTGTTACACATGTCAATGAGTTTATAATCGTATAGATAATATAAATTGGTGTTATGGTTTGAATAAGATAGTTATATCTAAATGATCTTTTCTCCTATGTTTCCATATAACCTATTGAGCTTGATTGTAAGTTATCTCTATGTGTAATACTTGGAAGCTAAATATGGACATAATTCCATAAACCTATGTCTTTCTCTATAAATTAGGTTTATTTTCATCAATATGTTTTAGTTTCAAAAATAAGAAAGAATTTAGGTTGAGATGATCGCAACCATTCCCTAATGAATCATTGATTGTTGCCTACATGTACAGTACTCTAAAGAGGGAAGTAAAACCACATGTAGCTATATTGATTAGGTGTATGTGTGAAATATTAATCATTAAATGAATGAAAATTATGATGTGTCTCCTTGAAACTATGCTAGATTTTTACCCTTATGATTGCTGGCTAAATTGGAAAGAATAGTGCAATCCCTTTAAATGTGTAAGTGTCTAAGTATGATTAATAGATGTTTTCTCAATTGGAAATAGTGTTAGACGTGCTATGTATTTATATGTGAATCATTTGATAATTTATCATTCCATCAAAATGTTAATAACATGGACTAACCCATAAGAAGGATTTGAATTTTAAAAGTGACCATTGCTTTGCACATGATGAGTCCTTCATGTTTGGATGTGTCTAGGATTATGAAACTATAAAAGTTTGAAATTTATATTTATAATGCACTAAAATTGATCTCATGATCTAGAGATTGGATAAATATGATTATGATATAATTAGACATAAAGTATGGAATTCATGTATATGACTGATAGCAAATTGAGAATTCCAGACCTATAGAAAGCATGCATGTTTGGAACAAGAGAAAATAAGAGTCATATGGGTGTGTTTTTTACCTTATTTTACATTAATTTTCATCTATTAACCCTTAATAATATATAACTATTTAAATTAATTCAAATTATAAAAATATATAGTTAAGTAAAAATTTGAGTGTAAATGCTTGTAACTAATTTGAAACTATATATTGATAAATATATAAATTATAAAAAATTTACAATACTTAGTGGTTTTTTATACTATGTAGGTTTAAGAATAATTTTTTTTGGGGAGTTGTCAATGATGTCATGATCATGTCATGGATCTGTCTAGGTGAGTGGATGAAGTACCTTGATAGTCTAAGTGACAATGATAAAGTGTGCAATGTGCTTGTCCTAATATACTTAAAGATGGCTTGGTTGATATTTAGAGTTTCCATGGTTAAGGATGTTTAGGGTTGATTATGGTGATTTAAGGATGTCAAAGGGGAACTATTAGAGTTTAATGATGCATCAAGTGATATTTTTCATAAGTGTAATTCATTTGGTAGTCCATAGTTTTCATCTAGACTTTTTGGGTCCAATGGCAAGCAATTTGAGTAAGAATTTTGTTGACATCACCATTGCCATTTATGGATGAGTCAAGGGGATTTGTCATAAATTTATGATTAAATTTGTTCTTATATCTTATGAACTAAATTTAAGATCATACACTAAATTATGTCAAAAGATATGCAAGTCCAAATTTGGGTTCCTAAGTAGTTTGATAGTGTTTTCCCATAGTTATCCAAATTTGCATGAGGTAAGAGAGAGTCAAGTAAGAATTTTGGTGATGGCATATCTTAAATGTGTGGAAATTTAAGGAAAAGTTTATCATATGGGTTTTTTCAATTTTGAGCTTAGTTGATTTTTTCTAAATTTTATATCATGCGTTAAAGCATGTCAAAAGAGATGCATGTGTAATATTGGCCTTCTAGGAAATTTTTGAAATTGTTGGCTCTGTGAAAGATAAATATAAGGAGGAATTTTAATGTCATTATATCTCACATGTATGAGGTTAATAATAGTATATTTACATATGGCTGGATTTTCCTATGTGAGGAGATCATATGGTCCATATTTTAGAACATGCACTTGAGCAAAGCAAAAGATATAGAGGTGAAAACATGACCATATAGATATATTAAAATGGTTCCCATAATTAATAATTTTTTCAAAATTTAAATTTTGAGAAACATCGATGGAGTGAATTGGTCCGATATGTCAAGATGTAGCAATATGTTTCTAAGTGTTTGATGGTTAATGTTGAGTAGAGATAAAGATCAAGCTTCTTGTAATGATCAATTGTTAGTGGGTGATCATACCGATAGAGATCAATGGTGTGAATTAAATTAAATAGGTCAAAGTGATATTTTTATATAATTTTTAAAGTAAGGACTAATCTATATAGATTGATGATTCGCATTGGGTCAATGTTTCTAGATTGTATAAGATTAGGTCAAATGGTAGAGGTTTAATGTTTGGGAATTGGCACACTATGATTTGAATATTGAAGAAGATTTATGGCTCACACTAAATATAAATACATGAGATGCAAGTATAATGTCTAAGGTCTAATTTTGACTATTGGCATTTGAATATTTGAATTTTGCAAAGGGAAAGACTAGTGCCTAGCTTTTGAGCCATAACTTTTGATTTATAGAGAATTTGACCATGGTTTTAAAATTGAATTTGTAGAGGACTCTAAGAAAAATATATAAATATAATTTTTAAGATCTTAAAGTGTGAAAAATCAAATTTATGATGGTCCAAATTTGACTATGTGTTTGACTATGTTCTGTAAGTGACCCGAGAAGGATATTTGAGCTTGTTATGATGGTTTTATGATGTCTCATGTTGAATTAGATATTTGGGAGTGTTTTATACTATATAATTATGATATATGTGCATTATTAAGGTTTAAACAATTATATAAATAATTCAAAAAAGTTTTGAATTCAACTATGTATTTGCTCATAGTGATTGTGTGCACATAATGTTGTTTGAGAAAATTGTGCCTAAGTAGAAGGGTAATATGTTGGTTATTGGAACTTAAGGGGGAATTATAGATAATATGGAATGGGTCCATGTATTTTTAAGTGTTACTATGTTCATTTTTTGTTTGATGAGTTGTTAAATGGGTGAATAAGTCTCCATGAGATCTGTAAGAGCTATAAGAGCCTAATTAAAAGGTGCAACGGCTTAAGGATGACCCATAGATGCTATGGAAAGCCTATGAAGATGTATTAAGGTATGTATTTGTATGATATATGAATTAAGGATTAATCCATGCCTAATTTTCAACTAATATTTTGATAATCATGATAGCTATATATATAGTGAAACCAAATATGATGGTTTCTATACTTTATGAATGACTAATGTGTATAATTTGCATTTGAGAGAATTGTGTTGTGAAGAAAATGAAAGGGTGGTACCTTGTGGATAAGTTAAAGAGAATAATAGATTTATAACTATTTTTATGAATTGTAGGTCATAACTATATTGGTATAATAGTGCTCTTGGTGTTTATGTATGAGTGAAGGTGAAGAGTGATAATCATGGGTCTATCATCAGGTGTTGAAGACATCAGTTAAAATATGGATGTGTTCATAGTTTTTATTGTGGTAATTTATCATCTAGGGGGGTTTCATCCTCCTTACAATATGAAATCTTTGTAAAGGTGTAGTTGTAGTAACTTAGCTAGATAGGCATGGAATCACCTTGTGGGATTGTAGTCTCACTAAATAAGGGATTGTAGTTCCTTGATTAATTATAAATGGTATAAATTGGTTATTTTTATGATAGGATAGTAGTCCAATTATAGGATCTAATGGGTTTTCTTCCCAAAGATGGTTTCTCACATATGTCATGTGTTATGTGCTTGATCTTGCATTCTCTCTCTTTTTCATTAATTTGAATGATGTGTATGCTTTATGAATTATTGTGGTAATTTATTAAGTGTTTTTAAATATTAAAATTGAAGTTGGAATATCTAAGAATCACTAATTTACCCCCTAACATAGTGATTATACCTCTAACAATTGGTATTATAGTAGGTGATTTAGTAAAGGCTTGATAAGAGTGGAAGTTTGAAGCTTCTTAATAAATTTAATGGGCCAAATGGGTTGTCAAATAAATAATTCACATAGATCATAAGGTTTGTGGAATTCAATTTATTTAAGTTTTTATCAAGATGGAGGCCTAATTGACTAGTAGGTTTATGAAGGAAGCATGTTTTAGAGAATGAGATAGGTAATTAAATTGGTGTGCTTGAGGGGTAATATGAGAGTGCTCTAGATATGAAGTTTTAGGGATTGAATGTATGTCTACTAAAAGTTGTGGGCTCTACAAGTTGTAGGTAGGGCTACAAGAAGACTAGATAGGCCTAGTGAGAACATGATTGCCTTTTGTTTGTTTAATCCAAAATAGAAATGTATGTGTGTTTCAATGAAAATTATTAGGTTATTTTTTAACATGTTTTTCTATTTAGTGAGTAGAATGAAGTTATATTATTGATCCTTGAGATGGCTTAAGAGACAAGGCTAGTAAGACTGTATGGTGATTCTTCATGGTGTATGGAGATATAAAGATGCTCAAGATATGAAATGGCTCAAATATACTAGGGGGAGTTTCTATTAGATGTTTATTGGTGAGTTACATCATATTTTCATACTTTTGCATGTTCTTTCTTCATTACTTGCAGTGCTTGGTTGAAGAGAGTGTTGGCATGGAACGAGAGAAAGTTGTCAAGGCAATAAGAGGTAGGATGAAGGTAAGGAGGATTTTATATCATATTTATAAGGTGGTATGATATTGTTTTTGGTATTTTTGGGTCCTCAAGATTAGCTGGTGCCCACTTTGAAATTGTTTTAAAGGGGGAGAAAGTTCCTATTTTGAGAGTGCTTTAAGAGAGACAAGGAAGTTGAGTTGTATATTACTATATATGATGGTTGTTGACATTAGTAAAAAATGGAGAGATTATTGGAGAGTTTTAAATGATGCCATGATGATGTCATGTAGGTGTCTAGGTGAGTGGATAAATTTCCTTGATAGTCTAAGTGATAATGACAAAGTGTGCAATGTGTTTGTCCAAATAT
This sequence comes from Torreya grandis, assembly GCA_037957365.1. Taxonomy (NCBI): domain Eukaryota; kingdom Viridiplantae; phylum Streptophyta; class Pinopsida; order Cupressales; family Taxaceae; genus Torreya; species Torreya grandis. The sequence continues at coordinate 907,448 of JARHVA010001762.1, forward strand.
GATTGAAGAAGGCTTGGTTGATCTTTAGTGTTTACATGTTTAGGGTTGAGTATGGTGATTTAAATATATGAAATGGGTCCTATTGTATTTTAGGGATGCATTGAGTGCTTTTGTGAGTAAGTGGAATTCATTTGGTAGTCTATAGTTTTCATTTAGACTTTTTTGGTCTAATGGTAAAATATCTAAGTAGGTAGTTTGTTGACATCACCATTACCACAAATGAATGAGTCAATGGGAGTTGGTCATATGTTTGTGATTGAATTTGTGACTAGATATTATGTGATAAATTTAAGATCATTCACTATAGTGAATCAAAATATATTCAAGTGCAAAGTTGGGCTCCCAAGCAGTTTGATAGTATTTTCCCATACTTAGCCAAATTTACATGAGGCAAGAAAGAGGTGAGTAAGAATTTTGGTGATGGAATATCTTGCACATGTGGATGTTTCAGGAAAAGATAATCATATTGGGTTGTCTATTTTTATGCCTAGTTGATTTGTGCTAAATTTTAAGATCATGCACTAAAGCAAGTCAAAAGATATGCATGTGTAATGTTGGCCTTCTAGACAATTATTGACATTGTTTTCTCTATGATAGATAAATTTATGAGGGTTCCAAGATCAAATTTACACATAAATAGATTATCCTATGTGAGGACATCAAATGATCCAAATTTCATAACATGCACTTGAGTGAAGAAAAATATATGGAGGTGTAAAATTGACCTTACAGACAAATTGCAATGGTTCCCATACTTATTCATTTTTGAAAAATTTAAATTTAAAGAAACATCAATTTTTTTCATTTCTCCAAGATGTCAAGATGCAGTGAGATGGTGCCAAGTGTTCAATGTTTAACATTGAGTAGAGATAAATATCAAGATTCTTCTACATATCAATAGTGAGTGGGTGATCATACAAATAGAGATAAACATTGCACATTATATTAAAGACATGAAATTGATATTTGTATATCATTGTTAAATAAAGTACTAATTTTTAGAGATTGATGGTGCATATTGGGTCAAAGTTTCTAGATTGCATGAGATGAGGTCAACTAGTATAGGTTTAATGTTTAGGCATTTGTGTACGATGAGTTAAATATAAAAGAATTTAGATTGTGCATGATAAATTTGAAGACGTGAAGACATGATATTTGATCATAGTATCTAAGCTTTAACTAAGACCGTTGACATTTGAATATTTTAATTTTACAAAGGGAAAGACTAGTGTCTAGGTTTTGAGCCATATCTTTTGATCTATATAAAATTTGACCATGGTGTAAAAAGTGAATTTATAGAGGACTCCAAGATAAATCTAGAAATATAAGTTTGAAGATTTGAAAATTTTTATACTCAATTTTATGGTGGTCCAAATCATACTATGTGTTCCACTATGTTATGCAAGTGACTTGAAAAGGATATTTGAGATTGTTCTAATGGTTTTTCAATGTCTCATGTTGACTTAATTATTTTAGAATTTTTTAGACTCTATAAGGATGATATGTGTGAATTATTAAGGTATAACCAATCATATGTAGTATAAACAAAGGTTTGGAAGTTGATTATTATTCATCCATGGTGAATGTGTGCATAAAATGTTATTTAAGAAAACTATGCTTAAGTAGAAGGGTACTATGTTGGTTGTTGGATCTTAAGGGGGACCTATAGACCATATGGAATGTGTCCATGCATTTCTAAGTGGTTGTGTGTGTGTGAGTGTTTTTTTTTTTGATGAAGTGCTAAATGGGTGAATAGGTCTCCATGAGACTTATAAGAGTTACAAGAGCCTATTTAAAGGGTGTAGCTACTTAAGGGTGACCCATAGATTCTATGGCTGACCTATGAATATTGTATTGAGATGTGTCTTCATATGATACATGGATTAAGGGTTAAATAATACCTAATTTCTGACCAAGATGTTGATAATCATGAATTCTCTATACATAGTAACACTAAATGTGATGGTTTATAGACTTTAGAAATGACTAGTGTGTGGAATTTGCATTTAAGACCATAGTGTTGTTAATCAAAGGAAAGGTTCAGTGCCCTATGGATGAGTTAAAGACAAAAAAAATATTTATAACTATTTATATGGCCTAGAGGTCATAATTTTTTTGGCAAAATAGTTTTCTTGTTGTTTGAGTATGAGCAAAGGTAAAGAGTGATAATCAGAGGTCCATCATCAGGTGTTCAAGACATCAGTTCAAAGGTGGATGTGTTCATATTTTTAATTTTGGTAGCTAAACATTAAGGGAGGATGCAGCCTCCTTGTAAGGTGAAAACTTGATAAAGGTCTAGTTATTGTAGCATCTTAGCTAGACAGGTGTGGTAGCACCGTATGGGATTATAGTCTCATGAGATAAGGGATTGTAGTTCCTTGATCAGTTGTAACTAGCATAAATTGGTTCTTATTATTATTAGATATTAGAACAATTATAGTTTTTAGTGGGTTTTCTCCCCCAAGAGTTTTTCCTTCATATGTCATGTGTTATGTGTTTGATCTTGCATTATCTCTCTTGTTCATTATTGTGAATTATGTGTATGCTTCATGAATGCTTTTGGTAACTAATTAAGTGTTTGTAATGATTGAAATTGAAGTTTTAATATCTAAGAATCAATGATTCACCCCCCCCTCTCAGTGATTCTACCTCTAACACATTTAGGTAGTAGGAAAGACATAAAAGTGCATTATGAGTTAGCTATATTGATAATTAGAGTTCTTGGTTGGCTTAAATAGTAACATCAACCTATAATCACTATTTTTCATGATTGTGTTCTAAACATGATGGTGTATTTTATGTAAACCTATTTTGTTTGAATACATGGCATTATGAACTCTTATCACATGTCTTTATGTGTGATCATAAGATATAATATTGTGCATAGCTCCCATAAATCTATATCCTTCACTTGAAATCCTAGGTACACTTACAATGATAAAATTACTCCTAAAATGGGAATTAATATGGGTTTATCTAACCCTAATGACTCATTTTTAAAAAATTTAACATTTCATGCAAATATAATACTTATAAAATGCAACTTGAAACACGTTTAATTTTCCTAGTTAGGTGAATGTGTGGAATAGTGATTTCTCAATGTATGTAACATGCAATATATCCCTTGAAACTTAGTAATTTCCAATTTTTCCTTTGTTATTAAGTGCATTATAATTCGATAAGATTTTATCCTAGTGACTACTTAGTAAATTTGGAAGGATAGGGTAATCATACTTAATGTGAATGTTTTTTTAGTATGGTTGATAATTGAGTTATACATGATGATTAGGATTATACCTATTTTGCATTTATATGGGATATTTTAGGTACTTTATCACACCACTAACATGAGAAACATATGGGCCAACCCATCTGAATGATTTAAATTTTAAATGTAACCATTCCTTAGCATGAAAATAAACCATAAAACTAAAACAATATCATTAGATGGTATTTTTTTAGTTTGAAAATAAGTTTCAGGAGACATAAACACTAATTTGAGGATCTAGAGATGAATAATAAGTTTATACTTATTTTTTATTTTATAAATGACACTTTTAGCACTTTTTTATTCCATATACATGCAAAAAATATGGGCCAAACCATATGAATGATCTGAAATTTAAATGTTTATTGGCATGTGATAAAACTGCCAAAATCAAGTACAACCATTAAATGATATATTATGTATGATATTACTACATAGGAGGCAAAAACACTAATTTAATTATCTAGAGATGTCTATATAGGATAAATATCTAGTTTGACATAGATATTTATAATTGTTTTAGGTGAATTATAAAAACTTTGGAGGGTTAGACCTATATAAGGCATGTGGATCTAAGACAATGGTGAATGAGAGTAATGTATATATGAAAAATTCATGTAGAATGAAATTAAGTATAAAATAACATTTCCAAGTATCAATTACTAGATTTCAGAATCTACAAATGTTCCCCTTTTATTATAATATTGAAATGAAATATTAATACTATAGTAAAAGGATAAGTATATGTGATTGACTATGTACAACATACATTATATTTAGGATATGCTCAATACATGTAACCTACTCTAGGAACACCTGGAATGAAAATGCAACAATAAATGTCCACAAAATGAAATATGAAGATGCATAAATTGAAACTTGAAATTTAAGAACAAGGAAAGACTACACATGTGAGTGGGTGAATAATGTTTCCTTATAGATTATTGGATATGACACTTGCTTGTTGAAGTACTATATAATGGTTCCTCTTATTAAAACCTTTAAAAAAATTTATGTGATTAATACAATATTTATATAATTTAGGAGATTTCATGGATAGGGAAGGCAAATTAGCAAAACCTCATTGGAAAAAAAATAAAAGGGATAGTTATAAATCTGCTAAGTAATGTAATAACCTTAAACACAATAACCCATGTAACTAATCTTGCACTAATATTGTGTCCCAAAAAATGGAAGGTGGGAGCAACATATTGGGCTCATATAGTAATTATAATTTAACTGAGGGAAATAAATCTCAACTTCATTACCAGTATAAACATGAATTAACAACTTAGGTGGATTTACAGATTCAAGGGTGTTCACTACTAGATACAATGTAAAGTATTTGGGAAATAGAAATTTTCAATAATGTTTATGTTCCTGAACAAGATTCATGGCCAATAATTAGTGATAACATTATAAATTATGATAAGGTGTATAGTTCAACTAGATTCATGACCCATAATTTGAAATAATAGGTGCCAATATGATATTGTACATACTCAAATCTAGATTTTACATTATAAACTAGTCATTCAAACTTGAGAAATATCACTCTAGGATCTACCCTTTAGTTATTTAATTTCACATAACCAAAATACTCTTAGTCACCATCTCACTATGCCTAAATTATTATTTTATCATCCAAACATAATATTATGATTACCTAGATTTTATGTAACTCATAATATGCTTAAAACCTGATATATATCATTCATTATTAGTTATAGAGCTTAAAAAAATATCTATTTTCCTAGATACTACCATTCAAACATGTAAAATAGTGTCGATGGTAGTGTCCTAGATCCAACACTATCATATGTACCTTACAAATAGTAAAATTTGAAAATAATTCAATATAAATGGGTTGAAATATTTGTCTGAATTAACCTTATGTGACATTATTTTCAAAATATTTTATGTAAATACAAATTAAATACCATTAATTATCATCAAGTAATTTTGAAACACATGTCTAACATTTACCAAGAAAAATCACCTCTCAAGCTTACAAAACTACTAAAATATTACTTATTTCTGTAGTATTCATAAGAGTAGTATTATTATAAGGATGTAGCATAAAAAAATAGCCATGAGTAGTAATTGTCAAGTTGTAATCTATATCACTACATGTACTCACATATAGTATATTACATCGTTGTTCACACATAAGGTCACATGTAGGGGAAATATACATATGTCTAAGGCCCTCTTTAGAATATTGGCTATGTAGGTAGTGATCAATGATAAAGGGGTATTTTAGGTTAGATCAAATTCAATTAAACCCACTAACCCCTATTTTTCAAGATGACATGACATAATTGAATGATCTAGGGTTTTGATAAAAATAATAATATAGAAAAACTATGCACGCAATCCAAATAAATAATATGAAAGGTGATAATTACCCCTAACAATTTTAGGTGGATATTCTATAAATGAATCAATATTATGTATAGGACACTAATCTCACAATCAAGAAACTAGAATCAATGCTAGTGCCCATACGGAGATGCAAGTGTCTATATTGTTAGAAATCAAATATTCATAATTTGAAAACTACATCTAGATATTTAGACAATATATTCATGATCCCACACTACAAAAACATACTTGTGCATAATTTTATAAGATGAGTATGTTTTATCCTTCACCTTGTTATTATCAAAACATTGAATGTTGTACTTTTCTTAAATTCAATATATCTAATCAAAATATCATTAGAATATAAATTCAATTAATTGGTCTAATTTTTAGATTATATTAATCCTTTATTTATTAGGTTACTCTTTCCTTTAATCCTTATTTTCAAAAAGGTTTAAACATTTGGTATACCTGACCTCTGAGTCCTCTTATGCAACCATATCTTGTTTTGTGATTTTCAATCTTAAAATGTTTAAAATTAAATTATTATTTCCTTATCATGATGGATTGTTCCCTAGAATTTTTATGTATATCTTATATTTTTCTCATATTAGTATTTACAACATTTATAATGGATAAGAAGAATCATTTCATTCATCACATCCCTAAAGAAGGTTACAATTATTTTCCCTCTAACTAGATCCATGTTATCACTACTACAAGCGGTAAGGTATGTCATCATATAATGTAAAATTAAGGTAATAAAAATACCTTTCCTCAAACCCCTCCACCTCCCATATCAACTCTATATGGTGAGGATATGATTGTTCAATTTAAAGTACCTAGGGTTTATGATTGTGAATCCCTTATAAATCAAACCATCACTATGAGAAGGTCAATATAAGAGATAAAAAATGAAATTAAGATTTGTTTCAAAAATATCACATCATTTGAAAACAATATCACAAATACAAATAATCCAAAACATGCTACTATTAATCATGTCTTTGTATCTTCATATAGTAATTTTGTGGCTAATAAGACTTCACATCAATATTTTAAGATAAAATATAATAAATATACAACAAATTATTCAAAAAGTGAACATAATGCTAATAAAATACAAGCGAAATTATCATGGAAGATATTTGAATTTTTTTAAATCAAAATCACTCAATTATATCTTCTAATGAGATCAAAATATGATTGCACAAATCATAGAATGCATGGGCATCACAATTTTTTTCCTTGAATAACAAAATTAAAATTATAATTGATAGTGATGATCCTATAATTGATACATCAATCAAGAAATCCACTCATAATATTAGTGCATATTATAAATCACAAGTAAAAAAACAAGTATGATAACCAAAGGATATTTCAAAGGAAAAATAGTTAAAACACTAGAATAATAAAAGATTCAAAAGGAAAAGCTAGAAAAAATAATGTTACAAAAAGATCAAGAAGTCAAAGCATACATTACATATTTTCATAATATTCAAGAAAATATATGTGATTATTATCTTTTCTATAGTGAGATGCAAAATTTTTACAATGATGAACATAATCAAGAGAAATAAACTTTCAAGAAGGAAACTCCAATTTATAGATTAGTTGGTTTTTCATACACAAATGCTCAAAATGGTATGTCATAAGTTTTTAAAAATGATAATAAGATAACTCATTCTTGTGATAATGATAATAATGATGTCTTTGATCCCTAATAATATAAAATATTTGTATGATCCTGATAATAATTTATTACATAACATATGAATACACCACACATGATATAGGTACCTCACATAGATATACAATTTATGACATATATGGATTTTAATAATACTTTTACATTATACATATCTCTTTAAATAATCATAATATATATGAATATTTTAAAAAATTAAAGTATAATTAAAGTATAAAAACATTCAAATATATATATATATATATATATAGTTTACATATTTACTAACATTTACACATATGTTGTTTACTCTATGTAAGTAGATAGAATTATAATTTAATTTATATATAAACATATTATTTTCATGTAATTGAGTCTTATATAGGCATACACCATATATATTATACATAATAATGTAGAATTTAGACCTTTCATGTACCCACGTGACACACTACAATAGGTGCATCCTACTTCTATTTATCATGATCGATACATGTTTAATGTTTTTATGATCATTTTACATTATCATGTTGAGCATATATAATAGTTATTACTCATGCCTATATTCATTTTAATATTTTACATATTTTACTTGATATGTTATTTCTATAAGAAAATTTACTAACACATCTATGCAGGGACTAGTATGGCATGTTCATGCTAGTTTCTTGTATTTCACTCATATTTCATCTTATCACATGGCCTAATTGATTTTATAAATTTTGTGTTTAATTATTTTTTTTGTGTGATATTTTAAAAAAAAAAAATTGGCCTAATTCCCTAAGTGTTGATTATTTATTTGGTGTGTGTAGATTTTAACATGTCCTCTCATTGAGTGTAAATTTGAACATGCCTTTTATTTTATGTCACCTTAAAGCCCCCTTTATGTGACACTAGCTACTATTGTGTGTGATTTAATTTTTTTTAAATTATTACTTATAAACATTTCCATGATCCATATCATGTATATTATGGGTTTTTGTGATTTGATATTACAAGATTCATTGATAAATATACTTAGACATTATATTGTTATAATATTTGTTATTACATGATTGATATAAATATAGAATGGTAATATTATCATTTTTAAATAAGGTGATTATCAATGTTCATTTCCCACACCTAAAAATGGGGTAGGGTATACTAGTGGGGTCATGTCAAAGAGACATGAATCCACATACATACATTTGGCAAAATTGGCAATATTTGATATAGTTTACATGATTTAGATGTACACATATGACAAAATATAATAAATTTATAAAAACAAATTGATATATTTTTTAATATTTATGACACATATTATACAAATTTTATAAATCATAGGTTACATTTTGATATATACTTTAGCTTGATGTACATATGCCATGAAAACACACCAAATTGGATATACACTATTCAAATCATATTAATATTCATGTAATGCTATTACAAAGAAGAATTCATTGAGATTTTATCTACTTAAATAGTCATCTCCCTTTATTAATATGATCAAGATTATGCATGCTCAATGGAGTTGGCACTACTTTTATTTTACAAGTTGATATGGCTGTACCATTTGACTTGGGAAACATTGGATAAATTAGGTACATTATGTTTAAATTTGAGTTATACAAATCATATTTACACCAAATTTGGGGCAATATAACCCTAAAATTATGCTTCTCACATATCAAAGGTTTAGTTGTGAACCTCTCTCTAATGATTCAGGAAGGAACCATCATTACTAATGAAAACTATTAAAGGTAAACATGGTTACATCAGAACATGCGTAATATTTCCTTGATCTCTTTTTCAAGTAATTTTAATTATTATTTTTTTATACTATATGAATTAATCTCATCTTTAACACTATATTAATTCCAATTCATACACACAATAAATTCATATAAATTTTAGTTTCAAACAAGTTATGTTTTACACACCATGGCACAGGTTTATCTCTTATAAACTATTAATTTCATCCTCATGCATTACTAAATTAAAGGGAAGGGAGGGGGGAATGTAGATACTCATGATAAACTAGTCTTTCACACTTGAAAATTTTCACTCTAGGCTCTACCCTTCAATTATTAAATCTTTTGTTGTCATAACACTCACATTCACCATCTCATTGTGCCTAAATTATTACCCTGTGGACCAACTCTGATATTATGACTAATAAATCAACTATATTTCATAATATACTTAAAAATTGGTATATATACTTCACTATTAGTTACAAATTTTCAATGAATATTTATTCTCTTGGACATTATCATTTGGACCTAGACACTAGCATCGATGTAGTGTCCCAAATAAAATGCTAGTGTATGTACCTTAAAAACACTCAAACTTAAAAATATTTTGATATATATGGTTTTTCATATGTTTATTAATTAAAAACCTATTAAATTATTTTCAAGAGGTTTTGTATAAATATGAGTCAAAGTCCATTCATTATCAAGTAATTTTCATGCACACATCTAACACTTACCAAGTAATAAGACCTCTAAATCTTACAAAACCACCATATTCTTCTCTATTTAAATATCAATAATAAGATCAATATTTTTGTAGGTATTAATCATTCATAAATTACCCCATGGTCAATATTTATAAAGTTACAAGTTTGATCACTACAACAATCACATATAGAATATTACACCATTATTTACACAGAAGCATACACATAGTGAATAAATCCCTATGTATGAGCCCTTATTCATGTTATTATCTATGTAGGTATTGATAACTAATAGAGGGGAATTTCAAATGAGATAAAATTCACTTGAGTCTAATAACCCCTAATTTTTAAGGTGGCATTCCCTAATTGGAATATCTAGGTTTTTTATAAAAATAATCATATGAAGAAACTATGTACATAATCCAAGTAGAGAATATAAAAGGTTCAATTGAAATCTAATATATTTAGGTGTAATTTATATAAAATATTTTTTATAGGATGATAGTGGAATAAACATGAGACTAAAATTGGTGTTAGTGTCCATAGGTAAATACAAGTGTTCAAGCTAACAAGAATACAATATTCATAATTTGAATACTTTGATTAGATGTTTAGATAGTCCATACTTTCATCTACACTATTCATATCTACTTATGGATTAGTTTATAATATAAGTATAGTTTATCATCCACATTGTTATTATTAGAACATTGAATGTTGTAGTTTCTATATGTATCATATTTTTATTTTTAATATATCTTGTAATAATATCAGTATAATATAAATACATTTATTTGACTTAATTTTTAGACTATCTTACTCCTTTATTGATTAGGATTGATTTTAATTTAATCCTTATTTCCAAAATATTAAAAAACTATAGAATTCCATCCATTTATATGTTGTTTGTGTTTCATATCTAAAAATATGTATCACATGCTAGGTAAAATGAGTGCATATTCCCTCAAAGGTTTGTAAATAAGTGTATATATGAAAATATTTAGTTAATTTTGTATGAAGTGAGTGCATATGCATGAAAAATTCCAAAAAAATGTATATGAAATGTGCCAATATATGTCCTAATATGATATATAAACCCATCTAAAATATCTTTAATATGTATAAATTTTCCCAAAATATGTATTAGATGCTCATAATGGATTAATTGTCAATTAAGATCCGACTAATATGGCCCATTTTTAGGTGAGGTATATAGGTGAGAATCACTCATCTAAAAAATAAAAGAGTTATATATATCATGTTTCATATAAATATGTAATAAGGTAATGATATGGGAAATATGTCATCAAATCATGTATGAAACATATGTGATACATAGTATATAATTGTTATGTGAAGAAATATGTGTAAATAAGGTACACATTATGAATAATTACCAATACATGTACTCAATAAAACCACACATGAAAGGTACATGATATGAATTATAACACCAAATAGAAGTGGGAGATGTGTGATATGGATAATGATAGCAATTATTATAATATCAATATAAAATTCCATGGCCCTGACACAAATAATATAAATACATGAAATAACACACAATATCACACATAAGGCTAATGGGTTACATAGAAGGGACAATAAATTTTACACAAAATAATAAAGAGATGAAAATAAGGGGTGATAAATGTCACAAACATAAGGCTAATGAGTTGAAAATAATGAGAAATACATATCACACATACAATTATAAGGAGACAAAAATAAATGAAAAAATAATCTAACATAAGTTTAAGGATTCATAAATAATAAACTATCAGTGACTAGCCTATTACAAAAAATAAACATCATCAAAGAAACATATAACATATAAGGTAGTCTACACCATTTAGTTATGTATGTTTTCATACCATATTAAAGCATAATATCCATATTACATTTTTTAAATCATGAAAAATATCAAGGAATGAGTAAGAAATCAAGTTAAGTCGACATGTAAAGGTCATATAATAATACAACCTCTAATAGTGTAACATGTGGAAGAATATGCACCTAGCATTGACATGGACCCTAGGTATAAAAACGATCCAATATTTAAGTATACATTTATAATATGTATTTTTACTCCATGCACATTAGTCATGTATACCATGATATTCATATGTATAAAAAAAGATATGTAATATACCAAAAATATAATAAATAACATATGAAAAGTATATAAGCCATAAATAATGTCATGCTTAGGTCCTCATTTTTTTATTTTTATGAATATTTGAATGTATTTTTTTTTTTTAAATTTTTGTATTATTTTAAAATTTTATCATAAGTATTATCAATCATAAAGTGTGTATATGTCACTTGTATTATCCATTACTTTTTCATTTTTACAAATGTCATATGAAAACATAACTTTTTCTACCAATGATTGACTATATATTTGATATAGTCATGGTAAGGGGATCCAATGAAGGAAACCCTTTAATTACCTAAAATTATGATTTACACTAACTCTCTTATGATTACACACAAGCACATAATTTATAATTGAAACACAATAAATTATAATTATTAAACTCAATAGATATTACAAATATTTGATTACACACTCACTTACCTATAGAATATTCTATAGTAGAAACATGCTATAATTTTTTGAGTTCATCTATGAGATCATACACTCCTCCCCAATATTTATATTTTTTTCATAGAAACTATTTTTGTCTTCATAACAATTTTATTTTTTTAAGTGGTAGTCATGTAGTTTTATTTAAAACAACCCAACTATCTTCTCAACTTCCCCAAAATGGTCTAAAACTGGCCCCAATTACTTTTATGATTCTTGTGTGTCCTTCTCTCCTCCTATATTATCTATCCTTTTCCATGAATTTTCATTTAAAGAGTACCTTTAAATTTATTCTTTGGCTAAAATATGTTTACCCACCATATTTTCAATATTTATCAATTATTGATGCTTTCTCTCTTGTTGAAACCTATCATATCTAAATCTCTCTCAATGCACACCTTAAAAGGTGCACTAGGAAAGGGGTGGAAAAACCACTGGTGCTTCATATGATTTTTGTACCCTATACTTCCAGTTATTATCTAAAAAAACTTATCCTATACTCTTCCTTATGCCTTACCTCCTCTCTTTCACAATTAAATAATTTCACTACCTTCCTTAGGAACTACCTAAGCCTAAAACCCTTTTTGATAGTTTAGATTATGCTATCAGCCTAAGCGTACCCTGTATGCATTAGGATTTCACCTATACATATCTTAATTAGGATTATCTTATGGATTTTTAATTTTTTTATGTTTATTACCCACACTTTATGCCATAATATTTAGTGAGCACTAGATTAGATTTTAATTTTCTTGTCATTTTTTTGTGAATATTAAAACATAGGACCTAGCTAGGGTTATTACATAGTGTTTTTTAAATAGAGTCTTTGGAAACCTCTCTAGTGATGTTATTATGGTAAGAAATCTCTTGGTTAGGCCTAACAGATCCATCATGGTCATGACCCCAAATATATAATGTATCAATAATCAAAAGTGTATGTAAGATTTATCTTCTCCGAGATAGGATTGATTAATAGATTAGGTGAATTTACTTTTTATACATTCTGGTGAACCCAATGTGAAACTAAGCCTTGTAGTTTTTCTTTTATGCTTTCATTTTTTCATCATGTTATATATTTTTATTTTGAAATAGTGTATCGAAGCTATCATTATAGTGCTAATAGTCTGTATGTAGGTTTATTACATAGTCACCCCAAAATGACACTATTGTGTCTATGTAGGTCTTCTCCAAATAAATGTGTCTAGATTAATCAGCTTGGTAAAGTATTATTATTCAATCACAAGATTACATAGATAATTGAACCAGTCAACTCTATTTTTAGTTCTCCTTTTTTAGCATACAAATCTACCACCATAATCAAGCCAGTTGACTCTATTCACAACTTCTTTCTCAACAAATAGATTTTGAAAAATATATCAAGTTGATTGACTCTATTCATAGAAGTTTTGGATCAGAAATTGAGAATAACATCATAAAATTTTACAATCTAAACATCATCAATCCCACCAAGGTTCATTCTTACCTTCTCTATCATTTTAGTTTTCTTATTTTGGTACCCTTTTTTGAGATATAATCACTGAGAGGGGGGGTGTTACTTTTAATTAAATAGATATTTAATAATTTATCAATCAACATCATCATATGAGAAATATCAAATAGTATATAAATATATCAATGAGAATATACACATATCAAGTATGAACACATCATATTTGTGGGAAACCCTCATGGGGAATAAAACCCACTCACCATAGCTTGGAAAAAAAGTCATATAATGCAATGACTAAAATTTAGTTTAGCACCCATTAAAATTATATCACCAACCCCAATATATAAATAATAAACTTGAAATAATCTTTATCAAGCACCCACTTGTAAGGAAGTACCAACTCCCTTAGTGACTCAACACCAACTTAGCCACCTATTGACTAGGCACCCACTTAGCCACCTTTTGACCAAGCACCCACTCATCCAATTATAATTCTATCTTAAATATTTTTCTATTTTTCAATATTAAATAAATTATGTTCCTATTCTTCATCTCTTCACACACTTCTATCCCTCTCAAAATTGTCTCTAGACTTCTTTGCTCTACTAGGTCTCTTTAAGGCTGATTAGGCCATATGATCTTGATATCCATACTAATAAATTATATTTTATATTCATTATTGTATATATACACACATATAATATTATACATAACCTCCTTATTCTCTTCAATTTACTATTTTATTCGCTTACACACACGCTTGACTAACTCGCTCAAACAGGCCTAATTAGTCTTGTTCTTATTCAAGTCACTTCATATCACACACCTTGGTCATACATACACACTTGAAAACTTGTATTACCCATAAAATAGGTATTATAACATGTTTAAACATTAATAAACAATTAAATTATGTTAATAAAAACTTAATAGACCAAATTCTCTTTTGGGCCTTAAGGAGACTTGATTCAATTAGGCCTTCATTAAAACATTTTACACTTTATATTTCTTGGAATGATTCCAAACTCCACATATAGTAGTATAAATTCATATATAAATAAAATATACATTATACAATTTTAATTTAGGTATAAAACACCTTTGATATCTAATCATTACTTGAACCCCTTCTCAAAACACTATTTTAAATAGGCTTATATATACCTAGAAAATCTATCTTGATCAAACGAAGCAAAAAGACAATTTTTACAAAAAAATATGGAAAAAAATCACATATAAAAAATATAAATGACCTTAGTGTCATCACCATTTAATTTATACATCACAAATCAGATCAAAAGGACTCCAACATTTCTTTATAAAAATCTCACTTAGAACTACCAACTAACCTTAAAACATAGTCATGAAAACTTGAACTTATGTCACTTGAAAGAACATAAAAAGGAATTAAAATGCATGAAAATAATGTATAAACATAATAATAACAACCTCAAAAAAAAATATCATAATATATAATGGAAATTATTGGTCTTGTAAACCAAATTGTTGACCTTCTTTCTCTCAAACCTCACTCAACCAGACAAGCCATTTTTGGTTTAATGTTTCAAACTATTATACTTACTTAAAAACTTATTAAAATCATTAATAGTAAATAAATATTAATTATATACATTAACTCATGGCATATAGTATCAAACTCATCTCTATAACTTGATTACCTTAAAATATCAATTTACCTTGAAGACTAATCATTATGATAATGACCTTAAAACACATTTATGACCATTTAAAGAGAATAATAATAAATTTACATGATATAATGAGATAATTAAAAAAATTTATATAGAATTATAGTATGTTAAAATTAAAATATTAGCCTTACAAACCAATGTTAGAGCCTTTATATATCAGTGTCTCATCTAACCTAGATTTGTCAACTTATGAGAAAAATTTTCATCATATCTACTAACCTTAAAAACTTATATACAACATAAAAATGTATTAAAATAATCAAAAAGTGTATTTATTCACTTGGATTCATCCCTAGTCCATGATAACACATCCCTAATCACCTTCTCACTTATGCCTAGGTTTCTCACTATTTGCATCATTAGGCATGTTAGCAATAGGTTATCTTGGATGATTAGTTTAGCACACTTGAAGGATATAACATTAAAATAAACCACCATATAAATGAAATAAAATTGTCAATCATTTTCCTCCATCCATTTATAAAATTTGACTTGGTCAACTTTGATTGCTACAATAAATCTTTGAGAAATTAGAACTTTCTTGTAGGGTCTACTCACATAATTGATAAACCAATCACACCTATAGGTGACCGGGAGAGTTCAATATAGTCCAAAATTAATTAAATATGAATAAAAAACAATTTTTATCACTTTAAAACAATCTCATTCATATCATATCACTATTATGATTCTTTGAGGGTCTAAACCATCTTCCAGTCTTAATGATCATTCATAAATCTCAGCCCCTCATTCAAAAAACTAATGACTATAAATTTTATCTACGACCCTTTCCAATATATAATTAATATATTAATCCATCATTAATATTATATATTTGCCTTCAAACATTTGAAAAACCTTCTTGGGTTGAGAACCCTTCATTTCATGCAACAAAGAGACCTTAAAACACTTTCTCTTGCCTTAACCTTTAAATATTGACCTAAAACTTCATGCACATGATTAAACCAACTACACTTACCTTTTTTAATGTGCACCTCCTCAAACATGCCTTAGAAATTGATCCTAATACTTCAATAGGCCATGCTTTCACCATTTTTATTTTTACACCTAGGTATTCACACCTTATTAGATATTGAACTAGCCTTCAAACCTATTTTTGAGATATAAATACTTAACTCACATAATCAAAAAAAATCTCACATGTTAAAACAATGTTAATCATCCTTCATATGTCTTGATAATATCCCGTGATGCCTGATTAGGCTAGGCAATGTCTAGAAATGGTCTAGTTCTAGACTAGATCTGTAGGTCTTACCTTTATAGGCTTACCTTTAGATTATAATGAGTGATAAAAAACCTCATAAACATGCTAAAATACTGTAATACATATTATTATTCCTCTACTCATCCATCTCACTAGGCCACCATGATCAAACCTTTTCACTAGGACTTTATAAGATATGATTAGTGCCATGATTAAGATTCTCAAGCGCTTAAAGATTGACAATTGATCTTGAAAAATTATTTTATGATTATACACATTGCTCACATTCCTTACATACTTATCAAACAATGTCATACCTTTGCACTTACATCTTCATGCTCACCATACACATGATCATTCACAACATGCCTATGCCTAGGCTAATTAATCACTTGTCCTAAAATTCCTACCTTAAAAAATTATAAAGGATTTTATACCAAACTCTCAATCCTATACAATGTAAAACAACTTATCAAATCCTTAATCTCATTCACTTAACCATGATACCTACACATAACTTCTCACAAGGTTGAGATAAGGCTTAATAAGACACCTTGATGCCTTGACCTATTCCTTCCATGTCATGATCTCAACACAATAATATCCAAGTATATATAAGACACTTGGACCTATACCTTTCACTCTTATGACAATCACTACATACCTTTAATGATCAAATTATTATCAACACACTAGCAACTAACCTTGCTCATTTAGACACTAGTCTTAAAACAACTACTTGACATCAACCTCATTCATCATGATTACTCACCATACATCTTCAATATATGAATATATACATAAATGAAAACACATTTTGACCTCAATGACAACACTATGCCAAAAAAATCCCTTGTTGTCATTGATGGAAAAACACACTACAGTTTGATCAATCTTTTTTCTCCCAAACTAGTCTTTCTCCCCCTTTAATATTAATGACAAAGGGTCTTCCACAAAACACTATTTGATCCTTGGAAATTAACTTCAAGAAACCACAAACTTGAAATTTTTAATAAATACTTACCTTAGGATCATACCAATTATTATAGAGAATTTTTGGAAACTCATTTTCTCCCCCTAAGTTGATGTTATCTCTTTTTGAGTTACATAATGAACATCAATATTTTTTGACCTCCTTCATACTTGATTTGACCTAAAACCTTTATTCAAACCATAAATACTCATTGTATCATCTTATTAGCTCAATATTAAATATCTAATCCATCTACATCATGATAACCCTTCTTGTATTAGGTATGTAAAACACCTAGTTCACTATCTACTAGACTTCTATCCTGTTTGATCATATTCACCTCACACAACTAAGGCATATTGAACATATATACCTATGATAAATGACCTAAAAGTCATAATAAAATTATTATAGTAATCACACTCAATGCCTATGATCATAAAAGCACTTTATAATTAATACTTGTCCATAATGTCTATTAGGTCTACCTATAATAAAAGATATTATTCCAAGGGAACAATCTAGTCCTTTATGATGGAGTAGAGATATCTCATGTCATGTCCATATGGTATCTCATATTTTCTTATTTCATGAATATATCTCCTTCACATTTCTCAAGTAATCATGGCATAGACCTCATCATGACATCTTCCTTGCATCATTCTATCAACTAGGTCTGCACTTACATGCTTCACTATGATAGACCTCTATCATAATTATCTTCTCCATAAAATTCAAAATCAGACTATAAAACATGTGCCTTGGTTCTTTATGACCTTAAGCTCACTTGATTCACATAGAGCACTCAAATATCTCTCATAACTAGATCAAAAAATATAATCATGAAACATCTCAAAAATTATGCTTCCTCTGACTCCATGCTTACCTTTATTTATATAACAAAGGTAATCACTCTCTTGATAAATAATTTATAGATACCAATCTCCCCCTTAGACCTAGGATATATCTATCAATGTAATAACTCAACAAAGAAAGATCATATATAACTACAAAACCATGCTTCCCATTTGACTTCACAACTTTCTCACTATATGAGTCAATAGTACACACATACCATATACAACATAAATCAATCACCTTGGTACCTAATATCAACATGGACAAAGCTCAACTACAAATAGATATCAAAAACTTACCTCTTAACATGTCCAGTGACCACAATTCTAGTTTTCAATCAATAATCTTCAACAAGTCTTAATACCTTCTTGACATAAAACACCTGTTAAAGGTCAAGAAGCATCTACCATGCTTCATATTACTGATGAGTGTCTCCATGAAGTATAATGGATTCAGCCCTTCAATAAAGCACTAGAAAAAGACAAAATTAGGAGATTCCCACATCTCTATACTCTCAGAAGACTAAGTATTATACACTATCCTTATAGGCTTGACTATCAACATAGGCTTGAATTTTGACTTGGATTATTCATAATCTTTCTTCTTCTCAGTCAAATCTTCATTATTACTACTTTGATCAGCCATAAGAGAACCCCTCTCTTGTCTACTGACATATGGCTTGAGCAACTACTATCTATAATCTAAGATTTCATAGAATCTTCTTATTTAGTATTCATTATATCATTATCATCATTATTTGGTAGACCTTAATCGCTATCATGATAGACACTATCATCATCACAATCCATTAATGTGCTTCTAAGATCACCTTTAAGCTATCAGGCCTATCTTAAAGGACTAGGATCTAATACTAATTATTAGAGATATAATAATTAAGAGGGGGTGAATCAGTGTCCTTATAAAATTTTAATTTAACTTCAATATATATTCTAATCATTAATCAAGGAACATCATCATATGAGAAATATCAACTAGTCTAGCAATATAATAATGAGCATATACACATAACAAGTATGAACACATTATGTATGTGGGAAACCCTCATGTGGAGTAAAACCCATTGACCATAGCCTGGATAAATATTAATATAAATAAATGAATCAAATTTAGTTGATCAACCACTCAACTTCAAGCACCAACCCTAGTCTATAAAGCACCAACTTGATAGAATCTTTAGCAAGCACCCACATGTAAGGAAGTGCTAACTCCCTTAGTGACTCAGCACTAAGTCAACCACCTATTGACTAAGAACCCACTTAAAAAATCAAACTTCTACCTTACATTTTTTTCCTTTTTTCAATATTCAATATATTATTATCTTCTTCTGCATCCCTTCACACACTTCTATACCTCTCAAAACTACCTCTAAGCTTCTTCACTCTATTAGGTCTCTTCAAGACTAATTAAGTCATATGACCTTGATCTAGATATTTATACCTTATGTTAGATATTCATTATTATATCTTTATTACCATATGGTGGTATACATTACCTCATTATTCTCCTCAATTTACTCTTTTATTCACTTTCATTCACACTTATCTAACTCACTTAAATAGGCCTAATTAGTCTTGATCTTATACAAGTCACTTGATCTCACACACCATGGTCAGATAAACACACTTTCACACTTGTATTAACCTTAAAATAGGACCTATAAAATTTTAGTAACATGAATCAACCAATTCATTAGATTGGTCAAAAATTAATAGACCAAAATCTCTTTTGGGCCTTAAGGAGACCTAATTCAATTAGGCCTTCATTAGAGCACGTTACACTTTGTATTTATTAGAATGATTAAAAACTCAAAAAATAGTAGTAAAAATTCATATATAACTCAAATATAACTTATAAAACTTTAATTTAGGTCCATAACACCTTTTAGATCTAATCATTACTTGAACCCCATCTCAAAACACTATTCATAATAGGCATGTGCATAACTAGAAAATATGTCTTGAAAAAAGTAAGCATAAATAATTTTTTTGCAAAAAAATATATTAAATAATAACATATACAAAATATAAATTACCTTAGGGTCATCAATATATTATTTATACTTCACAACTTAGGGGAAAAGGATTCAAACCTTCCTCTACAAAAAGGTCACTTAGAACTACCAACTAGCCTTAAGAATAGTCATGAAAAATTAAACTTATGAAACCTAAAAGAAAAAAATAAGGGAATAAAAATAAAATAAAATGATATTAAAAAATCCTTAGAACAAACTCCAACAAAAATATGATTATCTCTAATGTTAATTATTTGTCTTGCAGACCATTGTTGACTTTCTTTCTCTCAGACCTCACTCACCCAGACAAGCCATTTATACTTCAATGTTTCAACCTCTTATACTAAATTTCAAGATTATAAAAATAATGTATATTAAATATAATTCACAAAAAAAATCATATGAATTACATACATTAACTCATGTAATATAATCTCAATCTCATCTGTGTAACTTGCTTACCCTGAACTGTCAGTTTACATTGAAGACTAGTCATTGTGATAATGACCATCAAAAGCTATGTGACCATTTAAAGATACTACTGATGCATGTGGGTAATCTTATGGTATCATTAGATTATTTATATATATATATATATATATATATATATTTATATATATATATATATATAACTATAATATGTTCAAATAATAATATTGGTATTGTAAACCAATCTTAGATACTTTGTATCTCACTATCTCATTTGAACCAGACAAGTCAGCTTATGAGTAACATTTTCATCATATCCAATAACCTAAAAAACTTATATCAAACATTAAAATTTATTAAAATTCTTGAAAAAATTAATTATGCACTTGGATTCATCCCTAATCTATGATAATACATCCCTAATCACCTTTTCGCTTGTACCTAGGGTTCTCATTGTTTGCATCATTAGTCCTATTAGCAATAGGTTATTTTAGATGACTAGTTTAGCACACCTCAGAGATATAAAATTTATATGAACCACCATGGACATAAAACAAAAGTCTTAATATTTTTCCTCCATAGATTTAACAACTTTTGCTTTTTCAACTTTGACTATTACAACAAATCTGTAAGAAACTAGTACTTTCCTATAGGGTCTACTCACACACCTAACAGACCAATCACACCTTGAGGTGATTGGGAGTGTTTAATACAACCTATAGTCACTTAAATATAAATAATAAACAATTATGAGCACTTTAGAACAAGATATTTCATAATAGGTCACTAGTAGGGTTCTTTGAGGGTTTAAACCATCTTCCAATATTAAAAATAATTTATAAATATCAGCCCCTCATTATAGAAATTAATTCCTACAAATTTGAGATAAGACTCTTATCCAACTAAAATTAATATATTATGTCCTCATGTAGATGCTTCACATGCCATTAAACACTTGAAAAATAATCTCAGGTTGAGAACCCTTCATTATTTACACACAAGAGACCTTAAAACACTTTTTATTTCCTTAACCTTCAAAATTTGCCCTAAAACTTCATTTAAATGCTTAAAAAAACTTTAATAACCTTTTTAAATGCTCACCTACTCACACATGCCTTGGAAACTGATCATGATACCTCATTAGCCCATGTTTTCACTATCTTGCTTTCTACACCTAAATCTTCACACCTTATTACGTCTTGAACTCTTCAAACGTATTTTTAAAATGTTAATAGTTCACACAAATTATCACACGACATATAAAATGATAAAAAAAATTAAATAATCCTTCATATGTCTTGATAATAGCTCACGATGCCTCATTAGGCTAGGCAGGGTCTATAAATGGTCTAGTTACAAACTAGATCTATAAGTTCTACCTTTGTAGGCTCACCATGAGATTATAATGAGTTTTCCAACACCTCATATACTAATAACCTCATACAACTTCATATGCCTCTATACATCCATCTCACTAGGCCACCATGCTCAAACCTTCTCACTAGGACTTTATAAGCTATGACTAGTGCCATGATTAAGCTTCTCAAGCACTTAAAAGCTTGACAATTGATCTTGAAACATTATTTTATGATTATAAACCTTTCTCACATTCCTTAAATTATTCTCAAATAATTCCATACCTCTGCACATACATCTTCATGCTCACCATGCACATGCTCACTCATGACATGACTATGATTAGGCTACATAAGTACTTGTCCTTAAATACCTACCTTACAACACTTATGAAGTAATATACACCTAAATATAAATCCCATAAAATTTAAAACATCTTCTCATATGTCTAATCTCACTCACTTCATTATGTTACTTGCACATACCTTCTCATAAGGTCTACACAAGGCTTTACAAGACACCATGATACCTTGACCTATTTTTTCCACATCATGATATTAAAAATACATCAAAAAAGAGTATATAAGACACTTGGACCTTTACCTTTCACTCTCATGTCAATCACTACAAACCTTCAATTATCATAAGCTTGTCAACATGTTGTTAGTTGGGCTTGCTCATCTAGACACCTATTTTAAAACAACTATTTAACATCAACCTCATTCATCATAATTAATCACTATGCATCTTCATTAGATGTATCTAGACATCAATGAAAACACATTTTGACAATAATTACATGATATTTATGTCAATGACAACAATATGCCAATAAACTCCCCCTTTGTGATTGATGGCAAAACACACTATAGTATGATTAATCTCTTCTCTACCAAACTAGTCATTTTCCCCCTTTAACATTAATTAAAAAGGGTATTACACAAATAACTATTTTATCCCTAGACCTAAACTTAAATAAAACACACACTTGAAATTTTGACAAAATTCTTACCTTAGGCTCATACCATTTATTTCAGAAAACTTTTGCAAACTCACTTTCTCCAACTAAGCTAATGTTATATCTTTTTGAGTGACATAATGAATAATAATTTTTTCTTACCCCCTTCATGATTGATTAGACTTAGAACCTTTGATCACACCATAAATACTCTTTATATCATCCTCTTAGATTTTTAAGACATATCTAATCCATCTACATCATGATAACCCTTCTTCTATTACTCCTAGTTCACTGTCATCTAGACTTCTATCTTGTTTGATCAACTTCACCTCACACAACTATGACATAGAGAGCATATAGACCTATGATACATTACCTAAATGGAATCTTCAAATTTACATATCAATCACACTTAATGCCTATGAGAATAAAACATCTCTATAATTAAAACTTATCCACCATATCTATTAGGTCTTTCTATAATCAAAGATATTTTTCTAAGGGAACAATCTAGTCCTGCATGCTACAAAAGAGATCACTCATTTCATGTCATTATGGTATATAATATGTTATTCTTACATCAATATATCTCATTCATGTTTCTCAAGTCATCATGGCATAGACCTTATCATGAAATATTCCTTGTATCACTTTAACAACTAGTTCTGCACTTACATACTTGATTATGATAGACCTCTATCATAACTTGCCTTCTTCATGAAAATCAAATTGAGACCATACAATATATGCCTTAGTCCTCTATGAACTTAATGTCATCTTGATGTTCATAGAACATGCAACTCTATCTCACAATTATCTCAACAAACATAATCATGAAACATCTCAAAAATCATGTTCCCCCTAACTCCATGCTTACCTCTATGTAGTTAAGAAAAGGCAATCAGTCTTTTGATAAATAATTTAGAGCTACCAAGCTCCCCATTATACCAAGCATATATCAATCAATACAATAACTTAATAAATAAAGATCATATAAAACTACACAACCATGCTCCTTTATCTTCACAACTTTCTCACCATATGAATCAATAGTACACAAACCATTTTCAACATAGATCAAGGACCTTGGTACCAAATATCAACATCTATCAAGCTCAACTACAACTAGATACCAAAATATTACCTCTTAACATGCCAAATGACCACACTTTCATATTAAACTCAACAATATTCAACAAGTATTCATACCTTATAAACATACAATAGTCAAAGGTCAATAAGCATCCACCATGTTTCTTCTTAATGATTAGTTTCTTCATGAAGCCTAATGGAGTTGCTTCTTACATAGGGCACTAAAAAATTACAAATTCAAGAGATTCCTATATATCCATAATCTCAAAATATTGAGTACTATTTAACATCCTTCTAGGCTTGACTATTAACTTAGGATTGACTTTTGACTTGGCCTATCCATCATCATTTTTATTCTTATTCAACTCTTCATTCTTACTTATTTTATCAACCACATGAGAACTAAGACCTCTCTTGTCTCCTAACAGGTGTCTTGAGCAATCACTATCTATACTCTACACATTAATAAAACCTTCTTATTTAGTCATCATTATGTTAGTACCATCATTCTTTGGTAGACCTTCATTTATATCATGATAAACATTGTCATCATCACAATCCATGCTTGTGCTTCCTAGGATCACCTTTATACTGTTAGGCCTACCTAAAAGGACTAGGATATGATACCAATTATTGGAGATATAATCATTGAGTGAGGGTGGGGTTAATTAGTCTCCTTATACACTTATACTTTCAATTCAATATATATTCTAATAATTCATCAAAAAAATCATCATATGAGAAATATTAGCTAGCCTAGTAATATAGTAATGAACATATACATATAGCAAGTACAAATACATCATATATGTGAGAAACCCTTGTGTTGAATAAAATCCACTGACCATATCTTGGAAAAATAGTCCTATAATATAACGAATAAAATTTAGTTGATCACCCACTCAACTTGGAGTACCAAACTCAATCTATCAAGCACTAACTATTATGACATAAGATTGCACCCGTGTGAAGGAGTTATTCAGGCTCCACCACTTCTAGTCACAATATGGGAATAACCCTAGGCTATGGGTATCTTATTATAGGGTTTAAACTTTAGATAAGGATAGCTTCATATTTGTAGATCCCATAAAATAATTATATTTTAGGGAAAAGGGTTAGCAAGGGGGGAAGGGATCCTAAGAAAGCTAAATAGGTGATTCACAAAATAAAAATGGAAGACTCCCGTAAGTTTGAACCCACACTAAATTAGCACAAGATAATGGTATCTCACACAACCTCATATACCAACTAATTTCATAAGTGTTTCATGGACTAGGTTTAGGTAAAATACTAATCCAAACCTACAATAGCTTGAAAACACCCTAAAGTTGATCCAAAAGGAGGACAACAAATGAGAAAGATTCTCCTTCTAAATGCCATCATGCACAACTCACTTAACATAGATCCAAGGAAAGAGATAGGTAAATAAAATATTTTATTACCTCAAGAGGTAGTTCTTATAAATTCTTGATAGGTTTTAGCCTTATCAAAATGAGCATATCTTGAATTATATCAAAGATTCCCCTTTTCTTCAAAATCAAAGAGTCCTTGCGAGAATCTAAAATGAAAGAGAGATTACAAAATGAGAAAGAATGGGTAATATAGAGAAAGGGAAAGAAAGAGATGAAGAACATACATCAAGAAATCAATCAATGAATTTCCACCACATTTCTTGAATTCTAAACCATCTTTGATCCAATAAAGACTAATCCTTCATCAATAAGCTAACCTTCATTTTCTCCAATGGTCTTCAAGCTCTTCTCATTGGATAATAAATACACTAAAAGACAATAATTTGTTTTGAATATGACAAATCATGATCTTATCAAGAAAGGAAAATCTTTAAAGGCTTTAAAAAATAATTTAATACTCCATCTGCACTCTCTAATCCCCAAAACTACTCCTTGAACTTCTATGCCACCTTCCACTTGGATTCATTATAAGGACAAAATCCTCATAGCCTTGGGCCTAACAAAGCCATGATTATATCTATTTTAAGTGGTTATAAGTGCTTGCTTATCAAGGATATACCTATTTTAGAAGATAAAACACTCTTCCATATCTTTTTTATATCTTCCCCTACTCCAAACATAAACATAGGTATACTATAGATTGAAAACCAATCCATTTATTGGCTCTCATATAGCAATAATATTTATGAATATCCAAAAATGACATAAATTTATTCTAGACTATATTAGGTTTAAAAAAACCTATCCTACATCTGCACTCTATTGGAAATAGAGCCTCATTATTAGTAATCTTGATTATATGGCGACATCTACTCGATAGTGTTTGACCAAGCTCTAACAAAATTATATCCCTTTGAATCATTACTCTCTATCTGACCTAAACTATATTTGACATCCATTTTAAGTTTCCTAGCTTTGAATTTTAATATTGACCACTGATCTTAATTTGGGCTCCATGGTTGTGACACTTGTCAGATCCTCATTTATCCTTAGGATCCTATTGTGCATTTCATCTAATCCTATGCTTTCACCACGTGTTGACTTCACATTAAATCTAATCTCATTGAAACCTTGACCTCATGTGCACCATCAATTTTCCTTTGTACATATTAAACATGTATCATCAATTTACCTAACATTTTCTATGCTCATGACATTTGGTAGGTTTTTAGTCATTCTTGGGATTTGCTAACTATTTGGCCTTTAATTCATGATTGATCTATTTTCGTATGATGGATCATGCACCATTAGACCTTTGGTCTACTAAATGAAACATGGACCATTGATATAGTTTGGAGTTCACCATGATTAATACACTTGTCATCTCTATGATTATCCTAGTTTCACTGACCTTTTGAATTGATACTCACCATTGATTTTTGATTGCATGATTTAATGCACATCATTGGATCTACCTAGAACCACTAGCTTTGTTAGTCACTACACACTATTAGATATTAATATGGGTACCCAATATCTTGTCACTTATCATCCATGCATTTATCCTTGGAACATCTAAATTCAAATGGCTATTTTCCATATCTTTAACTTGATGTCCCCGTACTCATCCCACTCTACTAGTTAATCTTTGAATGATTATATCTTGGAATTAAAAAATCATCAAGATATAAATTTTATAGATCATGATTTAGGCAAGAGTAACTCAATTCCCATGTGATATTTTGAATTGAAAGCCTTTCTAAGCATACTTATAAAATACAAAATCAAGTTGACCAGTCCATTTATCATGATGTTAGAGATGGTCTAGCTATTGAAATCTTATTTTTTCCATCTTTTGATCATTTATGGATCAATAACTGTACTTAACTTCTATATCTAGGCATAATCATGTTGTTTCCAAAAAAATTGGCCAACATCTTTGGAAACTCATAGCAAAGCATACCTACTATGTTTAAGAACCCATACTAGTTTCCTTGTCTGATCTATTAGGTATGGAGTCAAAAGTCTTTGCTCTTACCTGACATGAAATGATGTAAGGTTTCCCCTCTAAATAACTCCCTCATGAAGCAATAAGAACAACAAAAAACAAAACAATGTGACCAAGGAACTTATTTAAGGAAACACAAAATAAAAAGGAAATGTGCATAAGGCACTTAGAGGAAAGCATAAAATCTACCTACCCTAAACTAACCAATCATAATGGAACCTATACAAAACCATTGACTAGTTGTATAAAATAGCTTCCATTTCTTAATAATCTAATATGCTTTAAATTTTTGAGTGTAACAAACCAAAGATGGAGAAGGAGTGGATATTTAACATATGGGTGATACACTTGTTCAACAATAAGAACAAAAATAAACTTACCTACCCAATCTGATTGATTAGACATACAAGTATCTTAGAGTGAATAGGTAAGCTTATCTTTCTCTTTTTTTATTCTTAACTTTATGCTATGAATTAAGTACAACATATGATGGATCCTCATTGTCATCTTCTAATTGAGCTAGGCACCTGATAGCACATCCTCTTGTCAATATAAAAATTGAAAAATCAAAGTTTACCTTACACCTACACTTTATTGCTCTATCATTATTATCCTTAGGAATAATTAGATCATAGTCTCCTTTGAGAGGAACATAACCTATTCCTAATATCTCAAATAAGTCTTCCAACTCCCTTTCACTTACTAGTGTATGCAATCCAATCTTGAGTTGATTAGGATCTTCTTGCTGAAGCATATGCTCATATTGAATGCCATATTCACTGTCAAGGTCCTCCTCCATCACATAAAGAGGTAGATCATAAAATTGCATTACCAAATCACTCAATATGTCTTCTTTATCAACCTCTCTCAAAATTTCATCTTGTTTTTCAACTATAAATGAGGAATGAATTGACTAACCAAGGTCTAAAAAGACACATCGATCTTTTCCAAGGTCTGATTTACCTTCTTCTAGCTCCAATCTATTAGGGATACCTTCATTTGGCACCTCATCTTGAAGTGGACTGACCTTTGGTTCTTGGTTCTAATCTTCTTCTTCATCTATGTAAAATGGATGATGGGTGTCATCATCCCCTTCATTTAATAAACTTTTTGTTGATGTCATATTGAACCAGGGCTATGTCTAAAGCTATACGCAATAAGAGGAATCATAGCAATTTAGTAATTGAATGGAGGTATTTGTATTTTTAGTGTTTTGGGGGGTTTTTAATGTCTTAAGGATTTCTTGGTTAAAACCTTATTTGAATCAAACTATGTAAACTTGTTGGAAATAAATAGACTTTACAGAAATGAAATAGATTACTGGAAATAAACACATGTTGTAGAAATAAAATAGATTGCTAGAAAATAACACATGTTGCAAAAATGAAATTGATTGATGGAAATAAACACACATTGTGGAAATGAAATTGATTGCTGGAAACAAACACACCTTACAGAAATGAAAATTTAATCTAAAACACCTGTAAGAACAAATTTACAATAAATCTTAAAATTAAGGAATTGGAAGCATTTATAAATTTAACAGAGTTACCTATTTACTTTTGTAAATAGAAATATAAATACTGACAAAAATGAAAATCCTAGTTCTTTGGAAGAGTGGGCCCTTGCTCCACCTAGAATATGATTTGAATAATTTAATTTTATTTCAAAACATAAATGGCTATTTCATTGATAAAATGTTCTGTATTACAAATATACTAATCTATCCTTTATCTCTAAATTTTTCAATGATTTTCTCTATCTTCTATATTCTATATCTCTCTCTAAATTCTCAGGTCTGTATATATATACTTTGATGTCTTTAACTATTTCATAAATATGATGGAACTGAATCATACCCAGAATAGATGCTAAATCAAGATGTGGCTAGATGTCTAGTTGTGTGATAAATGTCTTGATTCTGCAAGTTTAGAAAATTAGGAATCTACTCTAGATTTAATGGGATCATTGATCTGATAGATCACTGGCTATTTGGAATAGATCCTCATCAGTTACACAAAAGTTCCAGAGCTTATCTATAAGAGTACCAGAGTTAAATATAGAGTTATAGAGATAAGTCTGAGAATATGACAACTTGAAATACTATGATGGAGTTCCAGAAGTAATTTTGATGGTTCTTAAATAGATTTTGTAGGTTTTAGAACTAACTATGATGATTCCATAATAGATTTTATAAGTTCCAAAACTAATTTGAATTGAGTCTAATGCTTCCAAAAACCTGCAATCTACTTCATATTTATTCTTTAGCCTAATGATGACCTATTTTATTACAAAACTAGAATTTTCCAACACACTTGTTAGGAATTACACATCTTTTAAAACGATAGAATCACAATCAACAAAAGATGGATAATCACATCCTAACTCATCTCAGATCAAAATAAAAGTTACAAAATGAAATCAAACTTAATAGAAAGAGAGAGTAAGATGAGGTCATTTATTATACATTTATTTGGCATATCCTGGCATCATCACCTCCCCCATACTTACTTGTTTGTAAGTCCCTTTACAAACTTCACTCTTCAAATTTAGGATTGTATATCCTCCATTCCATTTGATTTCTCAGATCAAATGGCTAAAATTGAATATCCTAATGCTTTGACTCAAAAGTACTATACCCTACTCCTACTTCTACTTCTATTTGCCATCCCTCACATTGAGTGGGATGTTGAGGTTCTCTATTTTGCCAAGGAGATATGGGGGTGAGAATTAGAGGCGGCCTTTTCCTCATTCCTATCCATATGCTTAGGGGAGTTTCATTGATCTAGGGAATTATTGTGCATAAATATTTTTCTATTTCTAAACTCTAGATCAAATTTGAAGGGGATAGTACTTCCCTTCTATTCAATGCCATTGAGAGAAATTCTTATCTTTTTCAACATGCATCATAGATATTATCAAAGTTTTCCCTTTCATAAGAGGTGAAGACATCCATTATTTGTTGTAAACTAAAAAGATAAGGCCCCTTGAATTTATCATTGAATACATGGGATTGGAAATATGTAGCAAAGGCAAGTGGATTACCATAATGAATTCTCATACAGAGACAAGATGAACTAGCCTTCGACCAATGCTTTGACTCCCTTTCTTTTCATGTAATTTGATTTTGAAGAACAGAGAAAAATACATTCAGCTAGATTTCTCCTATATACAAATTGATCATAAAACCTGTATTTCTTTCTAACATAAAATTGCAGAGGTAAAATTCACAAAGAAGGTTTTTCTATTCTGTATTAGCTAAGGAGTAGGTGGCCGAAAAATCAGCTTCATCTTTTATTTCATGTGGAAAGCCACATACTATCCTTGCCAATTGCCAGAAAATGAATTGTTCCTCTAAAATCATGCTATAAATAGGAGAATATATTCTACATGCAATCATCTTCTCACTCATCATATAAACTATTTATATTTTCACAAGACATACTTATCATTTTCCTCCTTGTAAAATTTGTCTTCCCATTCCTTCCATGCTTTCTCTTCTTTTGCCAGTTTTCCTTTCAAGTTTATATTGGATGCTTTGATTTCAATGAGTTCTCTACATGTGTCATCCCATAACTGCTAGAGTGGTAGATAAGTCAATTCAATCTATGTAGGGACTATTGACACAGAGGTCTATCTTGTACATTTTTCCTCATTTTCCATTAGTTTCCTTTTAATTTCTGCTAATTCCTCATTCTTGGTTGTGAACTGGTTTGTTAATTCTACAAGGAGAATTTCCTTATGTTCTAACTTGACTTTGTGGAAGTTCAATTCCTCATCCTTTTCCTTGATAATGAGTTTTACTCTAGACAAAAATAAAGCCTATTTAATCTATTGGTTTTGTTCTTTTTCTAAAAGTTCTTTGGGAGTTAAGCATTCCTCATCTACCATAGGGGATTTCCCTTTCCTTCTCTAAGATGTTTGTTCATCATTGTATTTGGGAAATTTATTCAAAAACTCTAACCATACTGCCTGTTGAAAGATATTTGTTACTTTTGCATCTGTAAGGAGTTGGGTATCATTGTCTAATTTGAACTTCTTTTTGATTTCCATGATTCATTCTTATTTGAATATTTCACAAGTTAGCTAAAAATTGCTTCTAATATCAGTGGAATTGATGATTTTGGCTACAGAACTAGCATATTCAGTTGCTAATTTAGTGAATTCAATTGTGGAATTACTATATTCAACTATGGAATTTCTCAATTTCAGCTACAGAACTACTGTACTCAAATGTAAAACTAGTGGATATAGTTATTTCAATCATAAGAATGATTCTTTATGGTTATCTACCATCTCATTCTATCATCAATATCCTTCTCATGATTTTTCATATTTAACCATGATGTATAATAGATGACTCATCATACTAATCTTTCTAAATCAAGTCTAATCACACATGTAAACTTTCCATTTAGCCTTTAACAAGTTAAAAACATAATGACCATATTTTATGATGTAATCCATTCATCATGCTAACACATCATCCCTAAAAAATGGTTAGAAAATAGTTAGAATTCAAAAAAATATATTTTAATTAGCCATTTATTTGAGAAGATCAACTGTCGTCACTAATTTTCAATTGATCTCTTTTTTTTTTTTTGAAGATAATGCCATTTCTTGGTTTTCATTCTCTTCCCTTTATTCTATATCTTTTCATCTAATTATTTGATCATTTTGGAAGAATTGGGTTCTTCCATATGATCAAATTCTTTGTTTGTTTCAATCTACTTCAAGAATTCATCCTTAGTAAGAGGCTTCTTATAAAGTTTTAGCCTATGTCCATTGACCAAGAGTATTCTTCTGCTACCATCAATGGGAATTAATTGGGTAGAATCATTGTCAAATATCTTCTTGATCTGATAAGGTCCTAACCATCTAGTTCTTAATTTACCTTTGAATTGTTTGTATTTAGAATCAAACAACAATGCCTAGTCTCCTAATTTGAATTATCTTTCCTTGATATGTGAATCATGCCATTGCTTCATTTGACCTTGGATTATCTCTTTCTGGTGAAGTGCTTCCATTCTAAATTCATCTAATTCATTGAGTTGAAGGATTCACTCTTTTTGAGCTACATCCAGTTCAAACTCAATAGCAAATAAGGGATTTTTCTAATAGACTAACTTATATGCTGAAAACCCTGTTATGGTTTTCCAAGTTGTATTCTAAATCCAAATAGCTTTAGGTAGTCTTTTTACCCAATCTCTTCTTTCAACTTCAATTATTTTAGTGAGGATGTTTTCTAATTCTTTATTTGTTACTTCAACTTGTCCATTTGCTTGAGGGTGATAGGGAGATGACTTCCTATGATTGATCTGATAATACATTGTGAAGGCCTAAATCATATTGGACATAAATTGTGGTCCCTAGTCTGAAACTAAGCTTCTTGGTGCTCCAAACTTTACCATAATTCTATGCAAAAGGAAATTAGCAACTGCTTCTTCAGTGGCATTTGTTAGAGCCTACACTTCTGCCCATTTTTGTACATAATCAATACACACAAGAATGTGATCTTTTCCTTGTGAAGGAGGATTAAAAGGTCCAAGAAAATCCAATCCCCATCTCTAAAATGGTTCAATCACTACTTGTTGTTGCAAAGACACTTCATTGGTAATGGTTGGTTATCCCATCCTTTGACAAAGGTCACACCACCTGATATATCTCTTCACATCTCTGTACAGAGATGACCAATAGTAACTAGTGCCAAGTATCTTTTGAGCTATTATTTACATTGAATACTATCCTCCACTTGGTTCATCATGACATGCCCAAAGAATGTCAAAAATTTCATCTTCTCTTACACACCTGCATAAAACCAAATTGGGACCGCATTTAAATAGCATTCCATTTAACCATTTGAACTATGCACTGGTTTTGATTAATTTTTTTATTTGTTTTTTAGTAAAAGGAGGAAACTTCCCTATTGCAAGAGAATTTTCCATGTCAGCAAACCATGGTGTGTTAGCTAAAATAACAAACAATTATTCATCTAGAAAGTTATCATTGACTAGATCCTACTCCCCTGTACTAGTCAATCTTGACAAAAAATGAGCCACCACATTAGATTTGCATGGATTTTCCACAATGGTAATATAAAATACTTGTAGAAGTAATGACCATCTAATTATTCTACCTCCAACCACTAGTTTGTTCATTAAATATTTAATTGCTAAGTGATCTATATGTAAAAATATTTTACCCTATAATGTAATGTCTAAATTTATTGATTGCATAGATCACAGCCATAAATTCTTTTTCAGTGGTAGTGTAATTTATTTTAGTGGGAGTAAGATTTTTACTAACATAATAAATAGCATACATTCTTCCTTCATCTCTTTGTCCCAAAACTACACCAATTGAGGTGTTTGAGGCATCAGTTTGGATGTGAAAAGGTTTCTCCCAATTAGGTCCTTGCAATATTGGGGCAATTACTAATTTCTCTTTAATTTCTTTAAAATCATGTTCACACTATTCATCCCAAAGAAATTCACAGTCTTTGGTAAGCAATTTAAATATGGGGGTAGTAATTTTACTAAAATCCTTGATAAAATGCCTATAGTATCCAGCATGTCCTAATAATGATTTGATATCTATGGGAGTTTGAGGAATAGGCAAGTCTAAAATAATCTTGATTTTGTTTTGGTCAACTTGAATTCCTCTTTTTGAAATATGGTGCCCTAGTATGATCCCTTTATCAACCATCATCAAACATTTCTCATGACTAAGAGACAAGTTATGTTGCTCACATCTTGTTAATACTCCATCCAAAATTTTCAAGGCATCATCAAATGTATCTCCATACAAAGTAAAGTCATCCATGTATACCTCCACATAGTCATTTTTTAGTTCTACAAAAATTGCTAATACCACTCTTTGAAAGGTTACTGGAGCGTTACATAGTCCAAATGGCAATACCATGTAAGAAAAGGTACCACATGGACAAGTAAATGTATTTTTTTCCTGATCCTTAATAGCATTTCTGATTTGATTGTATCCACTAAATCCATCCAAGAAGGAAAAGTACTTTTACCTAAAATGTTGTCTAAGACTTGATCTATGAATAGTAAGGGAAACTAATCTCTCACGGTGGCTTTGTTTAGTTCCCTATAGTCAACACAAAGTCTCCATTTTCCATTCCTTTTAGGGACATTTACAAGAGGAGACACCCACTGGCTATCTGAGATAGGGTAGATAAAACCTACTTGTAATAGTTTTTCAATTTCTTGTTTGACTATATCCCTTAAGGCTGGATTAATCCTTCTATGAGGTTGCCTAATTGGTCTAATATTTTGAGTATAAATGTGATGGGTGAAAATACTTGGATGAATTCCATTCACATCTCTATAGTCCCAATCAAATGCTTTATTAGGATCCTTCAGAACATCAAATAGTTTGACTTCTTCATCATTCTTTAACTAGCTATTAATATTCAAAAAAATTCCTAGTTAAATCTCAACATGTTTGGTTCTAGGATATGATGAACTAATTTGTTGAAAGGGTTCCATTAAGGTGTTTAGTGGATAGGCATGTTGTAATAATATATGATATGTAACAACATCTCAAAAATTTCTTAGAGGCAAAATGTTGGACAAAGGACAATAGGAAGAGTTATGATACTTATCTTGTTGTAGGTCAAACTCCTTGTTACTGCTATTTTCCAAAAATTCTTCACCATCTCCTGATATTTGTAAAGTTGATGTTATAGATCCTTCCTCTTCCCAAGAGAAATCACATTCCTTTGGAGCTAAGTTATCTTCACTTGCAGAGAATTGGTGTGGTTTCAGAACTAATTGTGATGGTTCCAGAACTAAATGTGATGGTTCTAAAATTAACTATGATGGTTCAAAAACTAACTATTATGGTTTTAGAACTAATCTTGAATGCTCTAATGATGATTGACATTCATTTAACAAAGGATTAACCATATCATTTATTTCCCATAGATGATCTTGTAATGTTATCATAGCCAAAGAAGAAAGATTTTGCTCATTAATATCAGGATTATCAACCCATAATTTTGCTTGATTATCAATAAAAGTTCATGCAAATAGATACAATGAAATTTGCTTAGAATTATTACCATTTGAAATAGTCATATCACTTGACCTGCAATAAATTAAGGTAGAAACTATAGCTAACCATGGTCTCCCCAAAATAATGGGATAGCCAAGTGTTTTACCTTTTAACTAAATTATAAGGAAGTCAACTAGATATTCCCATGATTCCACCATTACTATTGTTTCTATACGATATTCGCTTTTCACATTCAAGAAGGAAAATGATAAACTGAAAAGAATAGACAAGGGTTTATACGTACCCAAATTGTGGACTTGCGCACCAAATTTAGATGATAGCAGGAAATCCTCTTTGTTTGTGGAGGATGGCACCTAAAAGAGAAAGAGACTAAAACACGAAAAACATTAGATGACAAGAAAGTGGACTGCCAAGTGAAAGCTTGGTCCTAAAAG
The DNA here is from genome assembly GCA_037957365.1 of Torreya grandis. Classification (NCBI taxonomy): domain Eukaryota; kingdom Viridiplantae; phylum Streptophyta; class Pinopsida; order Cupressales; family Taxaceae; genus Torreya; species Torreya grandis. Next base: position 943,788 of record JARHVA010001762.1, read on the forward strand.
TGCAAAAGACTTCTCAGAGGATGACAGTCCACTATTAAAAATAGAATGTTGATAGAAATAGAGATGATAAAAGACTAAATAAAGAAATAAAAGACAAACACATACCTGATATGTAGTAATTTGATTTGCACAGTCACTGACATTGATGGTTCTACCAGTATTAGTCAAGGAAGGTCACCGACGTCAGTTATGCTACCGACATCGATAGGGGAAATGACTGGTGTCGATCGGGGTAGTAGTCTTTGGACAAGGTCTGGTCAGCTCTATGGTCTTTGGATGAGCTCTTGTCGAGTCTAGACAAGTTTTAGGGCTAAAAAATGGTCTAAAAGAGTCTAGGTCTGTTTAATGGTCTATGCAGGGGTCTGGGCAGAGTTACAGGGATAATGGATAGACTGTATGTTTTGAAAAAGGGGAATATAGAGGTGATAAGGATATGGGAAGGCCTCTCAGCCTTTTTGAGAGGAAGTCAAGTCTGGTGTATGGTCTGATAGTCTAAATCTGAGTGGTGATATCACTTAAAAGCAATAACCAAAAAACAAATGAAATCACAGAAGAAATGCTTACCTATTGCCTACTGAAGAGAGAGTAGGAGACTTGGTTATAGATTGATTGCTGATGGTGTGTTGTGGACTGGTTGCAGATGTTCAATGTAGAAGACTTCTAGCAAGGTGACTGAAGTAGAGTACCTATGCCTAAGAGAGAGAGAGATATTTTTTTAGTGGATTGAAGACTAGAAGATTGGTTGATTATTGAAAAATTGAAAGGCAGATCCGAGAACGTCTTGAAAGAAGGTTGGATAACGGATTGGAAAACTGATTGGGAAATGGATAATGAATAATGGATTGGAAAATGGATAATGGATCCTGCATTTGGGTCAAGAATGTAGTTTTAAGGGTAATCAACACTGGTAGAACCACTGATGTTGGTCGAATAATGACTGACATTGGTGGCTGCAGAATGGGGACAGAGGCTAATTTTAGCGTTCTACCCATTCTTACATGCTGCCAGGGTCAAGGTTCATGGGAAAATGGTTGAGAGGGGATAAATAGGCATGGGAGAATAAAATGGGGGTCATAAATGGGTCATAGGGTGAGAGAGAGAAGAATTATTAATGTAAAATAAGTGATTATTTTAAATTAATAAGACATAGGTTAGGTATGTCGAAGTGGACAAAGGGTACCAAGGGGGAGAGAATGGGGAGAGGATGACCAAGGGAGTAGACACAATTTTAGTCTCTACATTTTCCCCTTTTTATCTTGTTGGTTGTTTTGGATGAACTGCAAGACAAAAATAGGAGTTGATTGCCCTAGGTGTATGAGGTATTCCCCTTCAAAGTAGGAGTCGAGGGAAGGGAACTTGGAATCAAGTGCTGATTTGACAGAGAGTGGATGAAAAATGGTGAGTGTGAATACTGTAATAGTTGTGATTGTGCACATACCACTTCATGAGATGGTCAAGTCAAATTGTCATAGGTCAAGGGTTGAGGAGTGCCAAAATTGAAGTAACTGGGCCTCAGCATTTAGTCCTAGCTAATCAGGTTATTCAATCTAAGATGTAGCTCCAATGGTCATCATGTTCTAGGTATCTCGGGCTCAGGAAGTGCTCCTAGAAAACATGAAAATGTCACAAGTAGTGGGGATCAACGTGCTAGCAATCCTATACTTGTGAGGGTCAAAAATAGTCTACACACAAGTTTTCTAGCCAGTCGTGGGGTAGCATACATGTAAAAATAACCAAGGCGAAGTCGTCTTGGAAGTGGTCAGGGTTGGAGGACATATGCATGATCCCCAAAGTGATTGGTCGAGATGAGGCTGAGATAGATAATTGGTTGAATGAATGGGTGGACAAAAGAATGTGGCCGAGATAACCTCAGAAGACTGAGTGCTACCTACATAGCCCCTGTGGTTAGGGCCTTAGGCCAATGTAGTTCTTCCTAAAGGGAGGAAGAGGGTCAAAGGTATGGATTGGTCTTGGTTGAGGTCAAGTCATGGTCAATATGAGAAAAGAAGGTTTGTCCATTAGGTAGACGAACAAATGAGGGTGGTCGACTTAACCCCAAAGGACGTCGTGTCAACTGAGTGCTGCCTACATAGCCCTGGTCTTAGGGCCTCAGACCAATGTAGTTCAGATGAAGAGTCAAAGTGGTTGATGATTGGTTTGGTTAGGTTATAAATGATGAGGGTAAGATGATGTTATAGCCTTTTCTAAATGGTGTGATGGTGTATTCTGTAACATTGGTTGAGGGGTCTTTCATCCCTAGCAATTTTCCATAGTCGTGATGGATGTATGCAAAAAATGAATTGAGGTCTATGTATGCTTCAATAAGTAATGGTTTATGCTTAACATAAATTGAGTGGTCGATAGTTTCCACGTGTATTGGTGTCCATAGAAACTATATGAAATGGACTATGTCATGTTGGTAGTCTAAAAATGTGTGGGTTGGTTTGGTTGAATGTGACCAAAGTGTATGGGCAGAAAGTGAAAGGCATATTGCTCTTTCATTGACAAGGACCAAAATGATGGCATGGATAGGGGTTGTTAGAACAAAAGTCCCATTCATGCATTATGTCATTGACCATGGGTTGTGTTAGAGAGGTAATCGAATCACTTTGACATTAAAGTGAGCTCGAAGTCCCTTGAGCAGGTGTATGATAGGAGGAGAATAGGGTAACCCATTTTAGAGCAGAGATAACTTTGCCCTTTTTGTATAGGAGACCTGGAGACAACTACAAGCCAAGTCCATGACCCATTTTTTTTGTGTGTAGACTGATCAGTGCGGGAAGCCTGCATAGAGAGGTCATTTTGCTTTGTGGTCATTTGTGAAGCTGATCGATGCGGGAAGATTCTAAGAAAGTGTTGTTTGTAGCAAGATTTAGTCATAGGCATCCTTCGAGGGAGTGGTCTATATTTTTCTTTATATACATGAGGGATTTTGAATAGCTATCCTTCAAGGGAGCAGTCTATTAGCTACAACAATAATAGTACAACTGTCCTTTGAGGGAGCAGTCTATTTTTTGATTTGAGTTGGTGACCTTGATTTTTTTGACAGAAATGTGAGTCATGGACAAGACTATAGAATTTCAAGGGCTTCCTTTTATTAGGACAAAGCATCCATACTGTATAAAAGGGTTATAGAGGATTTGTTAAGGGGAGTAGGGTTGAAAGGAACGAGGACTAAGAGGATGGGGATTGCTCAAGGGATGAGCTCAAAGTAAATGTCAAGTGGATGAGTACTCGACTAACAGTAGAATGGTCGTAGATGCAACACATTAAGAGGCTCAGGTTCTAGCCATCCATCGAGAGAGGACAGACGATAAGTCCCTAATCCATACTTATGCATGATAATGAAAGGTCTGAGCCAATTAGGGGCAAACTTGCCTCGTTTACTTCACTCCATATTGGTCACATGTTGATTCTCTTTGAAGACAAGGTCTCTGATGTTGAAATCTCATTCTCATAGATTTTTGTCATAGACTCACTTGATACGATTTTGATAGACATGGAGATGGTTAAGGGCAGCAAGACGACACTCATCAAGTAACTCAAGTTGGGATAAGCAATCTTGATGAAAGTCATCGTTAGAGAGAATGTCATGCAGAGAGATGCAGAGAGACGAGATCTATACTTCAAGAGGTAGGACAACCTCTATTTCGTACACTAGAGAGAAAGGGGTAGCACCCATAGAGGTTCAGATGGTAGTGTGGTAGGCCCACAAAGTGAAAGGAATGTGAATATGCCAATCCCTTCCAGTGTCGTTAACCACCTTCATGAGAATTTCAGTCAAGATTTTGTTAGAAGCCTCAGCCTGCCCATTTGCTTGTGGGTAGTAAGGCAAAGAGAAGCTAAGTTTGATGCCAAATGAGTCGCATAGTTTTTGGATAGTCTTGTTTTTGAAGGACTTGCCATTATCGGTGATGATTTTGGGAGGAACATCAAAATGATAGATGATGTGGGTGTTGATGAAGCCGACAATCTTGTCAGCTTTTGTGGAGATGAAAGGAATGGCTTCCACCCATTTAGTGAAATACTTGGTGGTGGTGATAATGGACTGATGATGAAGAGACGAATGAGGGTTAATCTCACTAATAAGATCTAAGCCCCACTGAGAAAAAGGCCAAAAATCTTGAGCAACTTATAAGGCATGGCTAGGAAGATGAAGGTAGTTAGAGTGTTACTGACACTTGATGCAACATTGAACATAGTCGCTACAGTCTTGATGAAGGGTGGGCCAATAATAGCCCAAGCGAATGATGCGCTTAGCAATTGAATTCCCACTGAAGTGTCCACCACAAATCCCATCGTGGACTTGTTTAATGGCATGAGAGGCTTCAGTGGAGGTTAGACAACAAAGATGGAGGCCGTCAAAGCCTCACTTATAGAGAAGACCCCCTGGCATGGTATAGTGAGCTGTGCACTTGATGAAAGCTCACTGTGCATTGCTAGAGAGATTGGGAGGAATGATAGAAGGGGATAAGTAGTCCACAAGTTAATTATACCAGTCATCTCATGGGCTAGAGTCTATGGTGTTGATATGGTTGATGTTAGAAGAAAGGTATGAAGGGAATGGCAGATGATGCACCATGACAAAAATTCTAGATGCTAATGACGAAGATGGAATATGTGAGGCAAGAGAAGCCATGGTGTCAACAAACTTATTCATTGATTGAGGAATAGTCTGCAAGAGGTAATGGTCGAAAGAGGCCAGAAGAACGTCAGCATAGTTTTTGTACCTTTGCAAAATCTCATTTTTATAGAGGTATGAACCGTTGACTTGATTGAAGACAAGCTATGAGTTGTCAAAGATGTTGATGGACTTGATGCTGAGAGAAAGGGTGATTTAAAGTCCCAAAATTAAGGCCTCATATTCAGCCATATTATTGGTATAATCAAAGTCGAGCTTGAAAGACAAAGGCATGGGCTCCCCTTCGAGTGGGATGAGATTAACTCCCGCACCCCCACCGAGTTGACATTTGGAGCCTTCAAAGAACATGGTCATTTGGTAGACGATGTCATCGATGGAAAATGTGGTGATAGACTCATCAGGGAACTCGCACTGTAAAGGTTGATTGTCAAGAAGAGGGGCATCTACCAGTTGGTCAGTGATGGTTTACCCCTTGATAGATTTCTATTGGATGAATTCGAGGTCAAACTCAGCAAACAGCATGAACCACCGAGCCATACGTTGATTTTGATATGGCTTGGAGTGTATATACTTAAGAGGGTCAGTGTGAGTGATGACAAAGGTATTGTGGTTGAAAATATAGTGGCAGAGCTTGGTAGTGGCAAAGAATAACACCAAATAGAGTTTCTCAGTATGAGTATATCGAGTTTCATAGTCGACCAGTGTTCAGCTGATATAGTAGACCACTTGCTCATGGTGATGCTCGTCTCAGTGCTCGATCATGACACCTAATGAATGGTTGGTGGTAGAGATGTAAAGGTAGAAGGGTTGGTCATCTTTAGGTGGAATGAGGACTGGTGGAGAGACCAGATAGCATTTGAGGTCTTCAAAAGCTTCTTGATAGTTCTTATCCCAGTTAAAGGAGATGTCCTTCTTAAGGAGATGATGAAAAGGTTGGCAGTGGTTAGAAAGCTGTGAGATGAAATAGTGAATGGACTGGAGCTTCCCTTGTAAACTATGAAGCTGCTTGAGATTGGTCGGAGGTGGCATCTTAAGGATAGTGCAGATCTTGGCAGGATCTATCTTGATGCCACGAAAAGAAATGATAAAGCCTAAGAGCTTGTTGGAGAGGACCCCAAAGACACATTTCTTGGGGTTAAGGTGGACATTGTATTGAAGAAGGTGAGAGAAGATGATTTTGAGAATGGTCAGATGGTCGTGGTGAAGCTTGGACTTGCTGAGCAAGTCATCCACATAGTCCTCCATGATTTTGTGGAGGAGATCATGGAAAATGTAGGTCATGGCACGCTGATATGTGGCACCTACGTTCTTCAAGATTAAAGGTATGACCCGATAGCAAAAAGTCCCCCATGGGGTGATAAAGGTAGTCTTGTGTTGATCTTCTGGTGTAATCAGGATCTGATTGTATCCTAAAAACCCATCCATGAGAGATAACATCTCATGGCTGGCTGTGAGATCAACAAGCTGGTCAATGTTGGGAAGAGGAAAGTCATCTTTGGGATAGGCTAGGTTAAGGTCATGATAGTCTGTGCAAATCTAGATCCCCCCAATTGCTTTGGTGATAGGGACGATGTTAGAGACCCATTGCGGGTAATCGATGGGCTGGATGAAAGAGATAGAAAGGAGGCACTGAAGTTCCTCTTTGACAAAGAACACAATGTGAGGATGCATCTTTCGAAGCTTTTGCCTAATAGGCTTAGCCTCTGGTTTGGTGACTATGTTATGGGTAGCGATGGTGGGGTCGATGCTAGGCATGTCACTATAGGTCCAGGCAAAGGCCTTGCTATGGTCTGAGAGGAATTGGGTGTAGTCTAGCTTCTCCTGAATGTCTAAAGATTGGCCAATCTTCAATACATGAGGAACATCAAAAGAGGGAAGGTTGATGTCAATGGTTGATTCATTTAACATAACCTAGGTCTCAAAAGGGAGGGAGTGCTGATGAAAGAGTCATCGACACCCATGTAAGAAAGGATGGCATCATCGTCAACGCAGCGGATAGTGTGAATGGTCACTGACTCATCCTCTATCATGCTAGGATAAATGAGAGGGAGAGACCTAGACACCCCATGTAGCTGATAGGTCAGGGGTTCTAAGTGAATGGTGTTTATGCAAAAAAAACTAGGAGGCATGGAAACCACTGACTCCATAGGTGAAGGGGGAAGAATGGGTGAGCTTAGAGGAGATTGGTCGATGGTGGGCTCAGGACAGAGATTTGCAGAGGCCTGAGTGGGGATGTGGTATCCCAGGCCATATCATTTCTTGGCATTGTCATCGTTGAGAGGCTCGATGGGCTGATGGGAGCCTTGCTCATAACATCCAAAACCAAAACCCTTCCATGCACACTTGTAAAGGTAAGTGTGTGCAAAGGTGGGGTTGCCAAGAAATGAGATGTCTGATGTGAATGGTTGTGATGAAGAGAGAGGATTGCCATTATTAAGAGCTTAATTGAGCCCCCCATAGACAAGGTTGGTTCAGAGGTGAGGAGGACCATAAGGCACAACCATCTCGATCCAGTGATGACAACTGGGGTTATGGTGAATGCATCCATACTCTTGTAGAGTTTGGAACATGTCTAAGGCTAGAAAGTGATATTCCCCAAGTGAAAGTCATTAGAAGATGTCTTCCATGGGGTCTTTGGTTACCGCTTGAAGAGGAGGGGTAAGGGCGACCGCCGGTTGTGAACTGGTCAAAGCTTTTGCAGATGGAAATGGTGATGGAGTTGATGGCTTGATAGGAATGAGGATGTCATTTGGCCAATAGGTTGTGTTACAAGTTTTGAAAGGTGATGGGTCAGCGGGAATAATGTGGACTTGCCTATCGTGCTAAAATTTCACACAACAGTGTAGGGTAGAGGGAACACAAGCCATGGCACACATCCAGGGTCAACCTAGCAAGATGTTATATTAAAATTCTCCTTTGATGATATAGAAGAGCTTTGGGACTGTGTGTGGGCCAACACAAATGTGAAGGATGATTGTGCCAATGGTTGTGGTAGTGGTGTCATTGAAGGATTGCAAGATTGCATTAGTTTTGGATACACAATTCTTCGGGAGGGCCAATTAATCAAAGGCATGGGTGGAGATAATGTTCATGCTGGTGCCTCCATCAATCATAACATGCTTGATGTGGGTTTGATCAATATAGGCAGTGATGAAGAGAGCAGCGTCCTGATCTTTCGTGTTAGATGTAGGAATCTCAGAATCGCTAAAAGTGATGAGGTGACAGGGGATAAAGAGTGGACAAGGGTAGCGAGTGGTTGGGGGTCCTCGAGTTGGACCTCTGCTACCTACAAGGCTTGGATGAGGGCCTGACGATGCTGGGGCAAGGTTTGGATGAGGTCATAAAGGGACATCTTCATGGGGGTCTGGTGAAGTTGTTTTAACATGGAGTCATGAATTGCCCCTGAAGAGGAAGAAGAAGAGGGTTGAGATGTGCCAAGGATAGAAATTTTAGGTTTTGGCAGTTGAGGCGGCTTATCGAAAGGATAGGTCCAAGGAATGGTGGCTTTTTCTTTCACCTTGTCCTTTTGTGACCTACTGGTTATGTGAATGGCATTGATTTCAAAGATAAGGGGTGAAGGAGATGAAGGGGTCATGGCTTACTGATGAGATGTTGATGTGGTTAGAGGAATGTGGGAAGGTGTCAGGGGTCAGTCGATGGTGTCCTCAAGAAGAAGAGTGTCCTTCTCCATGTAGCGGCAAATGATGGCCTTGAGGGCACAGCAAGTCTCGGTATCATGTCTTGGCATACGATGATATAGGTAAATCTTCGTATCATCAAACCAGGAGGGCTTAGACCTGAGAGGTTGGAAGGGCCTGATGGGCGGAAGGGTTCTGCTAGAAGTCTATAAAATTTGGTGCAATATCAAAGAGTATGAGCCTACTAAAGGGTTTGTGCTCATTGATGTGTGCGATGTTGGTGACTTTTGCTTAGGCGGCATTAGAGGAGGCTTCAGTACCACCTTCTAGGTTGATGGTGTGGCAGCAAGGGAAGATGACACTATCTTCGTGAGAGGTGCCAAATTTTTTGGAAAGGATAGGCTGGTGGTAAGCAAAAGAAGCAGAGGAGGCAACTAGTTTTGATTAGAGGTTGGAGTGGGGAGGATTTTGATCAAGGTTAAAGGATGAGGGCCCAAAATAGAGGGCAATGGTGATGGGGGAGGAGGAGTTCACCTCTATGGTTTGGCAGTCTTCTTTGATTTGATTTGAAGACTACTATTGGTTAGGGTTTGTTCTAAGTCCACCTTCACTTGTGGATGAGTGAGGTTAGAGATAGGGCGAACGCTGAGTGACTTGATAGGTTTTGATGGGATAGATGAGGGTTTTGGTCTTGATGTGGTTGGTTGAGGTTTAGATGGTCTAGAAGTGGAAGTCTAGTTTTTATTGAGAGTCTCAGGAGATTTTACCATAGGAGGATTGGCAGCATGAGATGAGAGGGCATGGGCATGTTGAAGAGCTTCAAGATGCTCCCACAATACTTGATGCTCCACTTTCCTTAAAAGGGAGAAGTCTAATTTTCTCCACTAATCAGGAAAATGGTTGAGAAGATGTTGGATGAGGCTTGGGTCCTTGAGAAGATGTTGATGGTTGTGGGGCTAAAGATGAGACTGGTGTAGTGGTCTCAGACCTGAGGCATGATGAAGTTGTGATAGGTTCATCTTTGGTTGGGGATGGAGGAGAGACAGGTTCTTCCCCGGGTGGAGAAGAAACTAAAGAATGAGGCTCCTCAAGAGGGTAAAGGGCAGGGATGATTGCACCCTCCACTTGTGGTTGAGGAGTAGGAAGGGTTAGGTCCTCCATAGGTAGCAAGAAGGAGGATGGGGAGTCCGGTGGTGCCGGTATGGTTGAGGCATCCTCCAATATAAGAGAGGTTGATGGAAAACTAACTAGAGAAGGGGGTTCGTCAACGTGTGATGGACTGATGGGTGGACTAACCTCTTGACTTTGGGAAAGAGGTTGGTTGGGGATGAAGGGCGAGACCGTATTAACTATTCATATATTATGTTTGTGAGTGTTGTCAGTCATGGTCTAGATATTATTTTGGGTCAGAGGATGATTGGGCAATTATTGCTTGAAGATGTCGATGCCCTGATTGGGTGGCACATTGGGATTGTTGAGGATGAGGTCACCCTTTTCTAGCATGTCTTGGATGATGTTTTTAAGGGTCTTGCAGTTGCTCGTGTCATGGCCTTTAACACGGTGGTAGTTGTAGAAGTCATTTTCCCTATACCACGTAGGGATGGTGCGTGAGGGATGAAATTGTGGAGGTGGTCAGATTTGGGGGAGATTGAGAACCCCCTATTTGATAAGTTTTTCTAGCACAGATGCATATGACTCTCCAAGTGGAGTATACTGTCGCTACATGTATCTCTGTTGGAATTGGCGGGTGATGTTTTGGGACATGGATGGCTCGGGTTGGTTGGTTGAAGGTGAAGAGGATGAAGGTCTAATGACTACAACATTTATTGATGCCTTAGACTTAGGATTAGATGAAGAAGGTTTAAAATAAGAGGAGTCATTGGTCTTGGAGTTGGGATTCTTACTCCACAACTTGACTTTGTTCTCCTTGATGGCATGTAATTCAAGCTTGCAGGCCATCGTGAAGGCTTCGTCAAAGGTGCAGAAGGTTTGAACCCGCAAGGTAGAAGAAATATGCTTGGCAAAGGCTTGCGAGAAAAGTTCAATAAGTTCAGGTTGGGGTAAGGAAAATGAGAGCTGATTGATGAGGCCTCTACAGCGAACAATGAAATCAGCTATGGATTCATCCTCAAACTGGCGGATAGAATAGAGGTCTGTGATTGAGACCTTTTTGGTGATGTTGATGGAGAAATGATCAAGGAAGAGTTGTGATATCTAGGTGAATGTGAAGAGAGAATGGCTGGTAAGGGAGCTAGACTAGTCAAGGGCAGCACTAGAGAGGGAAATAGGGAATGTGCATAAAAGTAACACATCATCATGAACAATGAGATAACAAGCATGTCAAAATGCCCATAGGTGCTATTGCAGGTCTTCCTTGCTTTGGAAATGAGAGAATTTAGGAAGTTCCCACTGACTGGGATATGGTCTGATCAGGATGGAGGAATGGATGGGTTCGTTGCAAATTTACTCATATGAGAGGGCATTGCCTAAACCCAAAATAGAGGTCTCGAGACTAGACATTTTGTCCATTAGCATTTTGATGATGTCTACTAATGGATTGGTGGGTGGAACACCCCCTAGGTTATAAGGCGCTTGGAAGGTATTGAGAGGGGCATATGACGTGGTCAGTTACGCTTGTGTAGACACAACATATAGGTAGCTAGTCATCAGGGTGGATGTTGAAGCCAAGGGCACTTGTGTTATGGGGTTGGTAGGCACAAATTGGATAGGGGCTGTCAAAGATGGTTGAGGGGTGGCCCCACTTGTTGAAGGGTAGACATTTACTCTTGTGTTGATAGGTGCAAGAGTAGGGGGGATAGAGACCACTAGGTTTTGGAATGGTGTAGAATTTTGTTGAGTAGTTTGAGGTTGAGGGGGTGCTGAAACCCTCATGGAGGTAGGTCTAGAAAGATAGGCTAAATTTTGAAGGTAGGACATGGTCAGGTTATTAGTCGAGGTGTTGGCTTGATTGTCTATAGGTTGAATTGTGGACACTGTTGATGTGATCATTATCTCAACTAAGGAAGTCAACATCGCATAAATTGGGTTGCCTAAGGAGTCTCGCGTTCAATTTCATGTGAGATAATGTTGAAGGGCTCTGCCATTGAGGTCCAAGAATCTTCCAAAGTCTTGGTCCCCTTCGGGGACAATGGGAGACTGAGTTGGGATCGGTCGAGTAGGAGTTCTTTCAGTCTCTGAGTGGAACTCCATTATGGGACTAATTATGGATGGGGAAGATGGAAGTGGTTGATGCCTCACGTGGTCGACAAGAGCCTTGGTTTGACTGTAAGTTAGAACCATTCAAGGCAAGAAATAACTTCCTCACAAGCTCAAATAGGCATATAAGAATATAAAAGATGAAGAACACAAGCAGACCCTAAACGTTAAATCCCTAGGAATAAATTATTAGGATCGTGGTGGATTATGCCTTAGAATGTGTATAAGAAGATTGGATTTTGAGACGGGTCCTAGAAAAAGTAGTCTATGGATGGTTTCGGGTTTGTTTCGGTGCTCAAAAGTCTATGTTAGGTTTCGTACTTGGCCTGGTGCTAAGGAGCAAGCTCCCCTCACTTCACAAACCCAGTGATGAGCTGGGCCCACTTAGCCAATATATAATTCCCCTAAAGATTATCCTCTACCAGAGAATAGAGTGTGCTTTCCCCTTGGTGATGAAATCCAAGTAGGATTGTTGGGACAGGTAAGGTATCCACTGGGTAATGAAATCCCAATCAGGCCTTGTCTCATATGAGTTTTGATGTTTGTTTTGTGCAAGTTATTTGGTTGTGTAACATAAAGTGGACTACGATTAATTCATGATGCGGGTTTTAATTACTAGATGTGGAATAAGTATGAAATCAAGAAGAAATGAAATGCTGTGTGTTTTAAGCCCAAGTCAAAATGTAAGTTCGTATGAAGACAAATAAGAAGAGGTTGAAGAGTATGACTTTTGACTAGTTTAAGATGCAAGAAAAGAAAGAAGAGTTCTTTCTAATCCTGCTAATAGTGTCATTTAGAAGAGAAGAAAGAGGTGAAAAGGGAGAAACCTAATGCACCTATATGAATAGAAAGAAAAGAACCCAAGGAAGACCCTAGGGTCCCACCAGGCATGCCAGAATGTTTCTATATGATATTCACTTTTCACATTCAAGAAAGGAAAATGAGAAACTAAAAAGAATAGACAAGGGTTTGTACGTACCCAGATTGTGGACTTACACACTAGATTTAGACGATAGCAAGAACTCCTCTTTGGTTGTGGAGGATGACACTTGAAAGATAAAGAGACTAAAACATGAAAAATGTTAGATGACAAGAAAGTGGAGTGCCAAGCAAAAGCTTGGTCCTAGAAGTGTAGAAGACTTCTCAGAGGATGACAGTCCACTATTAAAAATAGAATGTTGACAGAAACAGAGATGATAAAAGACTAAATGAAGAAATAAAAGACAAATGCATACCTGATATGCAACAATCTACTTTACATAGTCACCAATGTTGGTGGTTTTGCCAGCGTCGGTCAAGGAAGGTCGCTGACGTCGGTTATGCTACCGACGTCAGTAGGGGAAATGACTTGCATCAGTCAGGGCAGTAGTCTTTAGATGAGGTCTGGTCAGCTCTATGGTCTTTGGACAAGCTCTGGTCAAGTTTGGACAGGTTTCAAGCCTGTAGAATGGTCTAAAAGAGTCTAGGTCTATTTAATGGTCTATGCAGGGGTCTGGGCAGAGTTGCAGGGACAATGGACAGAGTGTATGTTCTAAAAAAGGGGGATAGAGGTGATAAGGATATGGGAAGGCCTCTCAGCCTTTTCAAGAGGAAGTCAAGTCTGGTATATGGTCTGATAGTCTAAATCTGAGTGGTGATATCATTAAAAGCAATAACTAGAAAACAAATGAAAGCACAGAAGAAATGCTTACATGTTGCCTGTTGAAGAGAGAGTAGGAGACTTGGTTGCAAATTGATTGCTAATGGTGTGTTATAGACTGGTTGCAAATGTTTGATGTAGAAGACTTCTAGCAAGGTGACCAAAGTAGAGTACCTATGCCTCTGAGAGAGAGAGAGATATTTTTAGTGGATTGAAGACTAGAAGATTGGTTGATTGTTGAAAAATCAAAAGGCAGATCCGAGAACATCTTGAGAAAAGGTCAGATAATGGATTGGAAAACTAATTGGGAAATAGATAATGGATAACGGATTGGAAAATGGATAACGGATCCTATGTTCAGGTCGAGAATGTAGTTTTAAGGGTAACTGACGCCGGTAGAACCATCGACGTCGGCCGAATAGTGATTGACATCGGTGGCTACAGAATGGGGATAGAGGCTAATTTTAGCCTTCTGCCCATTCTTACACGCTGCTAGGGTCAAGGTTCATGGTAAAATGGTCAAGAGAAGCTAAATAGGCATGGGATAATAAAATGGGGGTCATAAATGGGTCATAGGGTGAGAGAGAGAAGAATTATTAATGTAAAATAAGTGATTATTTTAAATTAATAAGACATAGGTTAGGTGTGTCAAAGTGGATGAAGGGGACCAAGAGGGAGAGAATGGGGAGAGGATGACCAAGGGAGTAGACATGATTTTGGTGTCTACAACTGCCACATCTTCAATAACTCTTAGTTTTTCTATAGACTGATCTCGCATCTATAATATGGAATTAGTAGGTTGTATGCCTATTTATGGTAATGTTTTCAAAGTGTCAACTATCATTACATTGATATTTGTGCCCAAATCAATCAAAACATTATGTATATCCTTATTCCCTATAGAAACAAAAATAATAGGGCTTCTAAGATCTCCATATTTAGGTAGTAGGAGTTTTCTTGGTAATAAATCAACAAGCTTCCCATCTACCTGAATAGTCCTAGGGTACTTCTTCTTTCTTCCAGGTTTTTTAAAACATAAAAATTTGATTAACTTGTTTATCTTTGGAATATACTTAATTACTTGTAACAATGGTATTTCAATATTCAATCTTCTTAGTTCCTGAACCAATTCAGATTCCTTAAGTTCTATGGTTTCTTGAAGTCTTTCTGGACATGGAATCTCAATAGAATTTATTTTTGGTTTGTTATCTTTTTCTTGGTCATATTACTTAGGTGTAACTATGCTAGGGGTTTTAGCTTCTATCATCTCAGTGATTATAATAGGTGGACTACTAACTATTTTTCCAGATTTGGTTTGAATGTTTTTGCAATCCATTGTATTTAAATCAACTAATTTTTCTCATTCTGTTTCATATACAGGAATTGTTTGTTTATTTCTTGGATTTGCTACTGGTTGTGCTAGCATTTGGGTTTGGACTATGTTTTCAATTTATGGATTTTGTGCTGGAGGTCCCATTATAGCTTATTGGTTCTGATTTGGATATGTTTTTCCTTGTACATAATTGCTAGGGCTCCATCTAGGTTGTGGCCAAGCATAAGGATTTCCTTGACAAGTCCAAGGTTGTTGACGTCCTTGAGTATACCAAGATTGACTTGCCCAATCCTAAGGATACCATTTGGGTTGAGGGGCCCAAGGTGGTTATCCCCAACTTTTTGGTACTATTTGATCTACCCATGGCATCATCCAGGGATTAGGGCTTGGTCTTGGCATAAACCGTCCTTGGTTAGGTTGTCTCTGAACAAAATTTAATTCTTCTATGGTGGAGGATGTATTGGTTTGTTTGAGCTGATTTTTTATGAGTAGAAGAAGAGAACAATCATGAGTATAATTTTATTTAGATACACAGACAATACATACTTCTATTTTATCCAAAGGACATTCCCTTATTTCATGCTTCTTCCTGCATCTAGGACAATACATGGCTAATGGTTCAAGTTGGGCATTTGCTTTAGCTTGTAATCCATACATGATGGAGGTTAATTGAACTAATATGTCTATTTTAAAGGTTTCAAATTCATCCATCAATTTCTTCATATTTAGATTCAATTTTTTAACTCTTTTCCCTTTTTTAGGTCCACCCCTTGTTCTTGAATAGTTTATACAAATTTTTATGATTTCATCCATTCCTAATTCAGTAATGTTTCTACCACCAATTAAATCAAGGGTTTCCCTAGATTCATCATCCAGACCTTTGAGAAAAATAGTTTTATTTAAATCTTCTTGAATTATAAATCACATCTTTTACTCATAAAGAGGAATCTATCCAAATAATCTTCCATATTTTCATCTTCTTCTTGTTTATTTTTTAAAAATACTTCGTTTCAATTTCTTCCTCTACAATAATCTTGATATTTGTGTAGGAAGATAGTTTCCATTTATTCCCAATTGTTAATAGAATTATATGTTAATCCCATAAACCACCTCATTACTACATCTTTCAGGGTTGATGGAAACAACTTCAATTTTTGATTATCTATCTTGTAATCATAAGTCTAACATAGTACTTTAAACTCAAATAAAAATTGGTCAAGATCCTTAGATGACATTCCTCTAAATGTGGGCAAGTGTGTAGGTGAAATGTTTTTCATAGTCGTTTCATCATCCTCAATATTAATGGGATAGGTAAAGGTTCTCTCAGGTTCTCTTCCAGCTTTTTGTTCCATCTCTCTAGTATTTTCTAATCCCTTTTCCCAATCAATGTGGTATGTGGTCTATTTTGGGGATGGTGAAAAGTTAGGAGTAGGGGGTTGACTACTCAATTGAGAATCAAAACTTTCCCTCAATGGATCTTGAGAAGTAATCCTCCTCCCTAAGGTTTTAATTGGTTCTGGTGACTGATCCAAAAATTCCAAAGATGGCAATTTTGCTTCTTGTCTTATGGGCGATAATGGTGCCTCCAATTCTTTCTCAACATCCTTTATTAAACTAGAGGATGATGGAATTTCTTATTCAGATATTTTGGGGAGAAATCTACCCTTGGAATCTCATGATCTACTCATAAATTAGGGAAATTTTCTTTAATTACTAAATGAATGATTATTGCTCTCATTGACACCTTATTAGAAATTTTCAACTAGTGTTCCCTGACAATGGTGCCAAAAATGATGGGTGTCATCATCCCCTTCATGTAATCAACTTTCTGTTGATGTCATATTTAACCAGGGTTGTGTCTAAAGCTATATACAACAAGAGGAATCATATCAATTTAGTAATTTAATGGAGTTATTTGTATTTTTGTTGTTTTGGGGGGTTTTTAATGTCTTAATAATTTCTTGGTTAAAACCTTATTGGAATCAAACTATGTAAACCTGTTGGAAAAAAACACACTTTGCAAAAATGAAATATATTACTGGAAATAAACACACATTGTATAAATGAAATAGATTGCTGGAAACAAACACATGTTGTAGAAATGAAATTGATTACTGGAAGTAAACACACATTGCAGAAATGAAATTGATTGCTTGAAACAAACACACGTTGCAAAAATGAAAATTTAATCTAAAACACCTACACGAACAAATTTACAATAAATTTTATCTTTAGGGAATTGGAAGCATTTATAAATTTAATAGAGTTACCTATTTACTTTTGTGAATAGAAATATAAATACCAACAAAAATAAAGATCCTAGTTCTTTGGAAGAGTGGGCCCTTGCTCTGCCTAGAACATGATTTGAATAATTTAATTTGCTTTCAAAATAGAAATGGTTATTTCATTGATAAAATGTTTTGTATTAAAAATTTACTAATCTATCCTTTATCTCTATATTCTTCAATGGTTTTCTCTATCTTCTATATTCTATATCTCTCTCTAAGTTCCTAGGTCTGTATATATATGCTTTGATGGTTGTAACTATTTCATAGATACGATGGAACTGAATCATACCCAGAATAGATGCTGCAAGATGTGGCTGGATGTCTAGCTGTGTGATAAATGTCTTGATTTTACAAGTTTGTAAAATTAGGAATTTGTTCCTAATTTAATGGGATCATTGATCTAACAAATCACTGGCTATTTGGAATAGATCCTCATCAGTTTCATATCTAGCCAAAAAGTTCCAGAGCTTATCTATAAGAGTATTGGAGCTAAATATAGAGTTCCAGACCTATGTCCAAAAATACAACTTGAAATAGTATGGTGGAGGTTTGGAACTAACTGTGATGGTTTTGGAACAAATTTTGCAAGTTTTGGAACTAACTGTGATGATTCTATAACAGATTCTATAGGTCTCAGAACTAATTTCAATTGAGTCCAATGCTTCCAAAAACATGCAATCCACTTCATATTTGTTCTTTAGCTGATGATGACCTATTTTATTACAAAACTAAAATTTTCCAACACACTTGTTAGGAATTACAGGTCTTTTAAAATGTTAGAATCACAATCAACAAAAGATGGATAATCACATCCTAACTCATCTGAGATCAAAATAAAAGTTACAAAATGCAATAAAACTTAATAGAAAGAGAGAGTAAGATGAGGTCATTTATTATAAATTTATTAGGCATATCCTAGCCTCATCAATGGGCCTTTAGTATTCCATTCAAGGTCTAATTTATTTTTAACTTGAGAATTGTCCTTATCAGTTTCCAATTCATTAGTGTCAAAGACACACCAAGAAGGTTGGTCCAAACCTAATTCTTCCCTTTTTGAATGAAGTGGGATTTCTATCATGATCTCCTCATCATATACACTTTCATTATCCTCTTCAATTTTACCTATGACTGTAACCTCATCTTCTATCCTTTGTAACATAAGTTCATTATCTAATAGGGAGATGTTTGGAGGGTGAATAAGTTACCTTGATTTAATATTATGATTATATCCTTCCATATAAGGACTTTGAAGTCTCTTCTAGTGGATCTTAAATTGGTGCTTGGACCTCCACAACCAACACATCCTCTTTCTTCCTTATGCCCTTTTAAACTAATTTCCATAATGGAAATGAGTATGGAATAGACACTTTTTCTTCTTTTTGAATGGTTATAGGAGAGGGTAGCCTCACAAGTGAGGTCATGGCATAGCCAATGTTGAATGTGTTGGAGAAGATCCATGATGTAATGGACTCATTATCTTGAGTGGGAATGGGTGTTAGGGTAAAAGAGGGCAAACTTATTCGCTCAAGTTTGACATACTCTTTCTCTCACTACTCAAACACTTTTTCAATGGATATTACCCACCCTTTCAATTATTACTTCTAAATATATGGATAGTTAGCTTCCTCAATTAGTGCCCACACATTCCAAAACTCTTACAATAAGATATTTATCCCCTTCATGACATGAATGGGGAATTCTTGTCCAAGATTAACCCCCTCATTGATTTTAATGATTGCTCTCCCTTGGTCCAACATTGCTTCTCTAACTTTTAACCAGGATGGACTTTGTCAAGGTTGACTAGGGGGACAATTAAGAACTCTTGAAGGATGAGCTTGAGGCTCTTATAGGGGAGAGGATAGATAAGACTTATCCAAATGAGTTTGCTTATCTTTGTAAGATATCAACACACTATGTATGTTCTGGATCATGCTTCTAACCATTAATATGTCTTCATTCTTACAATATGACCATTGTTCACCCTAAAAAATTTACCATCTATTCTTGACTAATTTAAGATCATGTTGGTTCCTAGTTTTATACCTCATACACTCAACCTTGTATACTTAAATAAAATGGCAAACAAAGATGAAAAACCTGCTAGTATGTCATTGTAGTTGGGGAAGGGTTTGACATCTATAATGGATTGAAAGTAGAAAAATGACTGAGAGGCACCTACAAAGGGTATGGTCAGTTCCCTATCACTTATGGATCTACTTAGACCAAGGTGAGAGGACCTATGGGGTAACTTGATCACATGGAGAGATTCTAGAATTCAATCTCCATGGGGATTTTTGGCACAACATAACAACAAATATGACCAGGGCATAACCAAACATGCACACTCCACCTAGGGATTGTCACAAGGAATGCACAACTTCTTTAAGTCATATATAAGTTATTGAAGATAGATATAAAATATCTTACGACCTTCATCATAAATAATCATCAATATTACAGTTGAATAAAAGATTGCAATGCTAATATTTAAAACAAAAGATGGAAATAAATGTTAAATAGGTAAGATCTTATGCATTTTGAGGCAAATAAAAATTATGATATGAAAAAAAAATTCTATAAATTGTAGGCTAAGATAGGGTAGGATTATCTATTAATTATAAATAGGAATGATGTTGTGGTGTGTTAAATAGGAATTATAAATAGGAATGGTGTTGGGTCTTATAATGTTTATGACATCACTTATTACAAAGACATAGAAAATACTCATATGTGAACTACTGAGACATACCAAATTATCCTTGAAAGATATATAACATACACTAAAACCAAACCTTCAAACACATTTCCCTATCAAATCCATAAACATAGGGTACCCTAACAAGTTTTCTAGCAACATATTCTAAAATAATGCAGAAAGGGATTTATAATCTATATCTAATCCAAAGATGGAATCCAATAGTGAGCATAGAATAATATATCCAATCAACAATAATTGTAAAACACATCACTACACTTCATCAATAGTAAATAATAGAGAATCACAAGCATTTTCATTAACTTAAAAATAGGTACTACATACATCATGTACTCAAAATGCTACAAAGAGGACAGGCATTGTGAGTTTTATATTTTTATAAGGGAGAAATAAACATTCTATCAAAGCTTTCTAATGGCTATACAACTGAAGACACCTTAGAAAGAGAGACAAGATCTACACATAATAGCTGATCCCAATTTTTTTTGTTAAACCTAGACTTAGGGAAAATCAAATACCAATAACAACCAACACAATAACCAATCCCTTAAATAGAGTAAAATCCCTCTATTTATACATTTTTATCCATTTCAAATCTGAGAGTGAGGGTTACAACCTAAAATTTCCAAAGTCACACCAAGATGCTTCTAGCTAGAACAAATCCTTTTCCATACTTGATATCTTCATGTAATTATAAGGAAAATTATTGCTACAACTACCTCTATAAGAAATAATGAAGACTTGAAGCAATCTCTTGATTTCCTAGATAGAAATTCCTTTCACATGAGATACATGGAGAATATTCATGATCTGTAAGCTAGACAAACTTTATCTTTATGTTTAATTACCTGAAGATCCCCTTGATCACTTGCCTGGATAACTATAAATTTTTTGAAAATTTCCCTCCTTTTATGCATGCCATGGAATAACCTATTCTTACATTAATGGTTGCATTGTAAGTCTCAATCTATGGTAAAAAAAATATATATGGTCTTTATTAAAAAATACACTCTTGGAATACCCCATATAGCCTCCCTAGTTCTTCAAATCCTTGCCCATCTATGAAGGAGTATTGATCTTGACTCATAAGCCAAAGTTTGTCATAATTGATACATAACATTCTACATTAGATCTAACATAGGCACTTGTGGGCATATAAATTTGTTAGGCTACCTAACTAGCTTAATCTAGACACGTGTCACATTCTCATTCCATATTTATCCATGATTGATCCCATTTTTAGAGTCCTTATCCCTAACCCTTACTGTGGACCTTTAATATGGATCCATCTAGTTGAACATTATTGGCTTATGTTTACACCTGGCATCCAATATCACACCATTTGGTATATTTTTGAGCTTCCTATATATTTCATAGTCAATCTCTACTAGGATAGCACCCTTCCACCACATGGTAGCTCCTTATTCAACCTAAGTCCTTTGACAAGTCAAATCTCACTCATACCATTGGATATTGAATTATGATGGAATGTTAACCATCGATTTAGATCTAAAAGTTTATATGCCATTGGTTATCTACTATGGCTTAAATTTGACATTTTCATTACTATCAATTGATGTCTATGTAATCATCAATGATGTTCACATGACTATCAAATTTAAGCACCACTGGATAATTTTCATGGGCTAAATTTGATGTCTATGTGTTTATCATTTGATGTCTATGTGATCATCAGTGATGGTCATGTGACCATCAATGATGGTCATGCAACCATCATATTTAATCCTAAATTGAATATTTTCATGGCTTAAATTTGACATTTGTGTATACATCATTTGATGTCTGCATGAACATCCTTGACATTCATGCGACCATCAAATTTAATCCCTAAATGGTTAATCATTGAGATTAATTTTGACATCCACATGACTGTCAATGACATCTAAATGACCATCACACTACTTATTAAACTTTTAAAGGCTTGCATCCTTAAATAAAAAAATGAAGGTACCAAATTTATAAGAGATGTTCATGGCATTCAAAATATTGATTCTATATGATACTTCAACTATGAGGCACTTTCTAGGAAAAAATATAAAATACATAAGTAAATTAACCAGTCCATTTCTACATTTGCTTTGAGATCTATTGAAAAGTCTTACTTCATTTCATACCATTGATCCTGCTTTTATGGATCAAGTACAAACTGACAATCTCTATGCATCGGACCTGGTCTTTTGGTCCATGCTACATTGGATTTATGATAGGATCCCTATGAGGGTGACACTTTTCATGTCCATGCTCATCCCAATGATTCCTTGAAAATTTATCCTCAATCATGCATGATAAGATCATTTAGATCCATGTTGACATGAACCATTTGATCATGATATGTTAGTTCAGCCATGATTGGCTCAAAGTTGATAAGGAAAATTACCAAGTTAGAGATTGGGACATAAATAACTTAGGACAATGGACTTATCCTAAGGTTTTGGAGCATTTTTAAATATGAATTAAGGTCTATGACTTTTATCCTAAGCATAAAACAAAGAGACCAAGCATTATTTAGACCATGCAAATAAATAAAATGGACCAAGGGCTATATGATATAAAAGGGACCAAGAATTATGAAAATTTTAGACTAAGGTTTGATCGTGTTAGTAAGCATGACCAAGCCTTACAATTAAACTAATTCTTTGACATATTTAAAATGTTCTCACTTAAATTTTCTCCCACCAATTTTGATTTTAAATTAGAGGGCCTAAGGAAGGGTAATTGGAAGATAGGTCTTAAGGTGCTCAGACATGAACTCAAATTGACCTCTAAAAAACACTTGACACTAAGTGGGATAAAAAAATTATGCATCTCTACTTAATAAGGGATCAATTGCTTCAGTTTAATTTTGGGCACTAACATTGGCTCTTGCCTATGGATGCACACCCCCTATGGGTATGTAAAGAAACCAAAAACATAAGTCTAGGTGTTAATCCATTAGGTCAGGGAGTCAAAAATTTTAAATTTATCATCAAAGACTCATGAAGGATTAAAAAAATAAGGCATCTTGATAAAAACATATCAAGAGGATCTAAAAATGAACATAAGACTATACACTACATAATAATGTACACAATTCTATAATCAATCAAGGAAGTATTTTAGAAGCTTTCCATTGACTATAAACTCTAGTATTTCACCATCTAGTTCTCTCAATAAAAATGTATGTTCCATAATCTATCAATCAATGGAATAGGGACCCATCCACAAGGCATAAAATTTTCCATGCTTTTTTTCTCCTCATGCCTGTTGTCCGAAAGTAAAAGTAGATCACCTACTTGGAAGGTTCTTGAAGTGACCTTCATATAAAATATCTTATTTAGATTTTCATTTAACTTGAGTTGCATTTCATGAGCATGTCTTTGAGTTTCATCAAGCTCAATAATATAGTTTATCCTAGTTTGATAGTGGTTGATTTGTCCATTAACTTCTAGTTTTTTGCATGAGTTGATAGGTTGGTAAATACAAATCCATAAGAAAAAATACTTATGTTCCATAGACAAACTCAAAAGGGATTTTGATTTTAACACTCTTAGGCATTAGCATATCATCCCATAAATCAAACTTTAGTTATTCATCCTAGTTCTTCTTATTTACTTCCAATGTTCATCTAATGATTTTGAGTAAGTTTTTGTTACTGGATTCTACTTTCCCATTCCCCTAAGGTTTGTGATTAGAAATATATGTAAATTCAATTCGATATTATTTTCAAAATTCCATTAAAGGTTTAAATTTGTAACTCATGGCATTATCAATAATAACTTTGATAGCCACACCAAATCTACAAATAATATGATTTAGCAAAAAATACATAACCACCTGGTGTGTAGCCTTCTTTGTAGGGACCACTTTAACACATTTGGTAAAGGTTAAAACTAGTATCCACCTATGTCCATCACTTGATGAATCAATAATTTATCAAATGAAATCCATTCCCCATTATCTAAATGGGCCTTTAATCATCATAGGATATAAGGGAAGAAAACTAAAAACTTTCATCCTCCCATCAACATTATAGCATTTTTCATATTTTATTACTTTTTGAACAACATATTTACACAATTATGGCCACCACTAACCATCTCTCAAAATTTTATGAGATATAACTTTAGGTGCAAAATGGCCACTACATACTCCACTATGGAAGTTTTCAATCAAGTCATAAGTTTTTTATTATAACATGTATCTCAAGACAATACCATTTATATTCTTCCATGTAAGTCCATTTTTAGTCAAGAGGTATTGTTAGAAAATAATATTAGGATTCCTCCTTTGATTCTAGTTCAATTTAGGGAGACAATTTAAAATATAAAGTGATACACAATATACATATACCATGGAGACATATGAAATTAGATGAAAGAATCATCAACATTGAAAATGGTAGTGTTTACCTCAATGACTTGAAAATTTGTCTAAGCCATGAATTTGGCCAGACCCATCCATCACACTAACTTGGTTATCTAAATATCCATGTCATACTCTTACAACTTGTCGACCCACTTGCATCTTTTATTGGGTACTTCAATCTGAGTCAAAATTTTCTTCACCATGGTATGTAAGACATAAGAAATACTCTTTAAACTCAGAACATAAAGCTTGAGCATCTTAGTATCCTTCAAGAGGGTGAAGGCTTGCTTTTACATGATGGTATAATTTAGTTCAACACCTTGCATAGATTTGCTAAAGAAAGCTATGGGATTTTCATGGCCATCTTCATTATTTTGAAATGAGATAGTAGTAACAATTTTATATGATGCAAAAGAGAAAATATGAAATGGCTTAGTGTAATTAAGGCTAGCCAAAATAAGGGTAGACTTTATATCTCCTTTGATGTCATTAAATGGTTTCACAACATTCTCCTACCACTTGATATTCTAGTCTATCTTCAACATAGAAGTAATAGGCAAAGTAATATCTATAAAATTGGACAAAAACCTCCTTACAAAATTAATTTATCCAAAGAAGGACTAGATTCCCTTCTTGGACTATGGGATATGCACTTTGTCAATAGATTCCACCCTCTCAGGGTTGATCATGACACTATCCTTGGACACTATATGCCCCAAAAATTTTCCCTTTTATACTCCAAAGTGGCACTTCTTTAGATTAAATGAAATTCTAAACTCCCTACATCTGATCAATACTTTCTCTAGATGCTCCAAATGTTCTTCTCTAGTCTTAGAGTACACAATAATGTCATCTTGATACACAACTATACAATTTTTAATTAACCCTACAAAATCAATGTTCATAGCTTGACAAAACATTACACAAGCATTAATTAACCTAAAAGACATCTTCATATATACATACATGCCCCAAGGCATTGTGAATGTAGTCTTGGGTCTCTCAGATTCCTTCACCATAGCTTGGTTATATCTTGAGAAACCATCTAATGTGTATAACATTGCTAATCCTATAATACTTTACAATAGGTTGTCCATATTGGGTAGGAGTTGATTATTTTTTAAATAAGCTTTACTGAAATTTTTAAAATCCACACACAAGTAGATGTCACCATTATTCTTTCTCACAGGGACTAAATTTGTAACCCATGATTAATAGTTGAGGGGCTGAATGATAACACCAACCCTTAGCTTATTTAACTCATCCCACATATTAGTGGCCAAGATTGGATTAATAGGTCTATTTTTTTGCTTGAAATGATTGCTATCAAGCTACAATGGGATGACATATTGGAACAAGTCTTCCTTATATGCTTTCAACTCAGAATAAGATAATGGTAAACAATCTTGGTGCTTTCTTAGTAGTTGTATGTAAGCTTACTTCTTACTTACACTTAGGTGAGTACCCGGCCAAACCTTTCTTAGATTCTCATGAGAATGAAAATCACACTCAGTCACATCCTTTGAAATAGATGAGTCTCAAGTATTGATTCTATTTGCTCCATCAAAATATGCTTCTAAACTTACCAATCCTCTAGGGAATTTGTTTGTCTTTAGTTGGAAATGTCCTTCCTAAATAAGGTTTATTTTCCATCACTAACTTGACCCATAGATTCACAGTTTATGAACTTAACATGGAACTCAACTTCACAATTTAGAAACCTCTTAATGTTTTCATCATCATCAAATACCTACCAATGATGAAATTTGTCTATGACTAAAGACCTAACAAGCACCTGCACTTGATACTAATAATGAGGGCTTGTATTTTTAATGTCAAATTTAACACCTAACCCTACAAGTCTATCAACTTCTTAGCTAAAAATTCTTTTATGATATCAAATATCAGATGCATCAAAAAATTCAATCTAATCCCAAACAACATTCTGATACTATTTTAACCTTTTATTTTTGTGGCATAAACGTTGTGGACTTACTTTACCACTAGCTTAGAATCACTCTTGACAATCAATCTTTTAACTCCATGTTCATGAGGCAATCCATAGACAAAATAATATTGCCTCATACTTATCAGCATTGTTAGTACACTTATAAGATAGATTAAAATAAAACTTGAAGCACTTACTATTGGGGGCATAAAATACAACCCCTGCTCCATTTCTAAGATTGAAGCAATCCCTATCAAATCATATATTCCATATTATTCCTTCACTATCATGTTTAACATCAAGAGAAAAAAGAAATTTAATAATGTTAGTATTCCCCCACAAAGCTACCCAAATTAGCATCTATGTACAACAATTCATTTAGATGATTCTTTGGTTATCCAATGACATGAAACATCTTTGGATCTGTATAAAGTTTTACCATATTACGATCTAATGAAACAGTGGCATAAGACAAGTCCATCTATTCACTTCCACCCATACTAGAAGCTCATTTTCATGATAGTAGCATCCCCTACTTAGGTGGGTAGTCTACAACTACCATGTCCATATTAAAATACTTACTTGGATGCACTACCAATTGTATTACCAACCCCTTGACATATCCAATAACTAGAATTTTTTGTAATTATATGGTATAACACTTGCCAACGGTTGATGCAATCTTCACCCTGGGCTCATTTAGGACACCCACAGGCATCACATTATAGGAAGCACTAGTATCAAACATATAGTTGTGAAAAATTAGACCATCGATCAAGAGGGTTATATAAAATGGATCTGCATTTATCTAACTATATACTAATATCATCCCCAAATATACTTTCAGTGCTGGTTCAACAACCTCTTCATATTCTTCGTCATTTTGTATGGATGTTTGGGGTAAGTAAATTTCATTTAAAACTAATTTCTCACCAAATTCCAAGTATCCAAATGCCTTCTTCCTATGTTCAAGTATTATTAATAATTAAATAAGTGGAATGGTGATTTTTAGTTGGTTCAATACTTGAGCCATATCACATATACTATAATGAGAAAGAGGAGTATTTGGTGGAAGGGTAAGAACACCTTTAGCTAGAATGCAATCATTTAAGGTTTGAAGTGCAGTAGGTTGAGGTGGAATTGTATGCTTAGAAGCAACCTTCAAATGCATATTTTGTTTAACATCATTCACTCCCTTAAGAAGAGTAGATAATAAAGGTAATTTATTTTTAGCAAGAACATCTATAGGCTTAACAACTTGGTAAATGGGTATAAGTTTAGAATTATTAGGAACTATCATGGCTTTCTTAGCTTTCTTACTTGCATCCCCTACCCTTGGATTTGTATGGGTTGTGAATTGAGGGAAAGCATCTAGTTTCCTTCTTCCCAAGTAGTATTCTTTCCCTTGGGCAATTGCTACATTAATTATTAGCTACCTATCCTCAAGTGATGGAATTCCCCCATCATACTTCTTAATCATCATTAATCTTACAAAATCAAAATGATGAATGCACAATTCATATGCTTATGCCATATTAACATTAGAAGAAAATTCATAATTTTGGACACACCTTTTATACTAAAATCTAAATCTTATCAATAGTGGTAACACTCAACTATTCTGTAGAGGTAGACAGCTTGCTTTGGGGAGCCTAATAATTAAACATCATAATCTCATCATCAGATGACATAGACTCAGGTTCATCTAATTCTTCATCAATTGGTTTAGTTATATCACATGGTGGATGTGCAAGGAAGCATTTTTCACACAAATAAATATCAATGTTATAACATACTAACATTTAACAAATTAGGCACTTCTTTCCTATCCCCTTTGTTCTGATTTCTTTCTATTTTTTCACATCATGCATGCCTCTTCCCTCTATCATTATCTTGATGGTGTGAAGTAGGCATTCTTTATGCTTGATTCAAACTTATATCCCTCTATTGATTGGTAAACATATGAGGTATTCCATTTTTATCTGTAACCAACTTGTATGACATTTCTTTGATAGTAGAGGCAAAAGTTTTAATAGTATCCTCAAAGTTGGTTGTCTTTTTGGACTATGTCTTTGATAGATTGACCAATTTCACATCATCCCACCTATACATAGGATTTCCAACAACTTTTAAGTTATTTTTAGTTTTTATATCTATATTAAATTCCAATCTTAGTTTCATGGGAGTCTTGTCCCTCAAGTAGTACATAAGCTTGTTGTCAAAATCATCAGATTGTTTTATCAAGCATGTTGTATCACTAGTCTTTATGTTTTCAAACAACTACATCATAGTTTTGTTGAACTATGTATTGAATTCCTAAACATAGTAATTAGGGTTATTCTTGATGTTTTCAAATTCAACCAAAAGGAACTTCAAATCAATTCTATCACCATATTAAATTCTAAAAGCATTCCTCATTTCTTACCATGAATCAATGCATCTACTGGGAAGAGAATTGAACCATTCACAAGTGTCTTCCTCTAGCATGTGAAAAAATAACTTAATTCACACATCCTTATTCTCAACCTCATAATATTCAATAATATTATGAAAATCCCTTAGGTTTTGATCACTACTCACTACATTATTCCCCTAAAATTCTGGAAGACATTTCATTACTTCATTAAGATAACATTCCATGTCATCATAATTTATAGGATTATATTTGGGAATGTATAATGCAAGACATTAATTCTTGTTTGGGTCCCTATGCCTCATTGTTGATTCAATAAGAGGTTTAAGAACTAATGGAAAAAGGATGTGAGTGATATGCCCCTAACTTATCACTTGTATTAAGATAGGAATAGCCAAGTTATGGATTAATTATACCTCTTTGATGCTATATTACATTTATCTATGCATTCATTTGGTTAGTAGGTCGGCCTATGGAGTAATCATGGCCTAGATAGACTATATACAGAAGGTAGTTGGTAATTGTTTATCATCATATTATGAATTCTTCTCATATTGAAACTTGTGGAGGTTTCCCCCTTAATATGGCTTTTATATTATCATATATTCTAATATATTTCAATCATATTTTGATCTATTTCTATTATTCTACTTTATTGTTGAAGTAATTTCATTATAAGTGGCATTAGAGCTACGATTTAGGCAATCTTGTGGGTGAAACCCTAATTTTTTTAATTTAGATATATATAAAAAAGGTTGAAAATTTATCTACAATTGTTTTACTAGAGGTGAGAAATCATTAAATTAATATTCCATTAAAATTTCAGCTCAATTGGATCTAATTTAAAAAATTTATCTCCATTTTAGGGTTTTTTCATAAATTTTTTCTATAGTACACAATTCAAAGAATTTTTTCAGTTATTTACATTTTTGGAACTCTTAGAAAAACTTGGATAGGTTATATTATTTGTATGTTTTGATTTGAGGTCAACATAAGTCTAAAATCACTTAGTCAAAGTTAGGTCAAAAGTGCCAATCAGGGTCGACATCGTAAAGCCTTTTTATGGCAGGTCCACAAACTTGAGGCTAGGGAATGGGTGCTAAAACTCTAGGTAAAAAAATTAACTACGAAGAGATGGAGTCAAATTGGGGATGTATTAGATCCTTTGTACTAGGCTTCTTTGACATATATCACAAAGTGATCCATCTTGACTATAGTGTACAAGGCATTCAAAGTGAGGTGCAAGGCATATATTATAATATGAAATCCATACAAGATAGTTTGGTAGATATCATCATGGCTTTGAAAATTAATCATTCAAATCATCTAGCTATAATTATTTCATCACCCTACTAGGGTGGTTCTCCCAATCAGTCTACTTCAAATCCAACTACATTTCCATAGAGGAACCTATTACCAAAGGTGGATATGCACAAATTTGATGGAAAAGATCCACTCAATTAGATCAACCAAATGGAAAAAATTTTCAATCTGCATTAGATCCTAGGTGGATATAAGGTTACCATGGCATCCTTGTATCTTGAACCTAATCAATTCATTTGGTATTGATGGTTGTCTACTCAAAAGAAAAAGATGACTCTTAGTGTCATCTGGTCAGTTTTTATAGAGGACCTACAATTACACTACGGCAATAGTGTGACAAAGAATTACTTCAACCAACTAGCAAAATTGTGATAGTATAGCTCCACCAAGGATTATATTAATCATTTTTAGAACCTATCCTCACATGTGGAGACAATTTTTTTAGGAGAACTTGAATGACCTATTTTTGGGTGGACTCAAGGACCACATTCAACATGAGCTATGCATGTTTAATCCACTTAATATTTTTAATTCCATTATCATGGCATGTAGAGCTGAGGAAAAATTCATAGCCAACAAGAAGCATCCATTCAATCACTTCAAAGATCATATCATATTGACACTAACATTTCCTCCACTTACCAGATTGACCCCTCATCAAAATGAAGAGAAGCATGCAAAAGGATTATGTTTCAGTTGTGAAATCAAGTGGAGCAAAGGACATAGATGTGCTGAGAATAAGTTATTCAATATTGAGGGATCTGAAGATGAAGAAGAAAAATATTCCTCTAATGATGATGAGGAAGAGATAGAGGAGGTACCTAAAGATTCCCAACCTATAATCTCTTGTCATGCACTTGTAGGTATTAGCTCTCCACAAATTATTAAGGTGGTGGGTTTCCTCAATAAATAGAAAGTGATAATGTTGATTGATTTAGGGAGTACACATAACTTTTTCAACCATAAGTTGGCCACTCGATTGAAGTATTTCATCTAAATATCACTAAAATTTTAGGTTATGATTGTAGATGGTGGTGAAATTAATTGTTTAGGCAAATTCCATAGTATTAAGCTTGTTATGGGTGAGTACAACCTTGATGCTCCTATGTTTTCTATTCCCATGGGTATCACAGACATTGTTTTGGGATTCCAATGGCTCACAACCTTGGGTAACATTGAGATGAACTTCCAGGAACTATTCATGCACTTTCATTCTAAAGGTAGGAAAATTGAACTATGTGTATTATAGGCAAAATCTCCAAAATTGATTAGTTCAAATTAGATGACCAAGATGCTAAGAAAGTGGATAGAGGGAATTATTGCATGATTATGTTCCATAGAAGTTTAACCCACATAGGCATCTACACATCTTGATCTATAGATGATTCTTGATGACCACCCATCTAATTTTGGGGACATTCCAAAAGGACTACCACTAAAAAGAGAACATGATAATGCCATTTAACTACTTCTAGGGAGTCAACCACCAAATATCAGACCATATAGATATCTGTATCCATAGAAGAGAGAAATAAAAAAGATGGTCCATGAGATGCTGGAGGTAGGGATCATCAAGCACAACCAAAGTGCATATTCATCACCAGTGGTCATTGTGTAGAAGACGGATGACACATGGAGGATGTGCCCAGATTATAGGGAACTCAAAAAGTACACCATCAAAGATAAGTTTCCTATTCCAATAATTGATGATTTACTTGATGAGTTACATGGTGCTAATTATTTCATAAAATTGGATCTTCACTTAGGGTACCATCAAATTAGAATCAGGGATGAAGATGTTCATATAACTACTTTTAGAATGGATGAGGGCTATTATAAGTTTTTGGTAATGCCCTTTGGTCTTACAAATGGACCATCTACTTTTTAGAGCTTGATGAACACTATTTTTAGGCCTTTTTTAAGGAAGTTTGTGGTGGTTTTCTTTGATGACATATTGATTTATAGTTATACATGGGAAGCACATCTGCAACATGTGAAATAGGTGTTGATAGTTTTGGAGAAGCATCATCCTTATGCAAAGCCATCCAAATGTACTTTTGGAGTACATGAGGTAGAGTGACTAGGTCACATTGTTTCCCATGAAGGTGTCAATGTTGATCCCTAGTAGATCAAAGCTATGATGGAATGGCCTATGCTAAAAATTCTCAAAAACCTCCAAGGGTTCCTAGGACTAACAAGTTACTACAAAATATTTTTGAAAGGTTATGGAAACATAGTGACTCCTCTCATTGCATTGATAAAGAAGGATACCTTCCATTGGAATGATGCTACCACCAAAGCACTTGAGAAACTAAAAGTATCTATGTGCACCACTCTAGTTTTGGCTACTCTAGACTTTTCAAAGACATTCACTATTGAATGCGATGCTTTTGGATCCAAGTTGGGAGTAGTACTAATGTTGGAAGGAAGACCAATTGCATTTGAGATTCATCAATTCAAATGTAAGAATCTACAAAAACCTATCTATGAGAAATAAATGATGAATAATGTTGATGGAGTTAAACAATGGAGGCCCTATCTGATGGGTAGACACTTTAAGGTGGAAATGGATCATCATAGTCTCAAATAATTTTTGGAGAAAAGCTTATCATATGAGGAATAAAAAAGTGGGTAACCAAAATTTTGGGTTATGATTTTGAAATCATCTACAGGAAGGGTAAAGATAATGTAGTAGCAGATGCACTATCCAGATGGGATACATCCATAGAAGCATTACTTTGTGTAATGTCCATGTTACAAGTAGATTGGGTTGATGAAGTTAGGTTGGAATGGGAACAAGACAAGGATACAAGGGTTCTAATTTAGAATCTCCAACAAGGTAATTTAGCCTTTAACAAATTTTAATGGAAAGGTAATGTCCTATGGTATAAGGGTAGGTTATACTTGTCCAAAGATTCAAAGCTTAAGCATAAGATTCTTGTGAAGTTGCATGCATCTCCAATTGGGGGACACTCAGGGTTCTTGAAAATTTAACACACAATTAATAAAGAATAATTTTGAGAAGGACTGAAGGGATATGTACAAACGTTTGTCGTAGAATGCTTGATATGCCAGCAGAATATAGGTGAGATAGTTAAGACCCTAGGTCTGTTACAACTGTTAACAATTCCTAGTCAAAGGTGGGAGGAGGTTTCCATGAATTTCATCATAGGGTTGCCTTATTCTGAAGGTAATAATGTGAAATTGGACATCGTGGATAGGCTTACAAAATATGCCCATTTTTGTGCTCTCTCACACCCATTTTCAGCAAGTATAGTAGCAACTATTTTTCTAGAAGTAGTTCTAAAATTACATGGAACACCAAAAATAATTGTAAGTGATCATGATCCTATTTTCACTAGTAATTTTTGGACTAAACTATTTTTCTATTTGGGTACTCAGCTAGCTCATAGCTCATCTTACCACCCCCAATCTAATAGACAAATAGAAGTGGTTAATAAATGTCTAGAGGGGTATCTCTATTATTTTGTATCAGATAAATAAGAATGTTGGGTTAAATGGCTACAACTTGTAGAATGGTGGTATAAAAAATCTTTCCATACCTCTTCTAGAATGTCTCCATTTTTAACACTATATGGTTACCATCCACCTTCCATCACTTCTTCATTAAAGGTACAAACCAAGGTTTGAGATGTGGAGGAGCACATTCAACATAAACAAGAGGTTTTGGGTAGTTTGAGAGAGAATTTGGCCTTGGAAAAAAATACGATGAAGCAATAAGTAGATCAAAACCGTAGTGAGCAAAATTTTGAAGTGGGTGACTAGGTATTTATACATTTGTATCCTTATAAGCAGATGTCCTTAAAACAATAGAAAAAGGACAATAAACTTGTTCCTAGGTATTATGGTCCTTATTAGGTTCTATAGAAAATTAGAAGTGTGGCTTACAAGCTCGAGTTACCTAATTCATCTCGTATACACCCATTTTTTCATGTTTCCTATTTGAATATAGTCATTAGATAGAAATTTGCAGCCTAGACAGAGCTCCTTGAACTACATGAAGAAGGACGAGTCATTTTGGAACTAGAGAAGATCCTCCAAACATGTACTAAGAGGTTAAGAACTAGAGAGACTAGGGAATATTTGATCAAGTGGAATAACCTGAGTAGTGAAGATGCAACTTGGGAAGGTGAAGATTTTCTACAATAACATCTAGAGTTGTTCAACATTGAGGACAATGTTGGTTTGAAGGGGAAGGACATGCTACACCCCTAACCTATTACATGTATTAAGATATGAATAGCTGAGTTGTGGCTTACTTATTCATATTTGATTCTATATCACATTTCTCTATGCATTCATTTAATTAGTAAGTCAGCCTATGGAGTAACCATGGCCTAGATAGAATATATATAGGAGGTAGTGGGTAATTATTTATCATCATATTATGAATTCTTCTCTTATTGAAACTTGTGGAGGTTGTTGCGTTGAAGTGGCTTGTCTATTATCATATATTCTAATATATTTTAGTCATATTTGGATCTATTTTTACTATTCTACATTATTGTCAAAGTAATTTCATTGCAGTGAGGGGGTGATTGAGGTAGACTTTATGGTTCACACCTGGGAGGGGATTTAGCTAGTTGAGAAAGAGCTAGTTAATAAATTAGACTATAAGTTTTAGAGTTACTAGGCGATCTATGATTGTCTTCAATAATGGGGATCTAAAATAAATGTTTAATATTTTTAGAATCTTGACATTCTAAGCAATCTTTTGTATCTATACTATGCTCTTCAATGGGCCTCCAAACTTGTCTCTTTTATCTTTGATGAAAACTTAGGGGTGGGACAAGTTGTTTGGATGAGTCACCTTTGAAGAATGATCTCAATCCTTCCATATTTTCAAATGATAAAATACTCAAAGATGAAGGTTAAAAAATCTATTCAAACTAGTCAATGTTCTTCCTTGAAAATAAATGATAAGATTGGATTTGCCACTAGAATCAAACTTCTAGAATATAACAGTTGATAAAATATTGTGATACATCCTAAAATTAAACTTGTTTAAGCTTATTGATGAGATAGAAGGCAAAGACACTAAAATTGTAAGAATATGTTCAAATGGGTAGAAAGTACCTTTCAACATGTAATTTTAAAAACTCTTTTCAATAAACTCAATAGAAGTCAAATTGTCAAATATCTCAATTCATGGCATGTTCCCAATGAAGTGAAGTAGTGATGATGGGCAAGATAGTCTAAATGTAGAAAATAACAATAGATAACTTCAAAATATGAAAATAATTAAAAATTTATACAAGATTCCTTAAAAACACGTATTGTAAGGATATTTTCTATTCCCTAGTAGTAATGCCAAAAATGTGTTGGTTCCCAGTTGTACATCTCATATGCTTGGCCTTGCACACTTGAAGAAAATGGAAAATGAAGATGAAAAAATTTCTAGTATATCATTATAGTTAGGGAAGGGTTTGGCATATAAAATGGACTACATGTATAAAAATGATTGAATAGTACCTATACATGGTATGGTCATCTCCCTACTACTTCTGGCTATGCCTAGACCAAGATGAGAGAACCTATGGGGTAGCTTTCTCACATGGAGAGATTCTATAATTAAACCTCCATGGGTATTTTTGGTACAAAATAATGACAAATATGATTAGGGTACAACCAAAATTGCACACTCCACCTAG
The DNA here is from genome assembly GCA_037957365.1 of Torreya grandis. Taxonomy (NCBI): domain Eukaryota; kingdom Viridiplantae; phylum Streptophyta; class Pinopsida; order Cupressales; family Taxaceae; genus Torreya; species Torreya grandis. Next base: position 978,981 of record JARHVA010001762.1, read on the forward strand.
GAAGGGTTGTCATAAGGAATGCATAAATGCTCTAAGTCATATATAAGTTATTAAAGATAGATATAAAAGTGATTACAACCTTCATCCTAAATAATAATCAATATTAGGGATTAACAAAATATTACAATGGTAATATTTAAAACACAAGATGAAAATACATGCTATATAAGCAATATCTTATGCACTTTTAGGAAAATAACACTTATGATATGCAACAAGGATTTTATCATTTATAGGGTAGGACAAAGTAAGAGAGTTTGTTAATTATAAAGAGGATGGGAATGGTGGTTTATTGGTAGTTTTAAATTAGTAGAGGGTCTTACAACAATCATTACATCACTTATTATAAATACATAACAAATACTGATAAGTGAGCTAATGAGACATACCAAATGACACTTGAAATTATAGAACATACACTAAAACCAATATTTCAAACATTTTTCCATATAAAATCTATAAACCTAGGCTGCCCTAACAAGTTATTTAACAATATATTCTAAAATAATGTAAAAAGGGATTTATAATCTATATTTAAGCCCAAGATGGCAATTAATAGTGAGCATAGAACAAGATATGTAATCAACAACATTTGAAAAACACATCACTATAGTTCATCAATAGGAAAAAACAAAGAATCACAAGCATTTTCATTAACTTGAAAATAGGTACTACATACATATGTTTTTCAAAATGCTTCCAAGAGGACAAGCACGGTGAGTTCTCTCTTCTGACAAGGGAGACATAAACATGCTCTTAAATCCTATTAATGGTTGTATAGATATAACCACCTTATCAGGAGATATAAGATATACACATAATAGTTGATCCCAAAAATAATTATAGAACCAAGTCTTAGATAAAATTAAAGACCAATAACAACCAACACAATGACCAACCCTTTGAATAGAAGATAAGCCCTTTATTTATACATTTTGTTTACCCATTTCAAATCTAGGTGTGAGGGTTACAACCTAAAATTTCCAAAGTCCCACCAAGATGCTCTTATATGGAACAAATCATTTTCCATACCTAAAATCTTCATTTAACTATAAGCAAAATTATTGCTACAACTACCTCTAGAAAAAATGATGAAGTATTGAAGCAAATATTTTGACTTCCTAGATTGAAATGCCTTTCACACAAGATAGAAGGAGAATATTTAAGGTTTGGAAGCCAAACAAACTTTTTTTTTATGTGTAACTATGTAAGAAGCCCCTTGATCAATTTTTTAGACAACTAGAAACTTCTAGATAGTTACCTTCTTTTATGCATGCCATGGAATAACCGGATCTTGCAATGATAGTTTCATTAGAATGCTCAAGTTGTGGTAAAAATAGAAAATGATCAGTGGTCATTATTGAGAAATATGCCCTTAGAATGTCGTACAGACATTCCCCTATGCTTCAAATCCTTTCCTATCCATGACGAAGCATTGATCTTAACTCATAATCCAAGGTTTACCACATATTGATATGTAGCATGCTACATCAGAATAAATTAGGCATATGTAGGGATAAAAAGTGATTAGGCTACCTAACTAGCTCAATCTGAACATGTGTCACATTATTGTGTCATCTTTACACACAATTGATCCCTTTTTAGAGTCCTTAGCCCTAACCCTTACCTTGGACCATTAATATGGATATGGATAATCAAACATTATTGGTTGATGTTTACACATAGAACCCAAGATCATGCCATTTTTTAACTTCATGGGCTTGTTGTATCTTTCACAATCAATCTCTGTTAGGCTAACACCCTTCTACCATTTGGTAACTCCTCATTTGGCTTTGACTCCTTTAACAAGTTAACTCTCACTCATGTCATGATGGATATTAATATAGATCTGAAAGATCAAACACTATTAGTTGTCTATCATGGCTTAAAATTGACATCTACATCTCCATAATTTGACATCCATGTGATCATCAATGATGTTTGTGTGACCACCAAATTTAAGCTCCAACGGATAATTGTCGTGGCTAAAATTTGACATTCATACACCTATCATTCAACATCCATGTTATCATTAATTATGTTCACGTGACCATCAAATTTAACCCATAATAGATAATTTTCATGGATTAAATTTGACCTTCACACACCCATTATTTGATTTCCATGTAAACATCTTTAACATTCGTATGATTATCAAATTTAATTATTTTTGTTGTTTTCATGACTAGCAATGGCATTCATATGATCATCACAGTACTTGTTAAACTATTAAAGGTTTTCATCTTGAAACAAAAAAATCATGAAGAAAAAAAAATTAGGAGATGTTTATGGCATCTAAAATATTGATTATATGTGATCCTTTGACCATGATATGCTTTCTAGGAAAACTTATAAAATGAATAAGTAAATTGACAAATCCATTTATATAATGTATTTGAGCTCCATTAAAAATTTCTCCTTCATTTTGCATCATTGATCCCACTTATATGAATCAAGTGTATACCATAGATATCTATGCATAGGTCCCAGTCCTTTGTTCAACATTCTATCGAATTTATGATAGGTTCCATATAATGGTGACACTTGTCACTTTCACACTCATCCTAAGGATTTGTTGAAAATTCAACCCTAATCATGTGTTGTGTGATCATTTTTCTCTATATCAATGTGCATTGTTTTATTGTGATCAACTATCTCCATTGTGATTGGCTCAAAATTAATAAGGAAAATTACCAAGTTAGAGCTCGAGACATAAAAAAACTTAAGACTATGGACTTAGCCTAATGTTTTAGGGTATCTTTAAATACAAGAGAAGCTCTAAAAATTTTACACTAAGTCTACAAAAAAGGGACCAAGCATTATTCAGACCATTACAATAAATAAAATGGATCAAAGGCTATAGGATATAAAAGGGACCAAGCATTGTGAATCTTTTAGACTAAGGATTGGTCATGTTAATAAACATTACCAAGAATTACAATGAAACTAAATCTTTGGCATATTTAAAATATTCCCACTGAAATTTTCTCTTAACAAATTTTATTTTGAATTAGATGGCCTAAGCTAGGGTAATTTTAATCTAGATCTTAAGGTTCTCAGACATAAGATCAACTTGAACTATGATGAGTACTTGAAAATAGAATGTGGGCTAAATAAATTAGGAATCTATGATTAACAAGGGCTCAATTGCTTTAGTGAAAATTTGGGCACTAATAGGGCACTCCTTGCCTCTTTTAGAACATGGATAGGGATGACTAGATAAAAATACAAACCCCTACCAATCTCCCTTATCAACTCAATATAAACTAATAATGCTTTCTTGACTCCTTACAAGGATGTTATAAGATAAGCCTAGTTTTGACAAGGGGAATTAAAAGAGTTATTTGAATGTAAAGGAGGTTGACATTGGTCATATGTATGGATGGGAGGAGGACCAAGGCCATGATAGGGCTAATAGGCTATTTGAGGGCCACTTGGTGGGAACACATAAACATTATTTTCCTCATAAGTGTGATGTTGAGGTAGAGAATAACTATACTAATCAAAATATGGTTGATTATACATACCATATTATGATGATAAGGAACTTAGGCTACTTAAAATATCTGATGAATAATTGGATTTTCCATTTATGTTTTCACACATGCCTCCAAAATTTGATTGGATGAAGAGAACACCAAAACTATTCATCAATGAATAACATAGTAAGTCTCACCAAGAATTCTAGATATTGTTATGGCATGAGATTTAACCATTGTGGAGGAGTTCTTTAGGATCCCCCACTCTCAATACCAATATGGGAACAACCCCAGGTTATGTGTATCCTATTATAGGGTTCAAAATTTGGATAAGTTTGGCTTCCTCTTGATGGATCACCTAAACTAATGCTACTATAAGGAAAAGGGTTAGAAATGGGGAAATGCTATGTATCTAGGGATATTATATATTAATGTATATGGGTTGATGTAGATATCAACATGTGGAAAACATCCCCCTTAGTTAGTTATATGGGTCTACTATATTAGTATCATGGAGTAACTTGTGGAATTAGTGCATTGGGAAATGGTTAGCCTACATTGGGATTAGGAGGTTACCAATATATTATTAGTTAGATAGAGGTCTATATAAAGGAGATGATTATCATTGTAATGGTATCAAGTAGGCATTGATTTTTCTATTGTAAGAAGATATTGGAGGTTGTCCACTCAAATAGATATTATGGAGTTATTCCTTCTTAAATGAGTATAGTACAATGATGACCTACCTTAACGGTATTTGATTTATACATATATTGCATATTTAGACATCTTGTTCTATATATTTTATGATGCATTGATAGACATTATATTCTACATTATTTTCTAATTATTATAAGTGTGGATCATAACAAGTGGTGTCAGAGCTTTGATTTGGGCAATTTATGTGGAGTGAAATCCTAGTTTTTTGGAATCATCAAAAAAATTCAATTTGTTTCTAATTTTTTCATAATTTTTTAACTAGATATGAAAAAAAATTTAAGTCAAAATATAAAAGTTGAGATTTTTTAATCATTTTTAAGGGATTTATTGTTATTTTAGAGTTTTTACTAATTTCATTATATCTTCCAAAATAAATGGATTTTTTTTCAAAAATTTTGTTGCAGGTGTACAAACATACAAAATAAGCACAATCAAAATTTTAGAACTTTTCACATTATTTTTAATGATTTATTGTGATTTTATTATTTTTTGTATATTCACTCTATAGCTTAATATTTGTGTATTCTTTTCATAAAATTTTTAATAAATTTAAATTATCATAGGATGGAGATACAACAAACTTTTTGGACTGGTTTGATGTGTTTTTAATGATTTATTGATATTTTAGGGTTTCATGAACCCTAATTTCTTTTTGGATCATGAAGTTAGAAGTATTTTTAGGGGAAATCGTTATTGACACTAGAGAATAGTCAATCCTTTTTAAGGAGAATAATACTCAAATATTTTTGTGGTAAACACAATTGTCTCGTTCTTTGTCTGGGACTACATAATATTGGTTTAATTAGTTAAACTTTCAACAAAAGTATTCTACATGGGGAAAATGGAACTAGTCTTTCTAGATAAATGGGATATAAAATAAAAAGAGGAAGAAAATAATGATGGTAATGAAGAAGAGAATGAATATGTTGAATAAAAAAATCTAGTGAAAGAAAATAATGACAATAAAGAAGAAGATGAAAGTGAAGAAGAAGAAGAAGAATTGGATGATAAGGGTTCAAATAATTTTTCTCCAAATAAATCCAAGTCAATTTTTCAATTTAATGGATGCATTCAAAAGAAGAAAGTTGTTGTGTCCATAAACCCTACCACAAGTATAACTTCATCAACATGAATGTGGCCAAGAATCTACATGTTCAAGCAAAGAATATCAAAGAGGTTTAAGTAGATCGTAAGAATATTCCAATGTTTGAATATTTGAAACTCATTATGGAAAAATATGTTTTGTATTTAGTTTTTATTCTTTGGATATGGATGATGTATACATTGTTCTTGAATATCCATGGTTAGATACTTTAGTAATAATCAATATTAATGTTCATCAGAAGTTCATGAAGTTTTGGTATAGGAAAAAGGTCACTTTATAGGATATCATAATGGGAAAGGCACCAATAATAGTCAACATAGATCATGAGGATGAGATTGAAATAGGTGATGAAGAGCATGAGGAAGATTTAGATGACATAGAAAAAGAAACACTACAATCAGAAATGATCACTTCATCTACTCAAGAGATAAAAAACCATCAAATAAAAAGGTATAAGAGGTAGAAGAAAAGGTTGATAAGGTCAAAGTATCAAAAATAGTTGAGGTATATAGACACCCACATCATCATGAGAGGAAACAATCATGGAGCCTTGTGATTAAGTATCATAATAATAGTCATTTTGGATATATAATAAATCAGAGTTCCAATAATTATGGATATGCATAAAATCCAAATAATAACTACTATGGTCATGGATGGAACTAGAATAGCATAGTAGAATGTGGTACATGGAATCACAAGAGGAATAATTATGCATGGACACCAAAGCAATATAATTATAATCATGAATGGAACTAGAGGAGCATAATGGAATTTAGAAATAAGCTCGAAGAGCTATCACCTACCAAGATCTCATATAGATGGGTAGATGATAGAAATTGGATACAAGTGTGTAATGATTTGAAGCACATTCATTATTAGGTTTCTTCCTATGTTCCAATGATACAATATGTCAATGAGGGAAGTAATGCTATGTATTTAGGGATATGATATATTAATGTATATGGGTTAATGGAGATGATGACATGTGGCACACATCCCCTTATCTAGTTATATGCATCTAATATATTAAGATCATGGAGTAACTTGTGGAATTAGTGCAAAGGGCAATGGTCAGCCTACATTGTGATTAGGAGGTTACACATCTATTTTTAGTTAGATATAGGTCTATATAAAGGAGATTATTATCATTGTAAAGATATAAATTAAGAATTGAGTCTTCTGTTATAAGAGGATACTGAAGGTTTTCCCCTTGAAGAGACATTTTGGAGTTATTTCTTCCTAAAGGAGTATTTTATGGTGTTTCCCTACCTTAAGTGTATTATATTTATGCATATATTGCATATTTGGACATCTTGGTCCACCTATATCTTTTGTGATATGATATAAAGTATTTTCTAATTATTATAAGTGTGTATCATGATAATAAATGGCTCATAAAAAATATAACTAGGTGATCCAGTAAATAAAAATGGAAGACTCCCATAAGCTTAAACCCTTATTAGATCAGCACAAGATAATGCTAACTCACATAACCTCACAAACCACCTAATTTGATAAGTATTTCATGGACTAGGTTTAGGTAGAACACTAATCTATACTTAAAAGAGATTGACAACACCCTAAATAAGGTTAGAAAGGAGGAAAATGGAAGAGGAATACTCTCCTTCACAATTCCATCATGCAAAACTCACTCAACATAGATTCAGGATAAGAGATAGGTAAAGAAAGTATTTTTTTATTAAGAGTTAGTTCTTAAAAATTCTTAATAGGGTTTAGCCTTATCAAAATAATCATATCTTGAAATATCTTAAAGAGTCCCTTGCTCTTAAAAATAAAAGCGTCTTTATGAGAATCTAAAATTATATATATATATATATATAGAGAGAGAGAGAGAGAGAGCTTAAAAAATATGAAAGAAAGGGTAGTATAGAGAAAGGGAATGAAAAATAGGAATAACATGCATCAATAAATCCATTAATTAAATACCACCACATTTCTTGAATTTTGAACCACCTTTGATCTAATCAGGACTAATACTCATCAATAAGCTAACCTTTATTTTCTCCAATAGTCTTCAATCTCTTCTCATTGGATAAGAAATACACTAGAAGACAAGAATATGTTTTGAAGATGATGAGTCATGATCTTATCAACAAATGAAAATCTCTAAAGGCTTTGAAAAAGAATTTAATGCTCTACCTACACTCTCTAATCCCCAAAAATGCTCATTGAAATTCTATGACACCTTCCACTTGGCTTCATTATAAGAAAAAAATCCTCTTATCCTTGGATCTAAAAAAGTCATGACTATATCTATTTTGTGTGGATGCAAGTACCTTCTTGTCAAGGATATGACTATTTTGGAATGTAGGACACTCTTCCATATCTTGTTTATAGCTACCCCTACTCCAAACTTGAACATAGATCTACTATATATTGAAAACCAATCCATTTATTAGTTTTTATATAGTTATGATATTGATGAAGATCTATAGATTGCATCACTTTGTTCTAGAATATATTAGTTTTAAATAAGTCTATCTTACATCTGAGCTTTAATGGTATAAGAGCCTTATTATTATCAATCTTGATTATATGGCTGTGTCTGCTCAATTGTATTTGATCAAACTCTAATAGCAATATATCCCTTTAAAATATTACTCTCAATTTAGCCTAAACCATAATTAACCTACATTTGAATTATGATAGCTTTGACTTTTAGTATTGGATGTTGATCTTAATCTAGGATCCTTGATCATGACACTTGTCATCTCCTCATTTATCCTTAGGATCTTGTTGTTAGTTTCATTTGCTCATGTTTTTATGGCACATGTTGACCTTGCATTTATTATGAGATCATTGGCCTCTTGAGCTTATGTGCACTATGAATTTGACTTTACATGGATCAAATTCATACCATTGATTTACCTAATAGTTTTTGTGGTCATGACACTTGGTAGCTTTTCATGCATTTTTGAAATCCACTAACTAGTTAACCTTTCATTGTCCATTGATCTACTTTTGCATTATGGATCATGCACAATTGGATACTTGGTATTATATATTGAAAATAGACCATTGATATACATTATATTGCACCATGATTATTACACTTGTCATAGCCATGCTTATCTTGAGTCTACTAACCTTTTGACTTGATGTTCACTATTGATTTTTTATCACATGATTTAACACACATCATTGAATTTACCTAAACCCACAGGCTTTGTTAGTTGTTGAACACAGTTATATATTTGTATGGAAAATTGATATATTTTCAATTATTATATACTCATTCATCCTTGGAATAATTAAATTTAAGCGGTTATTTTCTATAACTTTCACTTGATGTGCCTACATACACCCCACTCTGCTAGTTCATCTTTGAATGCTTATATCTTGAAATAGGAAACTCATCAAGATATGAAATTTATAGAGAATGATTTAGTAATGAATAAATTAATGTCCATGTAATATTTTGGCTTGAGATTATTTCTAATCATACTTATAAAATGCACAATCAAATTGATCAGTTCATTTCTTCATGACATTTGAGATGGTCTAGATCTTCAAAGCTTTCTTTTACCATCTTTTGATCTTTTATGGTTCAAAAAATCTACTTAGATTATCTATCCAAAAAAAATATTGGTATGTGTGCCAAAATTTGCTAACACCAACTTGATATAATCTTTATAAATCACCCACTTGTAAGAAAGAACTAATTCCCTTAGTGTCTCAACACTAACTCAGCCACCTCTTGACCAAGCACCCACTTGACCACCTATTGAAAAATCATCCACTCATCAAAGTAGAATTTTTAATTAAATATTTGTAATTTTTGAAATATTAAATACATGATGGTCCTCTTCTTCATCTCGTCACACACTTCTATCGCTCTCAAAACTTCCTTTAGGCTTCTTCACTCTATTAAGTCTCTTCAAGAATGATTAGGTTATATGATATTGATATCCATAATTAGACCTTATGTTATATACTAAATAATATCTATATAAACCAATATAAATTTCTAAATTACCTCCTTCTTCTCTTAAATGTGATATTTTATTCACTTTTACATACACTTATCTAACTCGCTCAAATAGGCCTAATTAGTCTTACTCTTATACAAATCACTTGATCTCACACACCTTTGTTAGACATTAAAAAATTTAGACTTTTATGACCCTTAAAATATTTTCCAAATGTTAATCAACCAATAAATTAGGTTGGTCACAAATTAATAGACCAAAATCTCTTTTGGGCCTTAAGGAGACCTAATTCAATTAGGCCTTCGTTAGAGCATGTTATACTTTGTCATTATTGGAACACTTAAAACCTAGACACATAGTAGGATAACTTAATATATCACTCAAATAAAACTTATCCAACTTTAATTTAGTTCTAAAACACCTTTCCTATGAAATCATTACTTGAACCCCTTCTCAAAACATTATTCACAATAAGCCTATGCATACCTAAAAAATATGTCTTGAATAACTGAAACATAAAAACAATTTTTACAAAAATTTATGTAAAAAAAACACATATAAAAAAAATAAATCACCTTATTGTCATCACCATATTATTTAGACTTCACAACTCAGGGCAAAAAGACTCAAACCTTTCTCTATAAAAAGTTCACTTAAAACTACCAACTCACCTTTAAACACAACTTGAACTTATGAAACGTAAAATAAAATAATAAAGGAATCATAATGAATTAAAATGATCTTAAAATATCATTATAACAACATAAAACAAAAATATTTATTTAAGGGTTTGAAACCCTCTTCTCATCCTTTAATATGCTCTAATGGTCAATATGTTGATGATACTATTTTCATGGGGAAATCTAAAGTCACAGAAGCAAGAAATTTGAAGCAAGCTATAAATTTATATTCAGCTGCCTCAGGACAATTGATTAACTGGAACAAAAGTGCAGTGTTCTTCACTAACACCCCAAGTCAGACAAAACAAAATAGCTAAAATCCTTGAATGCTCCATAGGATCTCTCCCCTCCTCTTACCTGGGTCTCCCTCTTGGGATGAAAGTTCCTGAAGCTTTTTGGGAAGAACTTATTAAAAAATTTAGCAAGAAACATGCGGGATGGAAAGGAAATTTTCTAAGTTAGGCAGGAAAGCTTACCCTCCTCAAAGCAAGTCTTCAAAGCATACCCACTTATGCTTTGAGTCTTTTTAGAATTCTGATCAAATTTGTAGAAGCTATTGAAAAAATTCAGAGAAACTTTCTTTGGACAGGTACTGAGGAGAAAAGGAGAATGCCTTTAATTGCTTGGGATAACATTTGTAAACTTGTCAGGGAAGGAGGACTAGGAATAAGGAAAATTAGAAGTATGAACATAGCTCTCTTAGCCAAGCAGGGATGGAGGGTTTATCAGGAAAACAAAGAATGGAGCAATATATGGAAGCACAAGTATTTATTCAAGGCAAAGTCCCTCTTTGATTTCTTTTCTTACCTTGACATTTCCCATCCATCTTCCATGTGGGGGGCAGTTCAGGGTACTAAACAAGTTTTAGAAGAAGGAAGCTCTTGGAAAGTTGGCAATGGAAAAAAGGTGAAATTTTGGGAAGATGTTTGGTTAAAAGGAAAACCTTTGATAGATGAAATCCAAGATAAAGAAGCAATAGACCAATGTAAGCAAAGATTGGGAATAATGGTTAACCAATACTGGCAGAACAACTCTTGGGTGAACCTTACTGATCTTGATCAAGATTTCAAGAATATACAACTATCCCTAAATGCTATATCTCTCTACCCTAATCTTGAAGATAAGATTGTTTGGCATAATGAGCCTAGTGGACAATTTAAAGTTTCTTCCATTTTTACTTCAAAGGGAAATGGCAACAAACCTTTGTGGATGAAGGCCTGCATAAAGAGGCTCATCCCTAAAATCAAAATCTTCTTTTGGACCCTCCTCTAAAATAAAATCTTGAGTCTGGACAATTTATAGAAAAGAGGAATACATGTTGTGAACAGGTGTATTCTCTGTAAGAAGGGCTTTGAAGATAAAGATCACTTGTTTGTGAATTGTTCTTTTACGCAGCAAGTTTGGAAAGAAATCCTTAATCTATGGGGTATTGCTTGGACTCACCAAAAAAATGTGGAACTATCTTTTAAAAGTTGGTATTGTCCTTCCAAGAATCTTGAAGTTATATTCTTATGGAAACTAACTCTTCCCCATATTTGGTGGGGAATATGGAAGGAAAGAAATAACCAAATTTTTAGAAGTAAAGAACTTCCTGGATGGGTGGTGGGGCAAAACATCATTAGAGCTATTAAGGAGAATTTCTCATCACAAAGGAATCCAAATCCAACCTTTCAAGTGGATAATCCCTTAAGAACGGAAAATTCTAATGGTAAACTTGAAAATCCTAGACTAGTTATTACTTGGAATGTCCCCCCTCAAGGGTGGATTAAAGGAAACTTTGATGGAGCTACTAAAGGGAATCTAGGGAATGCAGGATGTGGAGGAGTCTTGAGAAACCATATGGGAAATGTAATCGATGCTGTTGCAATCCCCATTACAAAGTTGAATTGTCATATTGCTGAAGCTTCTGCTACCCTTCAAACCATCAAACTAGCTGTGGATTCAAGATATTCTAAATTATGGCTGGAAGGGGACTCCTTGAATATCATAAATATTATAAACAATAAAAATTATATGTCATGGAATATAGAGGCTATGGTGATGGAGATGAAAACTTTAATCAAAAAATTTGAAATTGTAACTATTACCCACACCTACCGTGAAGCTAACAGAGTTACTGACTAGTTAGCAAATTATGCAATCTGAATAAGACACAAAGTGAGGTGGCAAGAAACATTAAAAAAGAATGTGGATCTTAGAGCACTCATTCATCATGACACAATTCATGCAAAGGAGGGAAATATTAGCTTGTAATAGAAAACTAATGAGTTGGAGGAGTGGCTTCGCAGAGAAAGGTTTACAATCATTAAAAAGGAATGTCCTCGAGAACAAGAAGAAGATCTTGAACGTGCCTAAAAAAGGTGAGCTTTGAACCAAATTGGTAGTAGGTGGGATCGTTGTATAGTTTACAGTGATTGGATATCAAAGGAAATCTGCATGGCTCACGTAAGGAAAGGAGAACCAAGGAAGCAAAAACCCAAAAATTGTGAAGAGTGGAAAGCAAAACAAGATGTCTAGAAGATCCTGCAGAGAGGCAAGGTTTTGAACTACATGGAAAGGATCCATGGTTCAAAACCTCATATTACAACGGCCTTTTTCAAATACTGGATTGATGATAGGGTCACTTTGCATGGCATCACAGTGAATCTAACAGAGGAATTTATAGCAGAGGTTACGGGGCTACCTACGGAAGGAATAAAATTATCCAAGCAGACTAGCATTTCACATGAGGCCTTTTGAAAATTACCTAAGATGGTCATTGAGGAGCAGAAGCTGGAAAAGAATGGGGATTTCTTTGAATTGGAGTAGATTAAGGGCATTTGGAGGGATGTCTTATGTTGTATTCGGGAGTACTTCATACTTGATGGAAGAAGCAAGAGAGTCCACAAATTCCACTTTGTATTCCTAAATCATTTCAGACACAAAGTAAGAATTTCCTTTCCCTTTTATCTATGTTTCTCTTTGATCCAAAGTTTATTCACTCACAAGAAGAAGGAAATGCATCCTATTCTACATGAAGGATTAATTTTGAGAATTGAAGGCTATTGCAAGAATAAGGCCATGGTTACGAACCCTCATTTGGGGAAAAACAAGGATTCACAGAGTAACAAGATTGAAATTGTTAAAGGGAAAGATAAAATCAAGCCCCCTAGTGTAAAGAATCAAAATGTTGACAAGGATATAGAATGGGAGAGAACTGATAAGTCTGGGGAGGAAAGCTTGGAGGAAGAGGGAGGAATAGAAAGTAGGAATTCAGGTTCTAGTGAGGAAGAAGAAGTTTAAGAGAAGAATGAGAAAGGAGTCAACATAGAGGAGAAGTATAAAAATAGTGAACATGACTCTGAGGAAAACTAGCAAGTGTTTGAGGATGATAAAGTCCTAGATGACCCTGTTGAGGACCCTATTTTGATAAATGAGAGGGAAAACATTGTTTAGGCTGACAACCAAGAAATGGACTTGGGAGCTCAAGCTAAAACTAAGGAGTAAAATCAAAGGGGAAGAGAGGACCACATTGAATAAGGCGAGAATAGTCCTAATAAGAACATAGAAGAGTGGAGTGATAAAAGGTAGAATGATGAAAGGCACACACCTATGAGATGGGTTAATTGCAAAGTAGAGGCTATCCTCCAACTCAATTCTTGGATGTTTAAGGAGATAATGGATCTCAAAAGGAAAATGGAAATAATGGAAGATAACCATAAGGTAGTTTGGAACAAAATAAATAACATGGAAAAATAGATGAGAGACATTCCCATCAAACTCAAAGACTATGAGAACAACCTAAGGGAACTCATCAAGGAAAGCAGAATGAAGATGGAGGAGGTTACATCCAACATATGTGCTGCAACTGTTAATATTGGAAAAAGAGATAATGAGGAGATCAAATCCTTGGAGGGGCCTAGCAAGAGGATGAGATAGAGCTCAAGAAAGAAACCTATGCAAGAGGGAGCTATGTCGGCAGCTACTGCGATTCAGGACACTACTGTGAAAGGTAAGGAAGTAGTGAAAATGATTTTAGAACTAGAAGAATAGCCTGGTTCTTTTAGTTGGTCATGTTATCTGGTCCTATTTCTTCATTTTTTGTAATCTTTTGACTATGGTGTAGCCAGGTCTATGTAAAACTTGGGTTATGACTTGTGGTCTTTTCGGTGGTTTCAGGTCCATATAAAACCTATTTATGTTACTTCTTTGTAGTAGGTTTTAGGCTCTGCCTATGCTCATAAACGCTTCATCTTTCTATCTTTGTTTCAAGGTTTTGGGGCCCCTTCAAAACCTATTTTTACCTTAATCTAAAACATAAAACAAAAATATAATAAGCTATAATGTCTATTGTTGGTGTTGTAGACCAATTTGTTGACCTTTTTTTCATACCTCACTCAACTAGACAAGCCATTTTGGTTTAAAATTTACAACCTCTTATACTGATTGACAAGATAATGAGATTCAAGGATAATAAATAAAAATACAAAAAAAAACATCATATGAATTATATACATTAACTCAAGGCTTAGAGTCTCTAACTCATCTCTATAACTTGCTTACCCTAAACTATCAGTTTACCTTAAAGACTAGTCATTGTGACAATGACCTTCAAGCACCTATATTACCATTTTAAAATACTTTTGATTCATGTGGATGATATTATGACATCCTTAGACCAGTTTTATATATAATTATATATGTTCAAATAATAATATTGGTCTTGCAAACCAATCTCAGAGCCTTTGTATCTCACTGTTTCATTTGAACTAGACATGCTAACTTATGAGAAAAAATTTCATCATATCCACTAACCTCCAAGAATTATATCAAACATTAAAATGTATAAAAAATATTTAAAATTTTATTTATGAACTTGGATTCATACCTAATCAATAATAATACTTCCCTAATCACCTTTTCACTTTTACCTAGGTTTCTCATTATTTGCATCATTAGGCCTATTAGCGATATGTTATCCCGTATGAGTGGTTAAACACACATGAGTGATAGAACATATCCATATACATCAATGTAAATAAAATAAAATTATCAAGCTTTGTCCTACATCCATTTATCATCTTTGACATGGTCAACTCTAACTACTATAGTAAATCTCTTAAAAGCTAGTACTTTTCTGTAAGGTCTACTCACACACCTAATAAACCAATCACACTTGGTGGTGATTTGGAGTGTTTAATACAACCTAAAATCACTTAATTATCCATAATAAACCATTATGATCACTTTAGAATAAGATATTTCATATCAAGTCACTATTAGGGTTCTTTAAGGGTTTAAACCATTTTCTAGTCTTAATGATCATTCATATAACTTAGCCCATAATTATAGAAATTAATGCCTAAAATTTTGATATAGGAACCTTAAACATATACCATGAACAACTTGGGTTCTCATGTAGATGCTACACCTGATAATGAACACTTGAAAAACCTTTTCAAGTTGAGAACCCTCCATTCTATGCACTTGAGAGACCTTAAAACACTTTTTCTTGCCTTAAAATTAACATTTTGACCTAAAAAATCATTAAAATGCTTTAAAAAACTTTAATCAGATTTATCAATTATCCCATACTCATACATCCTTGGGAACTGACCCTGATACCTCATTAGGCCATGATCTCACCATCTTTCTTTCTACACTTGAGTCCTCACACCTTATAAGGTGTTAAATTGACCTTAAAACATATTTTCAAGATTTAAATACTTCACTCACATGATAAAAAACATCTCACATACTCAAACTATGTCAACCATAATTCATATGTCTTGATAATATCTCATGATGCCTCATTAAGCTAGGCAGGGTCTAAAACTGGTCTAGTTATAGACTAGATCTATAGGTCCTACCTCTATAATTTCACCTTTAGATTCTCATTACTGATCAAATACCTCATATACCTATTCAATTAACCTTGTATAGATTCTTATGCCTCTATGCAACCATATCATTAGGCCACCATGATCAAACCTTCTTACTAGGAATTACAAACTATGACTAGTGCCATGACTAAGCTTCTCAAGAACTTAAAGCTTCAAAAATGATCTTGACATTTTATTAAATGATTATAAAATTTTCTCACATTCCTTAAATTATTATCTAATAATTTCATACCTATGGACATACATATTCACACTTACTATGCACACTTTCATTTTTGACATGACTATGCTTAGGCTACTTATACACATGTCCTCAAAGACTTACCTTAAACCACTTATGAATACTTATACACCTAAATCTCAATCCTATAAAATGTGAAATAACTTCTCACATGGATAATATCACTCACTTCACCATGATAATTTCACACACCTTCTCCCAAGGTCTAGACAAGGCTTTACAAGACACCTTGATTCCTCGACATGTTTCTTCCATGTCATGATATTAATACAATAAAAACCAAAAAAATATAAGACACTTGGATATGTAATTTTCACCTTCAAGGAAATCACTACATACCTTCAATGTTCATAATCTTGTTAACACACTGCTAATTGGCTTTACTCATCTAGACACTAGTCTTATAACAACTACTTGGCATCAACATCATTTATTAGATTAATCACCATGAATCTTCACCATATGCATCTAAACATCAATTAAAACACACTTTGGCATTCATGAAATCATACTGACATCAATGAAAACACTATGCCAATATTTTTCACAAGTTTGTAGCTTTTAAAATGATAGACCTATAGCTAATTGGGTTGAGTAGCCCGACACATTTCTATAGATTATTTTCTATCTCAAAGACATATTTGACCTCTTCAATTTTGTTCATATAGATTTTTATTTAAAAAAATATTAATGACTAAATTGAATCTATTCTATATTTTTTACATACATAATTACCTGAACTAATTCTATACTCTTCACAATCAATAAATTAATCTCTTTTCACTATTAATTAATTCACCTTTAATTCCAATTGCTTTCATTCTTAGAGTAGCAAACATAGATTAATTAGGTATTTTTTAAAATTACCAATTTAGTCACACTATTTTTTTCTCTTTATCACACACTTAAAAATCACTTTACACACAAAAAACATTAAACATTTGTTTTACCAAGGCCTACCTACTTAGATATAATCACCAAGGGGGAAGTTAATTTGGTTTTCTATCTAAGTATAAACATGTGGTTGATGGTATATATGGGAAAATCACTCAACACCCTTATCATTATAGGATTGTGAAGTGAGGAGTTAAGCCCAAATACTAAGCTATTACCATCACCAATATATATCCTTTTTAATCTATAATTCTTGAAACCATCTTTAGATTTGTTTCTAATTACTTATTATAGCAAACTTCCAATCACATTAATTTCAAACTTTATTATAACCTAATAACACTTAGAAATGACCAATTAAATAGTATTTACTTTTAAGTTACTTCTTGCTCTTTAATCATTATATTTTGTATTACAAAACTTACATCAGCCAAAATTAGAGAAATATTTGTGCTATGTGTTCTAATTGGATTAGTCACATTGATCTTATTACTTGTGTTCTTAATTTCATTTACTTAGATATTATCTTAAAAAATATTTATATATTTTTATAATAATTTCATCCTTATCTAAAAATGTCTCTTTATCTTTTTGTTAAATCCTATGTCTAAGCAGTACATAGTCAACCTTTCTAATAGTGTCTTCTTATTTCTTGTCCTACTCCCTGTTCAGTAGTACACAATTGATTACAACACTATGTCCTCTTTTTATCTATTTTCCCCTATTTTATAAAACATAGTCAACCAATATGATTGTGTATCCCTATAGCTTGTTTTAATTTCATCCTTTGAAGCCATACTTGACCAACTCAAAATGTTTTATGTGCTTTCTTCACAAATTTTGTCAATTGAGTTGACTTTATACTTATTATTTGACACTATTATCTATCTGGTAGAATATATCTCTATTTCTCATTCTTTTTTCCTAATTTTCTTTCTTTCTTCAAGCATCATGAAATCCCATATCATAATCTTTTTGGACAATAAAAATCCATTTAGATAGTACCTGGGATGATCTTTTCTTCCTATCTTCACTACCCAAGAGGATCCTGAGTCTTAGAACACCTCTTCTCCTCCCTCATCTTTTGAATGAAACATGTTTTAGATCACTACAATAGATGAGATTGGTGATTTAGATCCTTTTAATAATTATCAAGATAATTTTCATCTTCAATCATCTCACCATAATGTGGGGACAATTAATACAAGCATATCCAATAACCCCATTGGAAATCTACCACATATCAACCCTCCCACTAACACCAATTTGGGGAATCCTCATAGAAACTCTAACCTAATGATTGATACAATTTATATTATTAAACAAATAGTGAAGTAAATTAAAATAATACAAACATATAACACCTTCTAAATGATACAACTATAACATCATTTGATCAACATGGCTAATCAACCTCCTATTCTTCACCCTTAAAAATAATAATTTTTTTATCCCTACACCTCTTATAAATGTCATATAAAATATCATTACCTAAAATATCATGCAGAATAAGATGCTCCAACACATCCAAAATGAGCCTTTAACCCATTTCAATGTATCCATTAACATTGTTAATAAATATACAACCATTAAATATGATGGGACTGGAAACCCTATATCTTTTATTAAGGCATTCAATAATCTTTATAAAGATTGGATCCAAACTAATAATTTTTCCACAACTAAATTTTTAGTTAGAACCTTTATGATTGATGTATTATAATGGTATAACCAACTTTCCTAACATTCTATATGGCAACAAAAATATCTAGTCAATCGTCTAGTTAAATAATTCCAACACAATGATCTTCCCAAAAATTGTCTTAGTCATTTCATCAATGATAATAAATCCCATACTAAATTATATCATGAATTTATCAAATGATTGAAATTTTTGGCCCCAAAAACTGATCATAATATGACTAATGACAACTTATTTAAACTCTTTTTAACAACATTAACACCTTCACTCCAATACAAGGTTAAAACATTCACTCCTCAAACATTAATTCACTCTACTGACTAATCTAAGAATCAAGACTTCTTAATGAAATATTTTGAACCTAATAGTGAAATCATTAAGGGATATTTCCAACATTTAACTAATATAATAACTAATAATCCTCCTCAATCCAAATTAGGAGTAGCTAAAGTATAAAATACACAACCTTATCATACATCATTAACCATGTAACAAATTAAATAATTTTTAGTGCCCTCAATACCATTTTATTACCCTAATAATCCCCCTAAATGGTATGATCATAACCAATTTTGTTGGTTCCATGTTCATATACGTCATTCCGATGAAACATGTTGAGGGCTTAAAAAAATTCATTTATTTTATTCTTGGATATTGATTTAATCATGACATGATTAAAATACATCATCAAGATTAAATTAATGCTTCTCAAAATAAAAAAGATACCAAAGCTTCTTCTTCTAACAATCCAAAACCTTTCTCTGCATCTAACCCTCAATATGAAATCAAGGATATTATGTAATTGATGTTGATTATTATTAATTCTATACTAATTATCAATACATTAACATCGATAAGGTCAATTATTGATGTAAAATAACCCCAAAAAATCCCATAACCAAACCAAAGAAACCACAATTAGAAGAACAACTTCTCAAATATATTAATACTCACTTATCTTTGGAAACCAATAAGGAACCACCTCCTCCCTCTTAAACTCCATCCAAATAGCTTCCTCCTAAAAATATATTAACTCCCAATCCTTAGAATGGTTCTTCTTCTTCTAAAATTCATTGAAACTTCTTAGAAATACTTAATTATATTCCTTAGGATATTCATCTCATAGAGTTAGATCATATTTCTCCTTATCATAATAAATTCCTAATGAAACTCAAAGACATTAAAGAACCATATGCCTTAGAGGAGGAACCATATTCTGAAGAACCTCAAAAACATAAGTTCATACTATTTAATACATGTGTATTCATTCAAAATCTTCCATATAGTTCTTCAGAGAAGACATTATTAATGATGAAACTCTTTTTAGATGATGATATACCCCTCTTTATCAAAATATCCATTCATACCACCCTCATTCACAAAGTATTAGTAGATGAAGGATAAATAATTAATGTGACATCTCTTTGGCTCATTCAACAGCTCAAATATAATAAAGATCATCTTAAGCAAGATAATTTGACTTGTGGATTTGACAAGATAAACCAAAATCCACTTTATTGTATTTGGATCCCTCTTACTATTAGACCCAAAATAATACATACTAAGCCTATGTTCCTTGATTTACCATTATCTTATAACATACTCCTTGAATGCCCATGGAATCATCTCATGAGGGCTATTACCTCTTCTAAAATCCAATGCATCAAGTTCATTCATAATGGCAAATGATATAAACATAAGGTCGATCCTAATACATGGATTATACAAATTCCTAATCCTAAATCTCAATATTGGATGCCCACTATTCCTAAGATTAATAGTGCCCCTTTACCCAAATTCATCAATATAAATCTAGATTTACATGTCACTATTACTGATTATTACATTGATGAGACCAATAATTTACAAAATACATGAAACACTACTAAGTTACCTCCTTACATCATAGATTATCTTTATTATTCCTTTTTACGTCATGATCATATTATCCCTCTTATTAATGAGATCAACAATTTACATCCTATATGTAATAAACATGAAACATATTATATAAAAGATGATTTCACATGTAATGAAGATAGAGTGGATAAATTATTTCAATAGCCTTTAATTATTTCACCACATAAATTTAGCAATTTAGGTTTCCCACCTTTCAAAGTTCCTTCCATGTCACAAGCATATATTATTTCTCTAACTTATGATGTTAACTATATTATATCCCAATATCAATTTAGATATTTGGATGTTCAACATTATCAAAAAAAATTATCCCAAATTCATGCTTTCAACCATTATGTTCATACCATTTACATAGATTTTGAGTCTAAACCTGAAGGTCATGTACCCCTAAAAAATTCTACACTTATCCAAACTTCTTGGGTGGTTGAAAAAATCTCACCTCTCATATCTTCAAAACTTATGTAACCTTCTATAACTCATATCACACAAATTATTCTACTCAATACTCTTCCTATCAATGATTCCAATAATAAACTAATTGAATTTGATAATTTTTCATCTATAGTTCCACCTACTCTCGAGATCACTCTTGATACAAAGGCCATATTTATATGCCATATACATTTTTAATAAAAAAATTATGGTAAAAAAATCATTTATCTTGAAGTATATGTCAAATAATATGGACCTCTTCTCATGTTTCTTAGTGATGAAGCTATCCTTGAATTGCTTCATGCTCAATAATCTTAACTCCCTTGAAAACATCACAAACCTAGGAATTTCAAGTGAAAAGCTCCTCATTTTAATAACTCCATCACTAGTAATGATTTTAAAACCAATCCCATTTCCTCTTTTCCTAATTCACCATATCATTTTCAATATGAAAATGTTATGCTTATCAAGGAAACTATAAGAATCGAATATGGCACACCCTCATGTCCTCAACCTATAAAATTTTTTAGAGAACTAATGCAAATATAAAATGATAAATTTATCTTATTATTTTATAAATATAGTGAAAATTTTTCTTGGTCATATGCTGACATTCTTGGCATCAATCCTTGTATCATGGTGCACAACATTATCACATATCCCAACCCCAAACCCATTCACAAGAACAATGAAAATATCTCCCTGAAGTTTTCACCTTATGCCATAAATAAATAATTAAAATATTAGATTAAAAATTTATAAAACCTATGGATTAATTTAAATGGGTCTCCAACATTATCCCCATTCATAAATAATTCACCATGGTTAATCGCATTTGCATCAAGTTATGTAATCTCAATTTTGTTTATCCCAAGGATTAATTTTCATTACCTTCGATATATGCCATAATCAATTTCATTGTTGGATATGAAATTTTTTCCTTGATAATTGGTTTCTTATGCTACAATCAAATCCATATCACTCCTAAAGTCCAACATAATACAACTTTCACCATGGAATGGTACACCTATTGCTATGTTAAAATTCCCTTCAGCCTTAAAAATGCCATAGCTACCTATCAGTGGGATATGAACCACATTTTTCATGAACTTATCCATAATATTTTCGAAACCCATATGGATTATCTCATTACCAAATGAAAATGTTGAAGAAATCATCTTTCTAATCTTTCATTCATCTTCGATCAACTCATCAAATATAAAGCTAGACTAAACCAATACAAATGTGTTTTTGTGATTACATTTAGTAAATTTATAAAATTATTAGTATCTATTCATGGTATTTATATTTATCCTGCTAATATAAATTCTATAGTTAACATACCTATTCCTCATCCTATTCCATACATTTGTACTTACCTTGGCAAGCTTGGGGCCATCCCAAAATTTGTCCTTGAAATGGCTTATTACATATATTCTATTAATTCCTTTCTTAAGAAAGGTAATGATTTATAATGGACTTATCCTTATTATAAGACATTTCACAATATAAAATAATAATTTATACATCCACCTACACTTCATCCACATTTCAATGATTATCTTTTAGTTTTGTACACTTCTCCTACAACCATATCAGTTGGGGCAATGCTTTCCCAAAAAGATGATACTGTAAGAGAGTATGTTATATAATATATTATTTGAGTCCTCATTGATTTAAAAAATGATATAACAAAGTAGAACTAGATTTCCTCGATATCTATTTCATAGCCAAAATTTTTTCACTACATGCTTTATTAAATGACTTATGTCATAGTTCACTTAGACCCACTTTGTCACTTTTTCTCAAAAGCCTTTATCCTTAGAGATTGAATTAGTAAGTGTATGTTTATTTTAATGTAATTTTACCTTTTCATCATCACAAAAAAATATGTCAATGGATAATTCATTACCATCCAACTTACAACAACACCCATATTCACTACTAATCATCTTCCCAATAGTTTCCCTAATAATAACATTCTCTATATTGAATGCCTCAATCAAGATATCTCTATTGAATATTCATTTCATAACTTCACTTCTAATTTATAATAAATTAATCAAGAATATTCCTATATCATTCCTAATACTACTAACTCTAAATTATTTATCAAAGAACTTCATGAAATCAACCTTGATTTACATCAAGACACATGGACCCTTCATTTTGATGGTGCCAAATGTCTTAAAGGAGTTTGGGGTAGGTTGTATACTTACTATTCCTTATGTTAAAATATCCATTTATCATTTTGGCTTACCTTTTATGTCACTAATAACATTTTGGAATATAAATAATTAATCTTAGGTAGGAGAGTGGCACTTTACTTAGACATTATATGTCTACATGGCTTGGGTTACTCCCAACTCATTTTTCATTAGGTTAATGGTGACTATTAGTGTACAAGTGAAAAAATTCTCACATATAATAAAATGTACACTACCCTCACCAAATAATTCACTTATTTTACCATTAAACCCATTCTAATAGATCAAAACTCTATTGATTATTATCTTGCTCCTTCAACATCCTTATTTCATCCATACCACATTTTCACTGATTCTAAATTTCTTATTTAGATAAGAAAGTACCCATATTCCATCCCTCCACAAGATTAAATTATATATATTATTGATGCTATCACCATTTGATATATCCCATGGTACAAAGACATCATCTGATTCCTTGATCATCAAACATATCCTCCAAATATGGCTTCTTATAGAAAAACTTGAATTCTCAAACGAGGCTTCAAATATGTCTTTTGATATAGCACCCTTTATTATTAAAATGATAAAGGTACCCTACTCTATTGTTTAATTAAATAATAGGTCCCTAGACTCCTTGAATAAGCACATGGGGGAATTTTTGATGGTCACTATAATGGACATGCTACAACACATAAATTCCTATGTATGGGATACTTCAAGCCTACTATTGAAAAGGATGCTATTGAGTTCACTAAAAAGTGTAGTCCTTAAAACATTCATCATTATCTAAACCATTTTACACCATATAAGGTATAAACTATGGAATCTCCTTGGCCATTTTCTATGTGAGGACTATATCTCATAGATAGACTACTTAGATCCCAAGATTGGCATGTTATTATCATCAAAACTACTAAATACTCTACCAAATGTGTAAAATTCATGCCTCTCATAAAAATCATAGGAACATATATCTAAAAGTTCATAATAAATAAAATAATTTATCATTTTGAATTTCACCACACTATCATCTTTGATAATGGCAACAATTTTAAAAATAAGGATGTGAATAATTTATGTTCTAAATTTAAAATCTCCCATAATTTTTTTCACCCTATCATCCATAACGCAATGACAAAAATGAGGCCAATACAAAATATGCTAAAATAACATCTATGAAACCCATATGGATTGGAAACTTTGTTTATATCCCATACTTTCGGCCTATCACACTAGCATTTATACTTCCATTGGGTAATACCATTCTCTCTAGTCTATTATTTCAAGTATGATATCCCACTATAAGTTGAGGTTCCATCTATACATACACACACACACACACACACACACACACACACATATACATACATATATATATATATATATAAATATATACATACATATATATATATACATATATACATATATGTACATACATATATATATATATATGTATATATGTATATATATATATACATATATATATATATACATATATACATATATACATATATACATGTATATGTATACATATATTTATATACATATGTATATATATATATACATATATACATATATACATATATATATATATATGTATGTATATATATACACACATATATATATATATACATATATATATATATATATATATGTATATGTGTATATATATATAAGGTATCATACGTAGTGATTAATTATGTGAATTTCACCTTCATGTTCTTGATCTTCTTGATGAACACTATCTAGCTAATCTACAACACAATCACTAATACAAGGCTTGTATTACCAAGTAGCATAACAAAATAGTTATACTCCAAATTTCAATGTTGGTGATATATTACTTAAATTATACTATACCCATGATAAATACGGTAAATATTCCCAAAAATAGATGGGGCCCTATGTCATAAAATATATTCTTGGTCCTAGTACCTATCACTCCAAACTAATGAAAGTCATCTTTCAAAGATCCCACCAATACACAATTCCTACAAAAGTAATTTGCTTAGATCTTTCCCTTCTTATCGTGCCTTTTATATGTTATTCTAACAAGTTTTTTTCATGATTTATACATGGGTCTCACCCTCTATAGTAGTTTCTTCTTTCACAAACCTTAGTTCATTCTCTTTGTCCTTTGGTTTCACTTTCTCATGAGTTACATTGTAAAACCATGGATAGGACCTAACCTTCCTCATGACTTCCTTTTTTTGTTATTGATTTACTATCTTAAAATTGTTTTTTTAACCTCTTGGGTTTATTTTTTTTGAGTTTTAGTGTAAGACCATGGATATGACTAGGCGCTTGTCATAAAAACCATTTTTCCTATTTTATTTTTGCATGCTTTGATCACTCTCTTGATTTTTTTATTTAGTTAGTTGTAATATATGACCATAAGTAGGACCAAGACATACTAATTAAACTACCATATTTATTTTCTTCAAAGTTCCTTTCTTAGACTGTTATGAACTAGCTACATGTTTGGGATCCCATATTCTTAGCATCAATTTTTATTTCTTTTATAGATAAAACTTGAACGACAAACTATGTTATCATGTTTTATTACACTATAAATAATCATACTTACCTATCATTGTATCCATTTTTAACCTTTGTCACATTTTTTATGATTTGAAGTACTTCAAAATATTTCATGTTTATTCCCCTTAATTTTCTTTCCATTCCTTACACTTTGCATAAAATAAGGTTGAAGTCAAGATCATAATTTTAAATTTAAAAAAAAAAAAAAAAAAAAATCCAAAAAAAACAAAAAAAATCTCTTATACACCATCTTCTCTAAGTTATCCCTCTTAGAAACCAAGTCCCAAGTCTTAAAATCATATTCATATTTAGCACCCATGTTGCATTCTTCGAATCTGTATAGACGAGGAATGGAAAAAGCGTTAAAAATTAAAAAAATTAAAAGTCAAATCAATTGATACAAAAGGCAATGATCAGAAGTAAACACACCAAGTCAAAAGTAAAAATCACATCAAAATGTGTTATTAATAAAACATTTCCTGTCCCTACTTTAATATTAAACTCCAAATTTATCTTCGTGATAGAGTCCAGGTCCATTAGGGTATGTTAGGATAGTAAATTGGGATAGGATAATTTAAAATAATATATCGTGTTACCTAATTTATAACACAAGCACCTAATATTCACAGTAGAATGATAGCTTTTTAAGGGGTCCTATGGAATGGGTAACACATTATGGGAAGGTAGGTCGATTTTAATTTTCATTCATATTGACTTCATGGGATGATACTCATAATTCATTTAGTGACCTAAGATTTGTGTGGTTAATAAAAGTTTTTTAGAGTCCTTGCTGTCCGAAGGCCTCTTGTTTTGACAAAACTAATTTAAGTGTTTTGACTTATATAAATAGTTTATCTACCTTTATTTTTCCTTTATTTTTCCCATTCACCTATTTCATTCCCCCGTTGATAGGAAAATTTTATTCTAAATCTATTTTCCAAATTCTATATTCCTTTTTATTCACCTCTTAAAACATGCTAACACTACTTTGTTTCTGCTTTATCTATCCTTAGAATAAAATAGTATGATTAAGTTACTATGAATTATGATCTTTACACCATTTTTTTACATTTATATAATTTTTTTAGTTCATTTAAATATTTTTCCATTGTTACAGCTTACTTTTTTTAGGAAACTACACATGTTTCTATTTTGTGTACTTTTTTCATTATTGAGTGAGGTCGGCTTGATAATTCTCACTCACCAATTTTGTTTTCCATTTTATACATTTTTTCCATTAATGATTAAGTAAGGATTATTATTACTCACTCATCAATGTTTTTTTACCATTAATTTACCATCTTTGTTTAAGTATTATTACTAGTTTCACATTAATGTTCAATAACCATTTTACTTGTATCCTTGGTTTGACTTGGTTTGTTTGCATTTCTTACTAAAGGTTTACTTTTTTAAGTTTTTAGGTCATTTATTAGCCTTGTATTTTTGGTTACCCAATTTATTCTAATATTTTTTGGCTTGGTTAATTGGTCCTAACTCAACATTCATCACCCCAACTTACCAAATTCCTAATTATGTCATGCCTACACCATTTTAGTTATCTTGGCTTTCCTACGTTTATTTATTTTTTCTCTTTAGTTTTGTATCCTTAGTTTATCCAAAGAAGTCTCTATAATATCCATGATCAAAACTACAAATATAGTAGAAAACCATGCCTTGAAAAAGGTAAGTCAAGGTAAACATACATTTCCTTTATTTTTAGTTATTTCATTTTAACCATTTTATTCTAGTTATTTTATGTTTTGAAATAATGCAATTTATTTAACTTCAGTATTGTGTGTTGCTATGTTCTTTTATCAAATCACCATCCCTTGTTTTAACTATGTGACATGTGATGTGATTTGAGAGGGTAGTATATATACACATAATAATTTCAAAATTTATCAATTAGTAATGATTTCTCTCTTGTAGAAACTCATCAAGTCTCAATCTCTCTAAGTTCACACCTTAAAGTTTGCACTAGGAAAGGGATGGGTAGATCATCAATGCTTCATAGGATTATTGTCCCCTATAATACCACTCACTATATACACAAATTTATCCTATACACTTCCCTAAGGTTTACCTTCTCTCTTGAACACTCGTCCAAACATTTCACTACCTTCTTTAGTACCTACCTAAGCCTAAAGCCCTTTTTAATAGTTTACATTACACTATCAACCTAGGTTGACCCTATATTTAAAATGTTAAAAACATGTTATAAGGAAAACCTAGACCAAGACCTAACAAGTTTTTATCAATTAAGGATATAGAGCCAATTGGACTAACCCTATAGACTAAACTTTTGAAAAGGTTTAGGGTTAGATTCAACTATGTATACATAATAATTTATCCATTTATTAGAGAGATAAGAGTGAACTATACATTTTCACTTATTTACAATCTACTCTTCCACCATTCTAATTTAGGAGTTATTAATTAAGATTTATACTTGAAGAGGAATGTTATCTTATAAAAAATTCTTGAATATGTAAGCCTTTCTTAGTGATCCTTACAAACCATAACAACCTCTTGTAAATCACTTTTGGTCAAGGGAGAGATTGAGTCTCGATGGTTTCATCTTCAAGGTAAGTATCTCTAAATTTAATCATATGTTTAATAGATAGAATGAGCATAAGTAATGGATTTTTAGTATATTCCTCTCTCCATACATTAGAGTTTCACCTATACATAGCTTGATTAGGATTCTCCTATGCATGTTTACTTTTTTTATGTTTATTACTCCAACTTTATGCAACACAATTTGGTCATCAATAGATTATATTTTACTTGTGATTTATTTGTGAATATGAAAACATATAACTTATCTAGGGTTAATGCATAGTGTTTTTTTACTATAAGCTTTGTAACCATCTCTAGTGATGTTATCATGGTAAGATATCCCTTGTTTATGTCTTGTAGATACATCTTGGTCATGATCCCAAATATATAATGTATCAAAAAATAGAAGTGTAAGTATGATTTATCTTCTCCAAGATAAGATTGATAAATAGATTAGTTACATTTCCTTTTTTATACAAACTTCATCTACCATTGATTTATTTTCAAAAATTTAAACTATTTTTTCTTGTAAATTATTCTACTACTCCCATTTGGACAAAAATACATATATAAAATAATAAGAAATGATATTATTATTATTTTTAATTATTTACATCAATTTTAAATCATTATTTACCATTATTTTTAATGCCAATTTCTTCTTCCTTTGAGTCTTAGTCAATTGAGATTCCCTCTGATGTGTAACAATATGTTATAATTTAATAGAAAGTTGGGGATTTATATTCATTATATATCCTCCTCTTAGCCTATTTCATTTTTATAAACATGTCAAGGTGGATAAATATTGGTTTGGATGGGTATGAAATAGATTTTATATTTTTTTAGGTGGTTAGAGAGCTCTCCAAGACTCTTATTGAATTATAAATTACATGGGAACATGTTCCATAGTTGTTAAATTTAAGGATGAATAGTTATAAAATAAGAATAATTTATGTAGATCATTAATATTATGGAATACCTAAAAAAAATTATAAGTGAAAAATAATTTTTTTAGGTGATGCAATATTTCTTATGGAATCAAATGCTCTTACATCATTATTATTCTTGGATATTTCTTTATATAAGGTGCCTCTTGGTCATCATTTATTTTATCAAATCAAATTCTCACTATATGTGAATTATATGATAAGGTTATGTTCCAAATTAATTTATCTAATAAATTTTACATATATGTTAATATTTTTTGTTCCAATATGATTCTATCTAAATAAATAGGTGTATTACCAATATTTATGTATTAAAAAATACATCTCTACAAGTGATTGCCAACTTGATGTGTCCAACTGATACTAGACAAGGTAAATTCTGTTGTAATTGATCAATGCCATATCTTAACTCTTGTAAGAATGTTAAGATGTATTTTATTCGATGTTGACTCTCATATTTTTTTATGTGATGAGGAAATACCCCCTCAATAAATAGTAAAGTAATTAGTATCTCTTATCACACACACTTATTAATTTTTTGTGCTCTAATTTATATGACACAGTTTGTAACTTTATGAAGATTTATATTGTAGTGGTTGAATAGATTTAATAATTCATCTAGTGTTTTAATTTTAAATTTTATACCATAATGTAATGTAACTATCTCAACTATGTCTAATGATTCTATGGTAACCACAATATAAATTTCATTCCTTGTCTAATAAACATCTCATATGTCTATGGATAGTAGTTTATAATGGAATCAATCAATTACTAAGTAACATTCCTATGATAACCCTTAATGTTTTTTTAATACTTGTCACTTGTATCATGTTAACATGTAATATCTCTAAAATTTACACATTATTAATTACATTATGCCCAAAAACATTCTTATATTTTGAATCCTTTAATTAATCTTATTCTCAAGTCATACTAGACTTCAAAAAAAATCCTTAATGGTGTTTGTGTTGTAGTAGAATGATGGTTTACAAAAACATTTCAAATACTATCGAAATTTGTATTATAATAGTGATTTGACATTGGTGCCTTTCATATGCCCCACATAGATTATGGTTCAATAAGAACCTTTAAATTATCAGTGCTATTTATATATGAATTATCTCAGTAATCTCTAGGACTAATAAACGTAAACATATTTTGAGATAAATACTCATATGGATAACTAGGATTTAAATTTAGCTTGCACAAATGATCATCTATTATATCTTGTGTATCAATATCATTATCACTATCAAGCCAATCCATAAATATGAAAAAAAATTCTTCAAAATTGACTAAATCAAATAGATATGAAATTATCTCCTTTAAATCTTAATTAACCTATGGTTAATTATTTATATCTTTATTAATGTACATAATTTGTTATTTATAATTTACTTGATTTGATTTAACCACCTTAAATGTGTGCATCTATTATAATAGAGTGGGTTGTGATGGTGGTACTATAGATTAATTTTTTAAAATGTGATTGAATCTAATTAATATATTATATCACTTTGAAATACTATAAAGGACTATTATTTAAATGAAATGTACATGAATACCCATCACATATGAATTTCACTCATTAATGAAATATATAGGGAACAACCTATATAGTATGTATCTAAGATAACCCCAAAATAAAATTATAATGTAGATGATTGGGAATAACCTAAAATAAAGTAGGGACTATTTTGTGACCTAATTTCACATCCAAAGAGATTGACCCAAGTACCTAGTATGGAATGCTATCAAATCCTTTATATCATTTTATATTATTTTTTAATAGAACCCATATTGATACCCAATTTTTTTGTATAAAAGTTATGTTTCAAATATTCATTTATGATCCATAATATATTGAGACACACTTGACTGCTTTGGTTTGAAATTTAATAAATAATGGAATATTTTGATCTATCATGTATTGCAGTGGTAAAAATTTATTTTCAAAGGAAATAAATTTATCTCTATAATTCAGTGTAATCATGATAGATCAAAATTATGATATTTTTTAAACTAATATGTAGTCTAATATCTCATAATTATACATATAATGTGTCCTTGTAGATATTTTATTAACTTAATAATTTAATGATATTAATCTTAACAAGTGTATTCTCTAGTTGATGAATAATGTCATATCCTTTGGGTTGATTTACTTTTCTTATGGGAGGTGGAGGGGGTTGAGGAAGACCCTATTGAATACCACCATTATTCCATGCATGGTGGGGAACCCTATTATTGACAACATGAAATGTAAATTGTAATATAAGCCAAGGGATAATAATGGGAGTGGGATGGTAGATGATACAATTTTGAGGTATAGGGGGATTAGATGAAAAAGGATTCATGTATTACCATTAGTGCCTAGTTTTGATAGGGAGAAAATTAGATTCAATATTAAAATAGTAAGAATTAATAAATTATTGAGATTTTTCATTAGTTATATTATCCTTTTTAGTGTATGTAAAGTATATCCATGGAGTTACATGTTTATACAAATTTTGCATATCAAATGAAAGAAACATGTAAAAATTACAATCATAGTGTTTTACCCTAATTTGGATTAAAGCAATAAATACCAACCCTAAATACTAACATATCAATTTATATTATTTTAATACATAAGAAAACACAATAAATAAACTAATGAGTATACAATAGGAGGAAAGGAATTTTTAGCTTATTTTTCACACATATCTAATGCTTGATTATCTAATTTTTTAACCTTTAAACCGTGTCACTAATTTTACCTAATTTTTATTCATATATTTTATTGTAGTCAGTTATGGTATATTTAGTTGGTATCTACAGTCTATATTGACTATGTGGTTGAAAATTAACCTTTACACAATAGATGATCATTTATTATGAATTAGTGTAACTATATTTGTGATGGCATAACCACACCATGTTACACAATAGTTACACTAATTTTTTTAAATATAAATAGTACAATTATATAATCATTAAAACTATTTGTAATATTAATATTTGACTACTAAATTTATATAAATCAATAAATATATAAATGCATCAACCCATTAGTTAATAAAATGATCAATTTAGTTTCTAAACAATTAAAATCAGAATACAAGATGAATAATTCTCATAATATCAATAATGGAACATATAATGTATATAAAATCACTGATATAACACCCTATATAACTATAAATAATAATACAACCATTGTTGTCATAATATTTATAATTAATTATAAATCTCACATTCATTGCTATGCTGAATATCTATCAAATAATAATATACTACATGTTTCATCTTATGACAAATTCAAATATACAATATATTATATACAATAATAAAAATGAGCCTAAAAAATAACTCAATCATCCATGAATGTATCTAAAATCATGATCCCAAATGGTTGAAACAAATAAGCAGGAGAGCATAATTTGAGTGATTTACCTCTAACCATTGACCAACAGTCTCCCAAACACATCCCCACTGGGAGTGTTCCTGCCCTTCATGTAATGGTAGATAATAATAGTGTGCATATCAAGAAATAAAACATAACCAATGTATGTGCAATCACTAACACATACAAGAGTCACATAGACCATCGAATCTAGTTCAATATCTACTATGACATCAGCATACACATGTGAACTATAAAGTATAGTTGAATTACAATGTATCAACTATATCATTAATTTGGTAATAAAAAATATTATATAGATCATATATAAAGATCCAAATCAGTTCCACTCATACAAAACTCTCTACTAATAAATCATAGCTATCATATGTTATTAGGGGTAGGTATATGATTTAACTACTATCACACACATATATGTAACACTTGATATCTATGAACAAGTTTATTAGTTTTTAGATATATATTCAAGTATAATAAGTATATATTATAGAATATACTCATCCCAGATAACAATATAAGGTATAAGGAATCATATATGAATATATTAACATAGGTTCCTGCATTCACTATAACATGTTAATTATAGGCATAACCTTTATGATTTTAAGGGAGAGCTTGTGGAAAAAGGAAAATCATTACTTTGTATTCAAATATTATCCTAGGATTGCAGAGGTTTATCCAATGAAGACTAGTCTTATTACTATCTACTTTGACAAATAATTCATGGTAAACTCAAATGTGAAGACATTATTGCCAAACTTACAAAGAAAAGACCTTTTGATTATTCATAAACTCACTATGATTTATAGTAGATGAAATTAGTTATTAGATGTTTACAACTTAAGAGTATCAATTAATGAGGTTATTATACAATATTACCTAACTCAAAAAGGGTAGATAATACCAATTAGAAGATAAACCCAAATTCATACAAGATAATCTAGTGACACATAAAATTACCCAAAAGATCTATATCACATAATAAGTGCATAAGTATTATATTAGCCATCAAATACTAATTCAACTTAAAATCTTTAGATCATGAAAAAGCATTATAATTTAAATCCATAAATCCAAGTATTTACTCAAAAAGGCTTGAATGTAATATTACTCAATACATTTCCAACATTATCTAACATTGTCTAACCCATTCTACTATAATCCATAGTAATATATAATCCTAAAAGCTATGTTATTATAGCTATGAATTCTATACTTGGAATCTAGGTATGTTATCTTATATTCTCTTGCTAAATATTTCATGTACTTGATCACTATTGAAAATAGAATAACTTCATAATAATCATGCAGGATAATCGTTAACTAAAAATAAACCCTAATCTATATCAATTTGGCATGTTCATAGATGAAAGTGTCTATTATACACATTACCCTATTAGAACTTTACCAGACTTAAACATTTATCTCATCTTGAGACAAGACAACAAAGAAGTAGGATTCTATAGAACAAAAAGTAGGTAGAACACACAAAAACTATAGATTTTTCATGGTGTCATTTACCAATTTTCATGCCTTGCACACTATTTATATGCCCTCATGAGTTTTCAAACTAAGTATCAAGAAAATATACCAAACTTTTAGGTTTTCAATGATGATTTGTGTGGATTTATGTGGTCCTACCAACAAAAATATTAATAAGCAAAATTTCAAAAATCCACATTGGAACAAAAAGATAGCTAGATTGAGGAGGCATAGATAGAAGAGATGATGAAGTTGATGGTTGAAAAGTGGATGGAGAACTATATGAAAAACACAAATAATCATTCTTTACATGGCATAACCATTACTAGAGTTGGCTAGGAGGAATGATGGTATGGAAATCAATGAGTGGCATAATGGTACTATCAAATTCATCCACATCCATCTTGTAATTATAACTATTAATTAAATATTGTTGAATAGTGTAAAAGAGAGACCTCAAAGGAATCTAGGAGTACAATAATTATGAAACATAATTATTCAAAATAGAAGAAAGAGTGGATTTGGTAGTATTAATTTTACTAGAGATGTATTCATAAAAATGAGTGAGCTTCTCAACATGATGTTGTGTTTAGACCCTGACAAATTAGTTGCATAGCATCTGAGTCTAACAAGCCTATAACTAGTGCATTAATGAGTCACAAACTTGAATAGATTATTTAAATGTCGATGTAAAATTAGAAGTGATAGTGGGATCATACATGGTAGATTTAGAGGAACTCATAGTGGTGATTTCAAGGAGCACACCATTCCATACTACATCCACTTGAGATTTCCAATCAATTAACCTATGGGTCGTAGTTATGGCTTAGCGAATAACAATACTAAGGTTATCTTGATAAATATACATGAGTTTACATAAATAATTTGACTAATATTTGATATATTGAACCTAAAATTGAATGTGGTTGATATGTTGGATGCTCAGCCAATCCTACATAAGTTAGGCCACTAGCTTTGGAAGTTAAAGGGTGGGGAAGGAGTCTTCAATAAAATTAACAGTGTTAGAACACTTTTTAGGTTAGAGTTATCTTGTTTTAATTTAGACCCCATAATATATAAGGAAAGAATAGTCTGCATAATAGAATCCTAAAAAATAAAAGCACCTTCCAACTCCTTAGCCAAGGAAATTTGGAAACATTGATAGATGATTTTGTAGTGGGTCAATGCATAGTAGAGGAAAGGGTATGGGTCATGGTGGGAAGGTAATATAATGGATCAAGGAGCAATAAAAATATGGTTTAATGGAGGGGAGAAAAAGGAACATCCATGATAGCTAAGTGTTGGAACCTAGATGTCATAGTGAAATCAAGTTTTAGTGAGTCTTAACCTATGGGTGGGATGGATGGAAAAGAAAATGAGGTGGAAGGTAGAGTCACATATGCTAGTTTTGGAGGATAATTTTGTGTATCTAAAAAGTTTAGTATAATATTAGGGGGATCCTTATGTAATAGGAGTACACTGATAGTTTCTAAAGTTTTTGGTATAGGTGGTGGGGGGAGAGGCATAGAACTTACAGGTGTTACATCCCCATATTTTTGTCTCTAGAGTGGATTTATTTGGATATTTTGGTAGTATAGGTTGCACGTCCATGATTATCTTATACTTGACCTCATCAATAGCCTTCATCTTAACCCTCTCAATAGCAATTTTTGGATGGTGCATTTCCCTAGCCTGAGTGACTAACTCAACTATGGGTTGCAGCTCTAATTCTTAAAAGAGAACCTAGATCTATAGAGGTTTTTATGCCTCCAAATAATTTTCCTTGGATACCTCCTCCTATTGATTCTTAATTTCCATTCTTATTTCGTGCTCAATAACTCATTTTTCCTCTTCTTAGGTAGCTTGATTTTCCTCAGGTGTTTGTGCATCCAATGCCACCTCTTCAATATCCATTAGATTTTTATTAATATATGATGAAAAGGAAATTATAATGGATATATGCACCATATCCCTCAATAAACATCCATTCTTGAATCTAAAGCTAAGGGAGTACTTAGGAAATGATGATGTTATACCTCCAAAAGATAGTAGAAATACAAAATATGGTTGGGTTATAGTTGCAACATCTTATTCTTCTTTAATCATAGTCATTTTATACCTACATAGTGTTTGATACCTATAATGAAGTGATTGTGGTGGACTTTCAGCAAGAGGGTCAACTTGTTGAGCCTAAGAAGACTCATCAGAATCACCTACTAATTATTGAGGTCAACATACCCTCATTTATAAAAAATAGGAAACCTTTCGGATAATTTGAACCTTAACATTAAAATCTCGATATTGTGCATATTATAAGAATTTAAAGATCATCCATGAATGATAAAATTGGCCAAATTATTCATGATTTTTCCTTAACCTTGACTAATGTTGCTAAGATTTAGCCTTCATGTCTTAAGTTATAGGTTTCATAGGGCTCTTATTGATGGATCATGTTGGGATGTTCACAATTTCATCCTCATTTAGGCTTTTAATAGCCTTTTGTCTATGAGAAATCATAATTGGATTCATGTTCTTAAACCCTCCTTTAGAAAACCCTAACTTAGAACTTTGGTTTAAATTCAAATTTGGTGGGAGCAAATTTATCAGGGACATGTTTAAACTTTAGATTTAAACCTAATTTTTATATTAAGGCTTGGTTGTGTTTCTTAACACCACCAAACCTTAGCCTAAAAAATTATGATTGGTCCCTTTATGTTTCCCCTTTTCTTTCCCTCTTTATTTGAAAAAGGTCTAATGTTTATGTTGACAGGGTCCTCTATGTTCCTAACTTGGTCCTATTATTTATGTCAGGTGGTCACTTTTATTACATACTTGGCCTAAAGTCTTAGTTATAAGGCCCCATTCATGTTTATTAACAAGAATGTGACCTTAATCTTAAAAATTTAGCCTAAGTTTCTATATCAACATGAGCCCTAACTTAAGCATTTTACTTCTTAATAGAATAGATGGATCTTGCTTCATCATGTAAAATGATTAGATAGAGTGAATGATAATATATGAATCAAAATCCTTGATCCATCAAACCAATCCTATATGATCATGTAGATCATCATGAATGACCCATGCTTAATAAGGACCAAATATTGAATGGTGTGTGATCATCCTCAAGATTAAATGGGTCCCCTTTTATTAAATAAAGACCTAGCCTAATTTTTACCCTAAGGTCTCATTGTATTTATTAACATAATGAAACCTTAAGATAAGACTAATGGTACAACTTTAATAAATTAAAGGGAGCTAATCATGTGCAAGTATTCATATCATGATTAATGATCCATGATTTCTCACACAAATAAATCCAATGGAGTGAATTTGGAATTGAAATGTTAAAGGCCTAAGAAATCCCCATTAGGATGACATATATCACCATTTTGGGAACCTAGATCTTGACCAACACTCTGTGGACCCTTCTTAGGGTCAAAAAGTGTCAAAATCTTAGGATTCTTATAGAGTTGCCATAGGGCACTCCTAAAATTACTCTTAATGTTAAAACGGCCCCATGCATTAAAACTTATACAAAACCTATGTTTTTACCCTAAGGATTATTATATTATTTAAATATAATAGACCTTAGGCTAAAACCTTTGGTTATGGCTATAATATTTGAAGGGACCTATTTTATTATACTTTGAAGACCTAGGACTTTAACTTAGTCTAACTTTCATACACATTGATCCATGGGATAACTCAATCCTCTTCATGATTTTAGTGACTAATTACATGCATTTGCTAAGATCTTAATCAATGGTCTATGCTTGGTTAGGAATAAATTATTGGATGGACCATGTTAGATCTAAGTTCTATGGATGTAATGAACATCATGAACTTAAATTTGATGTTATTATGAATGTCATTTGATGACCACAAGGCCATCATTGACATCTATAAGTTCATCAAATTTAAGCTCATTTATCATCTTGATTAAACATAAGAATATGCTTTTAAATGTTACTAAAATCTTATTACTTGTGTTTCAAACCAGTGAGAACCCATTTGAAAAATATGAAAGGCACTTAAGGTCTTTAAAATTTAATGATAAAATGATCTTATGGTCTAACACTCACAGGCATAGACTTAATCTTATTATCTATCCTAAGGTTCAAATTTTAATTATTTAAGTACATTAAAACTTAATCTAAAGACTTATATTATGTTTTATTTTATTAAAAAGTCCCTATGCCATAAAGCTTAGCTTAAAATTTTCAACCTAAATATTTATCATGTTTATTAACATGATAAAACCCTAGGTTAAAACCTTACATTAAGTCCACTTATCATTCAATGGGACCTCTTTATGTGTTCTAAAACTTAGCTTAAATATTTTATCCTAAAGTTTATTTCATGTTTATTTACATGAAATAAACTCTACTCTAAATTACTTAGCCAATGTTCCTAACTATGTTATGATGCTAAGTAAAATTCATGTAATTTGTAGGATCAATAGCTCATAGTTAATCAAAGCAAACTAATCAAATGGATTGAAATAAAAAAGACTATTCAATAAGACCCCAGATGGCACATAGGATTAACATGTGGTGAGCATGAAATTCACTGATGAAATGTAGAGCCTAGAAGGCCTGTGAAGGTACCAAGTGGCATAACCATAGAGGTTGATCCAAAGACAACCAATAACATGAAAGCCCCAGGATCATGATTAATGGTTCACCTTGATCGATGCATAAACATATGATGTCATGAATTAATATAAGGATTTTAAATGAAAATAACTAGTTCCTTTAAAGCATTTATGAAAAATGTTGTGAAAGCTACTAGAAAGATGCCACATAAGTACAAAATGACAAAATCAAATATTGGGTTGCCATGAAAGGGAAAAGGTATAAAGTTAAGGGTATAAATAAAATTTAAGGCACAAATTAGCCTAAGTTTGAGCCATCATCACTATTAAGGCTAAAAAGAAGACCTAGCCTCCACAAAAAGCCCTAATTTGAACAATAATCAATCACAGTTGAGTTAGAAAGAGTTCAATTGTTATTTGAGTAAGAACAAGATAACCCAAAGGCTACTTGTAGACCATTAGTGAGAAATTTCCAAGTCACACAATAATGTCAACTAAAAGGTAGTAGTAAAGAGATGATGAATAATTATATTTAGTTTTAGACAACAAAGGAAGAATCTTCAAGGATACTAACTTTGATGTTATGGCATTAAACATAGGAAATAGAAACTGGTCTAATCTTTTCTAGACCACTGATGAAATGTAAGCCATCATAAGGGAAGAATATAAGACTAACTCAATCCTCTATAAATACAATCACCTAGTCTCCATCTAGATAAGTAGTATCCACTATGTTGTTTCACAACCTAAGGTATTGCACTGTAGTGATTTTATTACCCCTTATTTCGTAGATTGCAAAATTTATCAGGTTTGGATAGTTCATGAACATAATTTGAAAAAGGTAACATATATTTTTTTTATGGCATTTGAAATCTACTATAAGATATGCAATCCCTAGGTAGACTTGCCTACCATCATAGCATGGACTAGTAAAAATGACTTGAACACTATATTTTCCTCATGGATGCTTACCAAAACTTAGGTGATCCAAGACCCCACCATGAATATATAAATTGTCTAATTAAGGGAAGGAATCATAGTAATCATGACCTTAATAAATATAATATATAATGTCCCTTCCACCACACATGTTAATAAAAATTGGGTGCCTTATGTATACTTCATGGTAGAAAAAGGACTCACTACCCTAAAATGTGAGATGATTAACATTTGTTTGAAATGACAATTTTTAGCTATGAATAATAAAACTAGAAGCCGATTCTTCATAACATCTTATCTTCTAAATGCCCTCTTGGCTATCACCAAAATCCTTGACATAAATAATTAGTCACCTAATGGGAGACAAATTATTCCCCATCACTATTCTAAATTGCATATATTGAAATAAAGACACAATATACAATTGATTTGTGATTGTGTACATCCAACTTTGGTAGAAGCTAAAACAAGTGTAGTCATATAAAATGTGAAAATGGTAAATTCAGTGTGGCTAGTGACACCCAACCCATAGGTCCCTCTTGTTTGCTCTCATGACCCTCTTAGGAACTCTTTTATTTATTCATATTCATTTATAACCTTTCAAATAGTGATTCCATTTCCCCCAAGTATATTTTCCCATGACAAATCCAACCCCCCATACCATACCCTTAGGACAATAGTGCCCAACTTAGAGTATAAAATTGAACCCTAGGGTGTCCATTTTTAGCACTCCTATCCAAGTGCTTTTTTATCTCCAAATATCATTTCCTTTTGGTTTCTACCCTTCTTGTTGTTGACCTAACATGAAAACATTCAACCCATGAACAATAGATATCTATAAAATCCCATTCAAAGTTCATTTAAAAGAGGTTGACAAATATCACAAAGTAGCAAGACTACTTAGTCATATTTCGCTATTCTCTACATATAGACATAAAATACATCCACAAGATTATTCAAATCCTTACACTAGTACCTAGCCATGCTAAGCATACCCAATTTTAATATTTTTCATCTTCATACACACTATTGCATAAAGCACATCAAGTGGGAGAACTATATATGGCTTGATCCCTATTTAGAGTATTGGTATGTAGGTAGTGTCCCCACACAAGGGGTGAGGATACACATTTAGTGAATCTTACACATATTAACCACCCCTCTTTCTCAATTTTTATCAAATAGTCATAGAGTCTAGGGTTTGAAGACTAAATCAGCTCTATAGGGATTTTTGTAGACATCCAACAGCAAAAAATTTAAAGGTAGGATCACATAGAGATAGTGGATAAGACCCCAAACTCTTAGGCCTATAGGAAAATAATGGTTGAAGAGGACTATAACACCAAACCCTAAGGTTTCCTACTTTGGTGTTCTTATTCTTTCATAAAATTAAATCTAGATCCTGATTTGTAATACTATCCCAATCTTGCATAGCAAATTTTAGACATATCTCATCCATCTAAGTCTATTTCTAGATAAGTCTTATTTCTTCCACATTTATTATTATTTTTAGAAAGGTTTAAATTACTATTGAATTATAAAAATCAATAGATTAATTATTGCATTATTATTTACTGATTTAATTAGCTCAGACCCTCAACTAAATTAAGAATGACTCTAATATTCCCAAAACTGTTAAATAATTTGTTGAACCAACTTACTTCATTTGGACATAAAACTCAAAAAACCATAGGTTAAATTTATTGATGATTTTTACAATATTTTATAATTTTTTACCTGCATTTTTAAATAAAAAATTCACATCAAGCTTTAAAATTCCATATTAATTTAAAAAAATGATTTCTGTAAAACCCTAGTTGTATATAATAGGTCCCTTTCAATCAATAATTTTCCAAGAATTTTATTATTTTTTAAATGCATATTTAAATCAAAAATTCACATCAAATTTTTAAGCTCCATAGTAATTTTTTTAAAAATTATATTTTGCAAAATCGTAGTTGCATATACTAGGTCCCTTTAAATCAAGAATTTTCCAATAAATTTTTGATTTTTTTACTTAAATATTTAAATCATAAATTCACATCAAATTTTACAATTCCATAGTAATTTTTGAAAAAAATAATTCAAAACTGTACTTACATTCATTAGGTCCTTTCAAATCAAGATTTTTTCAAAAAAATTCTGAATTTTTACTTGTATATTTAAATCAGAAATTCACTTCAAATTTTAAAATTCCATAGTAAATTTTTAAAAAAATAATCATTTTCAAAACCCTAAATGCATATACTAGGTCCCATTGAGTTTTGGGTATCAACTTACACGTTTGTGACCTTTGTATTATTTTCATGCATATTTCAGTTTGTTATTTAGATTACATTTGTTTAATCTTTTCTTTCATTATTCAATTTGTTTTCCTTATGCTACCTAATCTCCTTGCATCTCTTCCTTTGAAATGAAGTGCAAGACTTAGTGGTAACCCTCTTGAACTCACCCAAATTCCTTTAACCCAACCATATACCATGGATAAATAACCAATTTAGTTTCTTGTTATGGATCCTACACATCTAAATTACACTAATTTCTATGACGATAATTGTGATAATGAGTAGTTTGAGAATAATAATGATGATATAAACATCAATGTTCATGATCCACCATATTAGAATCTAGATTTACTTCCACCTATTATTGATAATGAAGTTAGCCTCAAAAAATATTTGATCCTACAAATTATTCAAGAAAGACTCAAGGAAAATCCCTGAGATCATACTCTTATCCTACAATCTATCATGGAAATTAAAAAGGATAAAAAAATTGAGTCTTCCATTCCTTTAGAGAAATCAGTTACAAATAACACTATGAGGGAAACTATGTCTCAATAACCCCCTATAACAACCCAACGTACCTCTATACCAACACCAATTATAGCTAGCACATCTTTGTCTCCTAATGTGGGAGCCCTTATGTAATAGATAAAATATCTTTAATACAAGGTGTTACTTCTTGAGCAAGGTGCCTCTAGACCTACATAGGCCTTGGATTCTTTTGATCTATTACATACACCATTGGCACATCATATTTCTTCGACACCCTTACCCTAAGGTTTTGTTCAACCCAAGCTCACTCTATTTGATGTCAAGGGTGATCTAGAGGCATATTTGAGAATTTTTCATGCAACATGCTTGGATTATGTGCCAAATGACTAGATACTAACTAATTTATTTCCATAGAGTCTAAAAGATTATGCTTTATAATAGTTCTATAGTCTACTCAATTAGTTAGTCAATGCATTCAATCCTTTAGCTAACATGTTCATAGCTAATTTTAGAGTTAAAATTGGTTATAAAGTTTCATATGCCCAATTTTCACAATAGAAACAAAGGTAAGATGAGCATCTCACATATTATGGTCTTTGATATAAGACTATCTTGGCTAATATGACTAGCCCCATGGTTGATCAAGAGTTAAAATATCTCTTCAAACAAAGTCTTCTACCATCTTTGTACGAGTCAATAGTTTTCAAAATATTATCCTCCTTCATTGAGTTATGTCATACACTAAAGGAAAGTCAAGTTAAATTAATTTCAATGGGAAAACTCAAGTACATGAGTATATAAGAAATAAAAAACAAGAGTAACAATAAATACCATAAAAATTAAATTTCAATTATAGCAAGAGTCATAATCAACATACATTCAATGCAAATTTACATCCCCTTCAGTGAGTGCTTTTATCTGTGCCTCCTCAATGAACTTTTTCTAATCTACTAGTATCTCTAGCTAGAGTCCTTTAGAAGTTATTATAATGTAATATCATATATCTCCCTCTTATTCAAGAAGTTGATCCAACAAAGTGTCTTCCATGGGGATATGATCCAAAATCATTTTGCAATTTTCACAAGGCACTAAGCCACACAACAAATAGATGAATCAATTAGAAACACAAGATATAGTACTTGATAGATGGAAACATTATTGATCTTGGCACTTTAATTGAGCCTCCTTAGGCAAAGAAAACATATGATAAATATTTGAAAATGTTTTGATATCCTTTCCCAAAACATTCGGAACATGAGACAATGGATACATCAGGTGTTCACCATACATATCATATGCATCCTTCACTAACTACATATTAGGCACCTTCAGTTGAGTTGCACCCTTTGAGCAACAAGATTGGTATATGTAATTCTAGAGTATTAGGTAGACCTTCCACCTCCTTTTAAGATTAGGAGATCATTGAGAATGATTGAAATTATCATTCACTCTTTATCAATCTGTACATTCATTATCATCCTATTCATAGTGTTCTCATAGATAATAGATCTAATGTAAACATGTGCACTATGACATTATTATAACATTTGGGATATTTAGAGTAGGATATTACCCTAATGGACATAATTATTAGTGAATTCATTAGGCACATACATATTTCATTGGTTGAGATTTTACTTCCTCTAAAATTTGGTCCAACACATTTGGCCACTCCATTTATGATTATTCCCAATGTAGGATTTTTCATATGTTACTTGGTCGACTATGGATTCAAAAACATTTAGCAATAATTTCTATAGTTCACAGATTCATGAAATTCATTCATACTAATTAGGTTGTTATATTTGGTAGAGTTCTATATGAGTTACCACTCCACACTTTAGATCCATATACTATTTTGCATTCCCCAGTTTTAGTTTCTTTACTAGTTTTGGTTCTTCCTCCAATTCAAATTCAGACATAGTCAATGCCTCCATCGCTCGTAGAGAGAGTTCATACACTTCAATAGAGGTATATTTTATAATAACCATAGTTTCAAAATTCTAGATAGCTTCTAGATACAGTGTTTAAACCCAAGTAGATATCATTTATATCTCATGCATCTACACAAAACACATATTTAGAGAGCTTCTCCTACTACCAGATTGGCCCCTAAAATCCCTATAGTTATAAGGGGATCCCACAATTAGTTTATAATTAAAATATATTAGGGTATTTATAACATACATAGATTTTATATCCATAAGCTTAGCCTTTCCATCATGTTTCATGATCATGCACGATCCCTCTCCTTGATACAGGAGACCATAATATGGAGTCTCCCATGAGACTCATTAGTTAGTATCATTCCTTCTTAGCTTACTTGTACATAGATTCTTAGTATTCCTTATATATAGTATTCTCATGATTTATTGTACATAGCTTATATAAAAAATCCAAAAATATTCAAATATATTAAAAATGAAAAAACATTCAAATATGTCAAAATTCCCAAAATAATATAGCATTTCAAAATCCAGAAACATTCAAATAATTAGACAAATA
Organism: Torreya grandis; assembly: GCA_037957365.1. Lineage (NCBI taxonomy): Eukaryota > Viridiplantae > Streptophyta > Pinopsida > Cupressales > Taxaceae > Torreya > Torreya grandis. The sequence continues at coordinate 1,023,955 of JARHVA010001762.1, forward strand.
ATTAGAAAACATAAAAACATTTCAATTGTATGCATTATCCATGATTTACATTTCTACTACTATGCATGACTTATATTTTACTATTCTATGCTATTGTTTGTCGATTTATCTACTTTACCATGCTTCACTTGATCTTTTTTGAGTGTGTGTAGTGACATCCAGATCCATGAGTGCTTCACTCTACCCATTGAGGGGCATCCTAATTCTACATTCAAGACATACATCAATATATCTATCCATTAGGGGCATCTTCTACATGAATAAACCATTCAAGTTATGTCATTCCTATAAAACACACTCTAGTTATCATGATGATGTACATTACTTACTAGCTTACACAGATTACTCTATCAACACTCACCAGTATATAACACTTGTGTTTTTCTTATCATATACCTAGTCTTGTACTACATGTCTTGCATACTTTCACTTCTTACTCTTATTAGGTAGTTATGATTGTATTTTTATTATTTACATGCTTTCTTATCTTTATTTCCATAGTTATATGTGATTACATTTCTCAATTCCTATTTTATCTCTTGTATGTGCCTTAGGACATTTGCCAATGTCATTTCATTTTACTCTTCTATGTGCTTGTATCCCTGGTGCCAACCTTGCTTATTTCATTTGTATGTATATGTGGCATTTAAAAATGCCTTGTGTGCTTGTTTTATAGTTCTAGTGACATTTTCCCATGTCCCATGTTTGATTGGCCCCTTGGCAACTCTTATATAATTCTTGCTTCTCACCTTGTGTGTTTTTATCATGATCCATCCATCCTTAAAAATTAAAAACTAACAACTAACTAGACTTCTAGTTCCAATTCATTACATTTCACATGCTATTACATTATTATATCTATCTAGGCATACCCCTATTGATCTAACAATCTCCATTACAAACCATGCTATATATTGAGATATCTTGTCAATTATCATTGTTATATCATGTATTATTATATCATAACACACTTGCAAGGCTCTTTATTTTGAAGGTAGTCATTGTAGGGTCTTCATTCCTACCCTCAAAAGAGGGGGCAACAAATAGGGGTTTTGTCATAGATATCAGAGCTCCTACTGGTCAAAATATTAGCTTTTAGAACACCTAGAGCAATATTCAAACTTCAAACTATGTAGAAAAAACTAGGTAGATAGTGATAATCATAGAATAGACATCATAACTAACTCAAGATAATAGCACCAAGATTGGACTATAGTGATAGAAAGCAAGGTGTCTTATTTTGGTGCTCTATCTAAACAACATAAAAACTATATTTTCTAGAAATAGGTAGAAAGATAATCTCAACTATAGTTCTATTTATTTAGACAAATTTAAATTCAATAGCTTAAGTACAATTTTTATTAGAGAATCTAGATATAGGGGGCATCATGCATGGTATGATGGCTCTAACTTTTAGTTTTGGATTAGGCAATTGGTATAACTTTGAGAGTCATCTATGTTTTATACACTAATGATTAGGGGGTAATATGTATGGCACATTTGACTTCTTTTATTTTTGAGTTTAGTACATTACCCAAGTATTATTAGTAATTGAGTGTCTTATTCCATTTATAAGAGGTTGTCATAATTTTTGAGTGGCTTCCACATAAGCCTATTGACCAATTTTTTAGTGGCTTTCATACAAGCCTAATCTCCACCTTTTTTCAAGTTTGCCATGATTGGCCCAGTTTATAGTAAACATTTGACTACCCATGCCATATTATTAGATTACAAAACAATCATGGGCTTCAGGAGCAATCTCATATAACACACATTTATACCAGTATCAAGTTTATAAATTCACTTCATGGGGAAATGATGGATCCCAAGGAATAGATAGCCTTTGTATTCTTAAGCCACCTACTTAGAGGTATTAGATATATAGTCCAAACAATGATTAGCACACACATGATCACATAGATTCACTTAGCCAGTGACAATAAATCTAAAGGGCTAGCCATTGCATTCTTGAGCCACTCATGGGAATTGAGCACCTAGATCCATTCATGATATTACTCTTGGTACAACACATGTCCAACATTACTCAACATCATCCAACATCACTCAACATCATAATAGGCTTTGTATTAGTTCATGTACTTGGTGAGGTATATTCATTCTTTTCTCTTCTCTCTCTTACCCAGCTTATTATATTCTTATTTTAGATATAGTGTATCTAGTAAGAAGTAACATAATCTTTGTTTTCTCTTTTATATTTACACTTCATACCATACTTTCTCTATGCACACCCAACATCACATAGCTTTTTGGGATTCACCCTTATAGGAAAATTTAGGTACGCTTTATATTTTTCATTTATTCTAATATTTCAATTTGTTGCATCATTAGAATAAAGTGGGGATGGAGGTAAATTTAGTAATATAAAATCTAAAAATGGGTAACTTGAGTGTGGATGGTGACACCCAACCCATACGTCCCTCTTGCTTTCTCTCATGACCCTCCTAGGCAACTTGTTATTGATTCTTAGTCATCCATAGCCTTACAAATAGTTATTACACTTCCTATAAATAGCTTTTCCCATGACAAATCCATCCATAAAAGTCATATACCCTTAGGACAATAGTGTCTAACTTGGACTATATCACTAGACCCTAGGGTGTCCATTTTTGGCACTCTTATCCAAGTGCATTTTTATCTCTAATAGTCATTTCCTTCTAGTTCCTAAATTTATTATTATTAGCCTAATATAAATACATTTGAACCATGACCATAGATATCATTCAAAGTTCATTTAGAAGTGGTTGGCAAATATCACAAAGTAAACAAGATTACAAGACTACTTAGGCATATTTCCCTATTCTTTTCATACAACCATCCAATATAGCCATAAGATTATTCAAATCCTTACACTAATCCCTAGACTCATCAAGCACACATAATTTTAGCATTTTCCATATTCATACACATTATTTCATAAAGCACATCAAGTGGGAGAACTACATATGGCTTGATCCCTCTTCAAAGTATTGGTATCTAGGTAGTGTACCCATACAAGGGGTGTGGATACATGTTCAGTGCATCTTAAAAACACTAATCCCCCCTCTTTCTCAAGTTTTTCCAAATCATGATGGAGTATAGGGTTTGAATACTAAATTATCTCTATAGGGAGTTTTGTATAAATACAACATCCAAAATTTCATAGGTAACCTCACACAAATACAATAGACAAAACCCATAAATGTCAAGCCTCTAGGATAATAGTGATAAAAGAATACTATAGCACTAAACCCTATGGTGCCCTATTTTAGTGCTTCTATCCTTTCATAAAATGAAATACAGATCTTGATTTGTGACACTATCCTCATCTTGCATACCAAATTTTAGACCCTTCTTAGCTATCTTAGTCTACTTCTATCTGAGTGTTATTTTCTCAACATTTATTATTATTTTTAGAAAGGTTCAAATTATAATTAAATTATAAAAATTAGTAGCTTAATCATTGAAATATTATTTATTGATTTAATTAGCTCATCCCTTTAACTAAGTTATGAATAAGACTCAAATATTTCCAAAACTATTAAATCAATAGGGATCCCCATGGGTAGGGATAGCCCTCTAGTAAAAAATTATTTATATTTGATTGGAGATATCTAGTTGTCTATATTACATAGTAATTAGAATATAAGGGACCTTAGTTTAGCCCCTCAAAATTTTAATCTATGTGCTGACCAAATTAGCAGAATAGGAGGTTCCATACCAATGTTTCCATGGTATAGATAGTGTGTGTACGTAGAAAAGGAAAGGACTCCTTCACCCCTTCCATTTGATAATCAGTAGGACTATGATATAGAATTAGGATAATTTATATGTCATCTCAAAACATAGAGACTCTTTCATCTTATAGTTGGATGATCTAAGGCAATGAGACCCTTATGATAGGGTCACCAAACATCTAAAATAAAACATAATGAACTACCCCTATGAACATAGGATTGGTGTTCTTGAAATGATGTATATTAGGGCCACCAATTTCATATAAGTATTATCCAAGTTAAAGAAACATAATTTTAGGTTCGAGCCTAGGTTCGTTAGATATGAGAAACCTGGTGAGATATGGTAGATGGGGCCTATACAATACCATTTGTGACCTATACCCTCTTTTATACCCTCTCCAGAAGAACCACTAAAACAAACTCAAGCACATGTTACCCAAGGACTTGAGAAAGAGAAATTGTAAGAAAGGCATGGTGAAGGGGCATCTTCTTATGCCCAACTTAAAAGGCCAAATTCCATAATTGAGTTCCTTGACATGATTGCACTAGGTTCTGAGGAGACAGTAGAAGATGCATGCAACGTACTTCCTATGTCATATGGATTAGATGAATAGAAATAAAAAAATTAGGATCTTTAAGACCAAATTGAGGAAAAATAGTAGTAAAGGGTGAAGGAGGTAGATTTGGACCTCATTCTAGTTTCACCCATACATAAGAGGAAGCCCAAGTTAGCATTTGTCTTAATTGGAAAGAAGAAGCCAAAGTTGACCCTCACTCATCCTTCAGTGAAGTTAACTTATTTAGTGATGAGAATCCCATTCATGGGCCAATCATCACTAAATTGTTCATTTTTGGGTAGATGTAAAAGATCCCAACCCTACAAAATTTATGGTCCATGACTAGTGTAGTCAACATCATTATTCATGATGAGCTAAAACCATGGATAATGGCTCTAATTAAAGAAGAGGAGGAAATAAATATGACCACCCTTGGAGGGTCAAGTGTTACTTAGGTAGATAATCTTAGAGCCTAAAGCATCACATTGATGGATATTCTTTAACCTCCAAAAATAATAGTCATCAGTTATTATGAAAATCAATCTAGAGATAATAGGCTTAGGGAGGGTAGTAATAAACAAGACCATGGTTGGGAATGAGGGGTTTACTTTTCATATATTTGAACCTTTTGTGGGCTTAAATCTAGTAGGAGGTGAAGGACCAGGGGAACACCCAATCCACGAATAATACATAGTTAGACTAGATGATGCCCATTTAGCCCAACTAAAATTAGGCTTCAAAGGCCTATATCAAAAGATAAAGAACTTTCAAAAGGAAAAATAAAATCTTGAGACACATTATGTCTTATCATTTCTTAAATAAATGATAAAGATGTTTGAGATGTGTTTTTATGATATGTTTGCATCCTTAAAGGAGATGAAGACAAGTTAGAGTCCATTATCCCACCTAGATGTAATAGCCAAGGGATTAATAGCCCGATAACACAATTCAAAAGACAAAATCAAGTAACTAATTAGCATACTAGTGGAAGACCAGATTTTTGGCTTCAGGACCATTAGCCTATCCCATTTGAATACAATTATAGGAATAATTCATGACAAGATCTAGGGTCTAAATACTTGGTTGAATAACATAGAGAGAGTCATAAGTGATGATAATGAGATGATAAATAGAATTGATCAACTTGTTGGTTCCATGATTTCCATGCCTACCACACTTATCTCCCTGGGCATCATTATAGATGATGAGTAGAAGAACAAAGTCACCTTGGTTATGCAAGAGGTTAGGAGCAAGAGTTAGGGTCAGTCTAGGAGTGATAACATTAACGTAATGGGCATGATCTTGACTATAGGGGAGAAAATATTTGATTCAAGGAGTATCAAGGAAGCAATGGTGAGAAATTATAGAGATTTTGATGACTTGGCTAACCAAGAGGATGAATGCCTCTTAGAGATAGCTGTCAACTTAAGGTTGTTTGATGAACAACATCAAAAGGCCATGAAGATTCTTCAAGAGAATCAAGAAATTTTTTCAATATATGGCCCACCAACTAGCGAATAATATTCTATTTATTAATAAACTTTGTAATATTCAAAAGTAGAATATTCTTTTGTAAAGGAATGCAATAGTTTGTTAGCACATTTGCTTATAGGTCAGTCCACTTGGAAAATGGAATGTATTCTAGAACTTTCAAAGAAGGATAGTTGTCCTCACTCTTGTACATTTTTAATCTAATGACTAGCTAATGTACTACCTTAGTCTCCTATAAAAGGTAGTATTACCATTTTGTAAAGGGAATTTTTTTTGAGAAAAAAGACTTGGAGTAACCTTTGAGAAATTAATACAAGCAAGGAATTTTGAGAAGATTGTTGAACATTTGTTTGTGTGTTTGCTATTATGGATGCTTTCTCAACTATCTATTTGGATATTCATATTTGAAAGGTTTTCATTGATTCTTGATGTGCATATATAAATTCAAAGTGGTTAACTTATACTTATGCTAAGTTAATTGAAATATCTTGTGTTCATATTACTTCCCTTACTTTTCTTGTAGATATGCTAATGCAATTTTCTTGTGAATTAAATCTTCAAATTGAACCTAGATTCTTATTTTCATTATTCCTTCCTTTCCTTAGATATTTTTTTGGTACATGGTGGGATTTATTGTATAGATATTTCATGTCATGTATTTGTTTAATGTTAAGTTATGGAACTAAAAGCTTCACAGGTATACAAGTGTGGAGGTTAATGGGGTACACAATAACTAACATCGGTCAGACCAACTGACATCAATTATCTCTAGCCACATAGCAACCGGCATGGGTCACCTTCAGACTAACGTCGGTCGTCTGTGCATTTCCAAAACTGTTCTTCTAATTTTAGATGAACAATTAGTTTGCATGTAAAGACTAATTTTAGTCTTGAGTCTACATTTCTAATTATTGTTTGGTTTGGGATCTATTTAAGAGACCCATGGGGCTATATTATAATGAAGGACTAAAGGATTAGATCCTCAAGTGTAAGATCTAGAAGGTCTGCAAGAGTGAAAGACTAGGAAAATCTATAGGTAAGCAAGATCAGTTGATCTACAGGGTGTGCAAGATCAAGAAGATCTACTGTGAGAGTAGGCAACAATGGTTGAGTTGATTGTCACTTGGAAGTAGGCAACAACAACCATTGGGTTGACTATCACTAGAGGGAATAACTTAGCGTTGATTTGGTTGTAATTGATTAAGAGAGAGAAAGCTTGAGGGAGAATTACTATACACCCAATAGGTGTGGGAAGAGTGAGATTTCTTCATTGTATTTCTTTTGGAAGAGTTTAATACATATTCTATTGTTTCTCGTATCTCATATTCTTTGTTGTTTCTAATTTCTAGTTACTTATTACTTCTGGTTTAATTCCATGTTTAGTTGCCTATACAAAAGTAATAAATTGTACTCTAAGGAGGATCCTAGCAGTTGGTATCAGAGCTAGGATCACTAACAAGTGGTACAGTGGGTTAGTGTTTGTTGATTATAGGTTCACTCATAGGGGTTTCTGTTTGGGTGGGAGTAAATCAATGGTAGAAGAAAGTAAACTAAGAATGGAGAAATTCAATGGCAAGAATTATCAATTATGGAGGATACAGATAGAAGATTATCTATATCAGAAAGATCTATACTTACCATTGGGTGGGGTTTCAAGTAAGCCCACATATATGCAAGATGAAGAATGGAATGTTCTTGATAGAAAGGCTCTGGGATCTATAAGGTTGAGACTGGCATCGTCTATGATTTCAAACTTATCATAGGTAAAGACAATGGTAGAGTTAATGGATACTTTGGCAAATTTATATGAAAAACCCTTAGCTTCAAATAAGGTCTTTCTTATGAAGCAATTATTTAATTTGCAAATGCAGGAAGGTGGACCAGTATATAGTCATCTTAATGATTTCCATGAAATTGTAAATCAGTTAATTTTAGTCAAAATAGTTTTTGATGATGAAATTAAGGCTCTCTTAATCTTATGATCTTTACCTAAAAGTTGGAATAGTTTGGTAATGGTAGTTAGTAATACTTCATCTACTTCAAATGTCTTGAAAGTTGATGATGTTGTTAGTGTAATCTTGAATGAAGAAATTCACAGGAAAAGCATAGGGGAAACATCAGGTAATGCTTTAAGTGTTGGAAGCAGGGGAAAGCAAAGAGAGAAGGGCAAGCAAGGGAAATCAAGGTCAAAGATAGGCAGTAGATCCGAATCTAGAAATGGAGGTATAACCTACTAGAATTGTGGAATGAAAGGGCATGCAAAGAAAGATTGTTGGTTGAAAAGAAGATCAGCATGAAGGAAATAAAGAAGCAAATGATGCCAGTATTGTTGCATAGGATGCTCTTATATGTTCCTTGGATAAGGTAGAATCACGGGTTTTAGATTTTGGTGCTTCTTTCCATGCAACCCCAAATAGAGAATTTTTCAATGATTATGTCCATGGAGACTTTGGAAAAGTTTATTTAGGGGATGGTAAGCCTTGTCAGATTGTTGGCAAAGGGAAAGTGTAGCTGAAATTATAGACTAACAACATATGGGTGTTGAAGGATGTCATGCATGTTCCCATCTTGAAGAGGAGTCTAATTTCTGCAAGAAATTTGGGTGATGAGGGCTGCATAGTAACTCTCACAGTAGAATCTTGGAAAGTTTCCAAGGGTGCACTTGTATTAGCAAGAGGTAAGAAATTAGGTACACTTTATCTATCTACTTGTATTACTGATTTTCCTTCTATTTTATCTACTTTAGATGTAAATGCAAAGATGTGGCACTGTAGGCTTGGTCACATGAGTGAGAAGGGAATGGATGTTCTTACGTCAAAATGTAAGCTTTCAGATTTGAAAAGCATATATCAAGATTTCTGTAAGCATTGAATTTTTGGGAAATAAAAGAAAGTGAGGTTTCTCACAACTGGGTCAACAAAGAAGAAGCACAAGTTAGAGCTTGTTCATGTAGACGTGTGGGGACTAGCTTAGGTAGCTTTTATTGGAGGATCACAGTGTTATGCTACAAGAAAGGTATGGGTTTATTGCATAAAGAGGAAATCTAATGTTTTTGACACATTTAAGAACTAGAAAGCCTTAGTTTTCAAGGAGAAGGTGATGGATAGTGATCAGCTCAAGATGTTAAATAATTTTGAGCAGGGCAATGTTGATTTGGACAAGGTTATGATCCAAAATAAGCTCGTGGGTAAAAATCATCACTCACAAGAAAACACAAACATCGACGTTGGTCAGGTAGAGACCAACGACGATCACGTAGGAATCGACATCGATCCAATGGAGACCAAAGTCAGTGATGTCAAGTAGGTTGAAACTGATGTTGGTCAGGTGGAACCAACATCAGTCGGGTGCAGACTGAGAGATGACTAGGATCAGTCACTGTTATAATGAAATTTGGGCAGACAGGAACCTGTTAATGAGTCTCAAATGCCCATGAGGAGGTCCAAAAGGGTAAGTAAACCTCAAATTCATTATTCCCCTTCTTTATACTACTTATTGCTCACTGATGGTGGAAAACCAAGAAGTTTTATAGAGGCAATCTAGGTAGAATCCAAGAAATAGTGGGAGCATGGCATGAATGAGGAAATTGATTCCTTGGAAGAGAACCAAACATGGGATTTGGTAAAGTTGATAGCTGAAAAGAAAGCACTAAAAATGAATGGCTTTACAGGTAAAGAAAGGAGAAAATAGACAAGTGAGGCATAAGGCTAGGTTATATGGTCTTGAGCAAGCTACAAGACAATGGTATTTGATGTTTGACAGGTTTATGACAAAGCATGGCTTTAGTCAATGTCAATGTGACCATTGTGTTTGTTTTACTAGATTGGATAATGATAGCTAAATTATCCTATTACTGTATGTGGATGATATGCTTGTTGCAAGTTCACACATGCAGGAGATTACTGAGCTAAAGGTAAAATTAGCTCAGACATTTGCCATGAAGGATTTAGGAGTAGTAATCCTTGGCATGAGTATTTCTAGAGATAGGGAAAATCATAGGTTGATTTTGTCTCAAGAGGATTATGTGAATTAGGTAGTGGAGAGGTTCAAATTTTAGGATGCAAAACCGATAAGCACACCTATGGTTAGACAGTTCAAGTTGAGCAAAGAATAGTGTCCTAAATCACATGATGAGGTTGAGTACATGGTATGTACTCGACCTGATATTGCCCAAGTAGTGGGAGTTGTTAGCAAGTTTATGGCCAATCTAGGAAAGGAACACTAGAAACTAGTTGAATGGATTCTCAAATATCTAAGAGGGACCATCAGTAGGCATTTATACTATGTAGGGTCAAACACTTCTCTAGATGGGTATGTAGATTCAAATATGGTAGGTGACTTGGATGGAAAGAGAAGCACCACAAGATATGTGTTCACTATTGGTGGAACGGTGGTTAGCTAGATTTTAGAGTTACAAAAGGTTATTGTAGTCACAGCAGCTAGCAAGGAAATGATATGGATAACTTGGTTCATGGAAGAGTAGGGAAAGGAGCAAGAGAGTTATGGATTGTATAGTGATAGTCAAAGATCAATTCATTTGGAAAAGGATTTAGCCTTTCATTCAAGAAATAAATATATATAGATTAGGTACCACTTCATTAGACAGGTATTGGAGGATGGACAGTTGAAGCTAGAAAAGATCCATATGGATAAGAACCCTACAGATATGTTAACAAAGCTAGGAATAAAGGAGAAGTTGAATCTTCATTCAACTTTTATTTGTCTTCAAGATTGAGCTTGAAGATGGAGAAACAAGCCAAAAACAAATTAGAGGATGTACAGGTATAGGTACATGTGCAACTATTTATCTCTAAGTGGGAGATTGTTAAGTTGTGGAGCTAAAAGCTTCACAGGTATGTAAATGTGGAGGTGGCTAGGTTACACAATAACTGACATCGATTAGGCCAACTGACATCAGTTATCTCTAGCCACACAGTAACTGGCATCGATTAGGGATTGGCTAGCATTGGTCACCTTCAGACCAGCGTCGGTCATCTATGTGTTTCTACAACTATTCTAATTTTAGACGAATAGTTTGTTTGCATGTAAAGACTAATTTTATTCTTGATTCTATGTTTCTAATTATTGTTTGGTTTGAGATCTATTTAAGAGACCCATGGGGCTGTATTGTAATGAAGGACTAAAGGATTAGATCCTCAAGTGTAAGATCTAGAAGGTCTGCAAGAGTGAAAGACTAGGAAGATCTATAGGTAAGCAAGATCAATTGATTTGTAGGGTGTGCAAGATCAAGAAGATATGCTATGAGAGTAGGCAACAATGGTTGAGTTGATTGTCACTTGGAAGTAGGTAATAACAACCATTGGGTTGATTGTCACTAGAGGGAACAACTTAGTGTTGAGTTGGTTGTAATTGATTGAGAGAGAGAACTCTTGAGGGAGAATTACTGTACACCCAAGAGGTGTGAGAAGAGTGAGATTTCTTCATTGTATTTCTTTTTGGAAGAGTTTAATACATATTGTATTATTTCTCATATCTCTTATTCTTTGTTGTTTCTAATTTCTAGTTACTTATTACTTCTAGTTTAATTCCATGTTTAGTTTCTTATACAAAAATAATCAATTATACTCTAAGGAGGATCCTAACATTTAAATGTGTCTTGATGAAATCTAAGCTTTATCATGATGTCTGGACTAAAAATTAGAATACCTTGTTTCTACCCTACCCTTCCTTTTGCCATTTCTTTTATCAAACCACTTTAGTTTAATCTCTAATGTAAATATTCATCTAGATTAGTCTTCATTTTATAACTAGGTCACAAATTCAATAATAATAGCATAGATATCTTACATTTCACTTAGATTGGCCATGGTGGCTCCCAACCACCAATCAATATAAATTTTGTGGAATAGTTTATTAATCTACCTCTATTTCACCATAGGTAACTAGATAACCCTAATCTACAACTCATGCTTTGAATTCCATTAATTCTAAAATGAGACATGTTCTTTAGAAACTAAGATCATTTGTAATACATCTAGAGGTATCAATACGAAGAGCTCTGTTGTTTCTATAAGGAGGGCCATCCTTATGAATGTATAAGATATTTACTAATTTTGGTATGTTTTGACCAAATATTGGTCGTATCTTTACACATTTATGAATTTATTTGTTAAATAGTGTAAATACCATTGATATTCATGTGTTTGACCCATCTTTGTGCTTCCTTTAGACAAAGATCAATAGTCTTTAAGGATAGATGTGTAATTCTAGTGAAAATAGCTTGAGATCTGAGAATCCAAAGTATTTGAGGTTAGAATAGCTTTATTTAATCAAATATTTATAGATATTTTATGTATTTGAGTTTATTTGAGCTTAGAATTGAATATAATTGGACATATCTATGAGCTAACCTAGTTAAACATAGATGTCATTTATTTTCATTTACATGAATCTTTAAAAAAAATTCTTAATGTGAATGTTTGATCCTTGTTCTTCATAAAGATTGATTTGACACATCATATTTCAAAAATGAACCAAAGTCCTCAGGATGTAATTTACAAGAATCTATAAAAGATCACATTCAAAAATAAGAGAACCTCTACTGGAACTATACATCAATAGAAGGGCCAAATGAGATAAAAGTATACGTAGATGTTCAAAGTCTTTAACAACTTCACCACTCCAAGGTACTCTAGAATTCAATCTTAATTAAGGTATGGATAGGTTAGGAATATCTCTTATTAACTTTCAGCATGTGCTTCATGAGATTACTCATAATCCATAATAGTATTTTCCATCTTTTAGTCCTAGTGGTATTGTGACAATAGAAGAACATGTTAAATCCTTCAAAAATGCATTAAGATTGTTAAATTTCATGCATGAAGATGTAACATGTATATTTTTGCCTTTTACATTTAAGGATGTTGCATATGAATGGTTCCTAAACTTGCTTTACAATTACATTACCACCTAAGATGAATTCAATAATATATTCGTTGACCAGTTTGGTAAAATCATCAGCCGTTGTGTCTTATACCAATAAGTTTACACCATCAAAAGGGATGCCAATGAACCTATAAAATATTTTAATGCTGGGTTCTATAAGATGTATAGTAGAACAATTGACATTTATAAACCTAATCACATATTAGCCTCATAAATCTTTAAAGATGCCCTTGATCTCATGACTTCAATATTCAGAAAGAGTGATATAAGTTCTATGAACACATTGGCTTTATCTTATGATGAGTATATCTCATTAATGACCAAATTGAACCTCAAGGTTATATGGCCTAATCTATTTCCAATTTTAATCCATATATTCCAACCTTAAATATCTTTCCCAATAACAACCAAAATGTGCCTACTCTCAACCAACTCCTAAATCTAAACCAATTGCCTCTAAGACATACTACTCTTAACCAAAATTTGGGGTTCTTAAATCACCTTGATAATAATTTATTTAATGAAAATTATCAAAGGGCCTTAGTAATAGCCACTAATACCAATAATAACTATGTTCATAACTTAGAAACCCCTAAAAATGAGATTGAGCCCATTCTAAAAATGTTCCAAAAATTGAGCACTGACTTCTTTTAGCTGTAAAAACAAATTGGTAATACTAGGGAGAATTTTGGAAGGAACTTATCTTTTCAAATTTTCAATAGACTCAATAATAATTTTAATAATGATAATTTACATAATAATAAGAATAGTGAACCATCATCTAAAAAGAAGACTATGGATATTAATCTTATCGATATTGCTCTACCTGATTATTATAGAGCCCATAATACTACTAAGCATGGTGATATTGATTGTATTGAATTATATAAAGCATTCGAAGCATTTAAAAATGATTTAGACACTTTTGATGTCATACCTAATAATTATAATGGTGCATGTATTTCAAGATCCAAGCATATTGACCAGACCTTCATGGTGGGAACATTTGATTTCCCCTTCTAATAAGACAATGAGCTTGATGATATTATTTAAGAACATCATGTCTTCTAATAGTTCTTAAAGAAGACATATCCTCTAAGGATTAGAGAATAGAGGAAGCCTTTGACTACTTCTAGTCTTCTAGAAAACTTTGGTACTCCTCTAGATACCACTTCAAACAACAATCTAGAGCCCCGAAAGGGAAATAATTCTAGGCCTAATACTAATACTTCCATTTCTTCCAATAATAATGGTTATAATATTGTAGAGGATATCATGAAAATTAAAGCTAATATTACTTTACATGAACTAACATAGATAACTAAGAAAAGGAATCTATTGTTGGAATCCTTGTCCAGGAAGTCTAACAAAATGCCCAAGGATGATAATGCCAATGTAGCTATGTACAAATCTAAGGCAAAATCCCCACCTTTCTTGCTTACAATTAGAATGTTTGGTAAAAAATTGCATGATTTTTTGTTATACTCTAGTGCATCTACAAATATTATGCCTACAAGTGTTTGCAAGAAACTTGTTTTAACTCCAATTAAGTTTGATAGTGTTGTCAACCAATTAGATAAGTCTAGGGTCAAGGTTGTTAGAGAATTGTTAAATCTCCAAATGAATCTAGCTTCTAATCCAAGAGTCCAAAAATTTATAGATATCCAAGTGGTACATATCCATGATTCATATGGACTACTTTTATGCAAATAATGGACAAAGTATTTAAATCAATATATGTCCATAGACTATTCTCACCTATGGCTACCTGGGAAGGGAGTTCCCAATTAGATTAGAGTTGAAAGAGAGCCAAAAATAAATCACATGATCACTAAATACAATGTAGTGAATTAGAGGGTCAACATAATTGCTTATAATTTAGGTTTTTTCACCCTAGAAACTGCCAAAGTATATGACCATAAAGCTTCTCATGTTGTGCCTAGGTAATGGAAGTTATATTTTGATGGTGATAGGTGTAAATCTAGATTTGGGGTAGGAATTATTCTAACTTACCCTATTGGTAAGAAGTACCATGCCTCTTATAGTATCTAGTTTCTATGCACAAATAACCTTATAGAATATGAGGGTCTCATATTAGCCCTACAATTTTCCATTAAAAACAAAGTCAAGGAATGACTAGTCTGTGGTGATTCAAAATAGGTAGACAATCAGGTAAGAAGCAAGTATCAATGAAAATTGGCATACCTCAAGAAGTACAAATTTAGGGTTTGGGATCTAGTTGAATCTTTTGATGCCTTCAATATTGTTTCTATCCCTATGGAGGAAAATAAATTTGCTAATGAGCTAGCCTCTACTATAGCTAATCTCATGCCTAGCCAAGATTCACCAAACTTTAACATTGAGATGATACCTTATCCTTTTGTCCTAGATAATGAAAACCATCTACAGGTCTTTAGTGATGAAAAATAGATCCTAAAATTCATGAATATTTTAGGAGCATTTGAATCTTATATCATTTATGAGGCTGATGAAAATGTGTTTCAAGAAGAAAAGTTTGATGTCAAAGTCATTCAGCTGAATGACACAAGATCCCCGTGGGGATGATTGCCTTGGAAAGATTATTTGACCAAGATAATCTAGATTAAGCCTCTAAGATTCCCAAAATGAGTATAAAATATTACAATGTAGTTGATCTTGGACCTCAAAATCAACCCCAGCTGGTCAATATTGGAAAAGTGTATGCAAGTGCTAAAAATAAGATAGCCAAAGAACTGTTAACAAAATAAAAAGATGTGATATATTTTTCATATGATGATTTAAATATTTTTGATCCAATATTCATCACCCATACCATACCTATCAAAGATAATTCTAAACCTTTCAAGTAGAAGTAGAGGCCTGTAAATCTTGTCTTAGCACCCATGATTTTCAAATAAGTTAAGAGGTTGTTAGATGATAGAATTGTATTTCCCATTAAGCACTCTACTTGGGTTTCTAATTTTATTCTAGTTAGGAATAATAATGGTTAAATTAGGCTATGTATTTATTTTATTAATCTAAATAGAGCATCTAATAAGGATAATTATTTTCTTCCCTCTCTTAATGAAGTAATAAAACTTTTTTATAGTTTAGTCATGGTGTCTTTTCTTAATGGATTATCAGGGTATAATTAGGTGCTAGTAGACAAGGAAGATAGAATGAAGACAACATTCACAACCAAGTGTGGTACCTTTTCCTATAAAATAATGCCTTTTGGAATGACAAGCATAGGAACCAATTTCTAAATGGCCATGGACCATGACTTCCAAGGCTTGATTGGTAAGTGCATTCTAATTTACATATATTATCTAGCTATTTTGTCTAAGAATAGGGAGGACCATTTAATGAATTTATAGTATTTATTTGGAAGGTGTAAAAGGTATTGAATTTCCCTCAACCCCCAAAAAAACATTTTTGTGTCACTAAGGGTAAATTATTAGGCCATGTTATTACCAAATATGGAATCTCTATAGATCCTAAAATAATGGAGGCTATATCAAGAAAAGAGCCTCTTAGTAGTACAAAAGAAATGAAATCATTTTTTGGTAAAATAAAATTTATGATAAAATCCATTTCTGGCTTTGAAAAAGTTATCAAACCATTGAATGATATGATGAATAAGGATGATAAAGTATCATGGAATGAAGAATCCAAAAGGGCCTTTGAGGACATCAAAAGAGCAATTAATGAATCCCCAATCTTGATAAGTCTAAACTTTTCAAAGGATTTCTATCTTTACTCTTTTTCCTCTGACCACACTATTATCACTATTTAAACTCATACATAGAGGAGTGTGATCATCCAGTCTCTTTTAGGAACACTAATTTTAAAAAATTTGGGTTAAATTATCCTTTGATTGAAAAACAATTGTTTGTATTAGTCAAGGCCATTAATAAATTTAGGCACTACATTATTAGAAACAAAGTGCATGCCATTCTACTAGACCCAACCACTAAGTTAATGTTGAGCCAATGTGAACTTGGAGAGAGAAGAGGTAAGTGGAAGTCTATTCTTAAAGAATATAACATAGAGATGATAAAAGCAAAACTAGTAAGATGTCAAGGTCTAATTCAAATGATTACCAATACAAGCCCCAAGCTAAGTATTATATAGGTTGATTAACATAACTTTAAACCTAATGATTGGTATGACCCCATTTTCCTCTTATTTATTAATCGTACTTGTACTATAGGGATAACCAAGGAATAGATAACAGATCTAAGGCTCAAGGTATCCCATTACCTGATAAAAAATAGAATCTTGTATTGAAAAACCTTTGAAGGTGTGTGCTTGAAATGTGTGTCCAACCAAGAAGCTATCAAGGTAATCAGAGCTTTCCATGATAAGCTAGTAAGTGTGAATGCATCAAGAAGAATAAAAATGCATAATATACATAAGGATTCTTATTATTGGCCCACCATCTTCAAAGATGGTCATAATCATGTTATGTAATTCCATTCATACTAGATCTTTAGCACAAAAGAACCAAAGGTAGCACTACCTTTACAACCAGTCATGATTGACAAACCCTTTGTCTAGTGGGGACTAGAATTTATAGGGATAATCAACCTCAAATCATCAGAAGGTTAAAAGTATATTATAATAGCTACCGACTATTGCACTAGGTGGATCGAAACAATATCCACAAAATAATGTAGAATAGAAGAAGTGATCAAGTTTTTAGAAGAAAACATATGCACCAAAATTGGAACACCAGTCTCTTTGGTATGTGAAAATGGGTCATAATTCACATTCATAGAGATGATAGAATGGTAATATGAAAATATCATTATTACCAAGTTTTCATCTAATCATTATCCTCAATTTAATGGAGTATTTGAGTTAAAAAATAAAAACATTATGAAAGCCATTAAGAAGTTTACTACAGACAAACCTAGAACATGGCATAAGCTTCTCAAGTATTCCCTTTGGTAAAATAGAACATGAGTCAAAAATCCTATTAAATCATCTCCCTTCTTACTAGTATATGGACAAGAGCCCATATTCCCCATCACACTCAAGTTGCCAACTTACAATTTCATGCAAGAGTATATGGAGGAAGACCAAAAATTTGTAAACTCAAGTTGGTTGGACATTATTCAAAAGGAAGATGCATGAGAAAAATATTTTTCTAACTTTATAAATCACCAAAATTTAGTAAAGAGGTGGTTTAATAAGTGAGCAAAGATTAAGGTGTTCAAACACATAGACTTGGTTCTTCTTTGGGACAAAGTATTTGAGGTCAAAGGCAAACATGGCAAGTTCACACCTTTGTGGATTGGCCCCTATCATATTGTAGATAAAATTGGAGATAACACCTTAAAAATAAAGGAAATATAAGGAAAAAAATTAACATTTACCACCAATGGGTAGTATCTCAATCATTACTTATTTATTGTTCCTCCTAGGGTATTCATGGAGTAAATATGTAAGATGGTTAGAGTTAATGTAGGTAGGATAGTTAGTTTCCTTAAGGTCTTTCCTTATTATCCCTTATTTGTAGATAAGTTTGTATATATTTTTTTATTCCATTTTTCTTATTACTTTATTTTTTTCTATTGTCTGTGTGTTTTTTTTGCTTTGTTCCTTACTTTTAAAAAGTCCTTTGGATGACCCTTAGCTCAAAGTTCCTTAGTTTTCTTATAACTCCAAAAGTTTAAGAATGTTGGTATAAAACTCATACATATGTTTGCCATGTATTTTAGATATGATCTTGATGTTATAATATTAATAAACTAGTAAGGACTGATGGATAGGTTAACCATTCCATAAGACCTTAAACATTGTCTTGACTTGAACTTGGTTTTAAGAAGAATTATACATATAGAATGAAAGATTAAAGTATTAATGTACATTCATGTTTGCACTTAACAAACATCCTTTCTCGGAAAAAATGTTACAACCATATATGATTATCTAAGGATTAGACACTTGACCAAATCTTTAAAATTGGCTACCTTGGTTCCCAGCCTTTGTTGAAAGCCTAAAAGACCCAAAAATACAAAAAAATAAGAACTTATTACAAAATCAAAAGTTTTTTAAGTAAAGATGATTCTAATAATCTCCATTAGGGTTATGGATACCTATCTAGTAGTGAATAAAGGCTATGAGTGGAGCCAAAGACATCTATCTAGGGCTATAGACAACTGGATGGCAACAAAACAATGCCTAAGCCTTCCCTGAACTGTAAGCATGGTTCTTAATGAATATATAAACACGATCCAAGTCAATGTTAATTATTAAATGCATGAAACTTGGATGTTTTCCCTTGAATCCCATGGAAAATATTAAGTGGAATTAAAGCACACACACAACATGGTTGTCTTGATGTTTGATCCTAATTATGCATGTACAAGGTTTGTTTCAAGCATGAAATGATCTTGATAATGACATTGATCAAGTGGAATAAGTGACCTAATTATTTGTATTAACTATAATATCTATGTTCTAACATATTTATATGTTTTCCCCCAAAAATCACTATTTTTTAAGGTCAACATACCCCCATTTTTGAAAAATAGGGATCTTTGTGCATACTTTGAACCTTAACATTGAAAACTTGATATTCTACACATTATTTGAATTTGAAAATCATCCATGCATGATAAAATTAGCCCATTTGTTTAGGTTTTTGATTTAACCTTGACTAATTTTGATAATAATTGGCCTTTAAGTCTTAAGTTACTAGTTTTATGGAGCTCTTATTAATGGATCATGTTAGGATGTTCATAGTTTTATCCTCATTCAGGATTTTACTAACCTTTGATCTATGAGAATTCATAGTTAGATTCATGTTGTGAAATCCTCCTTTAAAAACCCCTAACTTAGACCCTTGGTTTGAATTTAAATTTGGTGGGAGAAAATTTAGTGGGAACATGTTTAAACTTACTTTAGAATGAAGCCTAATTTTTGTATTAAATATTGGTCATGTTTCCTAACATTACCAAATATTAGCCTAAAAAATTAGCTTGATCCATTTATATTTACCCTCTTGTTATCCTCTTTATTTGAACAAGGTCTAATGTTTATGTTTATAAGGTACTCTATGTTCCTAAATTTATCCTATTCTTTACATCACATGGTCCCTTTTGTTATATACTTGGTCTAAATTCTTAGTTCTAAGGACCCATTTATGTTTGCTAATAATAATGAGACCTTAGTCTTTAAACTTTATCCTAAGTTACTATATCAACTCAAGCCTTAAATTAAGCATCTTGCTTCTTTGTAGGCTTGACAGATCTCACTTCATCATATAAAAATATCATATAGAGTGAAATAGTCCTAAAAAATCTAAAGCTTTGATCTATTATACCAATCATGTATGATCACGTGGATCATGATCAAAGACACACACTTAAGTGACACCAATGATTTAAAAATGCATGATCATCCGCAAGATTAAATGGGTCAACTTTTATTAAATATAAAATTTGTCTAAGTTTTACACTAAGGTCTTCGTGTATTTATTAACAAAATAAAACCTTAAGATAAGACATATTCTACAAGTTTAAGAATTTTAAGGGAGCCAATTATGTGCAAGTATCTAGATCATGATCAATGATCCATGGCTTATCTCACAAATAAATCCAATGGATCAAATTTGGTATTGAAATGTTGAAGGCCTAAAAAATCCTCATGAGGATGACATGTGTCACCATCTCAAGACCTAGATCTCAATTGATGTTCCACATACCTTTCATAGCATCAAACTAAGTAAAAATCTTAGGAGTCCCATGGATTTGCCATATGACACTCCCACTTTTCATCTTAATGTTAAAAGGGACCCATGCACTAAAACCTAGAAAACACTTATGTTTTTATAGTAAGGATTATTGTATTATTTAAATAAAATAAATCTTGGGCTAAAAACTTTGGTTAGAGATATAATATTTGCAGGGACCTATTTTATTATACTTTGAAGACTTAGGCCTTAAATTTAGTCTAATTTTCTTACGTGTTGATCTATGGGATAACTTTATGCTCTTCATGGTTACAGGGACTAATGTCATACATGTTCTCAAATATTAATCAATGGTCTATGTTTGGTCAAGAATAAATGAGTGGACTAAGTGTGTTAGATCCAAGATATATGGATGTAATAAACTTCATGAATTTAAATTTAACATTCTCGTAAGCATCATTCGATGCCTATGAGGCCATCATTGATGTCTATAAGGTAGTAAAATTTAAGCTCTTAGATAATCTTACTTAAAAATAAGAATATGATTTAAAATGTTACTAAAATCTTATTATTTGCATTGCTAACTAGTGAGACCCCCTTTGAAAAATATAAAATGCACTTAGGGTCTTTGAGATTTAATGATTTAATGATCTTATGGTCTAACATTCATAGGTAGATAATTAATCTAATCCTCTATACTAAGGTTCCAATTTAATTTATTTAAGAACAATAAACCTTAGGTCAAATAACTATATTATGTTTTCTTTTAAGAAGAATTCCCTATGCCATTAAACTTAGATTAAAAGGTTTAACCTAAATTTTTATTGTGTTTATCAACATGATAAAACCCTAGGTTAAAACCTTATTAAGTCCAACTATCATTCAAGGGGACCCCTTTATGTGTTCTAAAACATATCTTCAATTTTTTATCCAACAATTTATGGTATTTTTATTAACATGAAATAAAATTTAGTCTAAAGTATTTAACCTAAATTCCTAACTATGTCCTAATGCTAATTTAAGTTCATGCACTTTATAGGATCAATGAATCATGGTTAATTAAAGAAAACTAATTAGATGGAGTGTAATAAATAGAGAGTATTCATTGAGACCACCAATGGCCTACATGATTGACACATGGTAAACATGTGTTCACTAATGACATGCAGAGTCTAGAAGGCCTGTGAAGGTGCCAAGTGGCACAAATGTGGAGGTTGTTTCAAAGACAACCAATAATGTGCAAGACACAATATCATGATCAATAGTTTTCATTGATCCATTGGTAAATATCTGAAAAAATGAAGAAAAAGAAGGATTTTAAAGGACAACAACTACTTCCTTTAAAGCATTTATGAAAAATTCCGCAAAAGTTGCCAAAAAAATGCCACATAGGTGCTACACAAACACAAAATGATAAAATCAAATATTTTTTGGGAATGAAATGGAAAAGTTATAAATTAAGGGGTCTAAATCAAATCCAAGGAATGAATTAGCCTAAGTATAATCCACCATCACCATTAAAGTTGCAAATAATCCCTAGCCTCCACATAAAGCCCTAATTTAAACTCTAATCAATCATAGTCAAGCCAAAAAGAGTTCAATTTTTATCAAAATGAGGACAAACTAATCTAGAGGCTACTTATAGACCATTAGTGAGAAATTTACAAGTCCCAAAATAATGAAATATTAAAGATAGTAGAAAAAAATGACACAAAATTGTATTTATCTTTAGACACAGAGGGAATAATATTCAAGGATACTAACTTTGATGCTGTTGCATTAAACACAAGAAACAAAAACTAGTCTGAGATTTTTTGGACTATTGAAGAAATAAAATCCATAATAATGGAAGAATATAAGAATGACTCAATCCTCCAGAGATACAATGACCTAGTCTCCATCCAGATGATCAATCTCCACTATGTTATTTTAAAAGCTAAGGTATTATAATGTATTAATGTTATAGCCCCTATTTTCATAGATTGTAAAATTGATCAAGATTAGATAGTTCATGAATGTAATTTTAAAAAGCTAGAATATATTTCTCCACTCGAATTTGAAAGCTACTACAATCTATGTAATCCCTAGGTATAATTTCCTACCATCAGAGTATGGACTAGTAAAAATGACTTGAACACCATCCTTAGCCCATGGCTTCTTACTAGAAACCAAGTGACCCAAGATCCCACCGAGAAGATCCCAATTGTCCAATTTAGGGAAGGAATCAAATTAATCATGACCGTAATAAATAGAATTTCTAGGGATCCTTTCACCATATATGTTAATAATATTTAGGTGTGTTATATATACTTCATGGTAGAAAAAGGACTCACTCCCCCAATAGGTGAGATGATTAACATTTATTTGAAACAACAATTTTCATCCATGAGGAAGAAAACTAGTGGCCACTTCTTCATGATGTCTTAAATTTTAAATTCCCTCTTGGCAACCACCAAAATCTTGGACATAAAGAATTGGTCACCTAATGGGAGACACACTATTTCCCATCACTATTCCAAATTGCACATATGAAAATATAGACATAATGTAAAATTAATTTGTGATTATGTATATCCATATTTCGTAAAATATATAATAGTGATCCCCATGGGTAAAGTAACTCCTCTAGTTAATAAATATGTAGATTTGATTGGATATTTTTGGTTATATCTAGATTGAACAGTAATTACAATAGAAGGGACCTTAGTTTAGCCCCTCAAACTATTGATCCATTAGGTGACCAAATTTGTATAATAAGAGGTTAAATACAAACTTTCCCATGGTATAAATGATGTGTGAAATCAAAAAAAGGAAAGGAATCATTCGCCCCTTGCATTTGACCATCAACGGGACTATTCTTGAAAATTGGGAGCATGTAGATGTTATCTCTAAACATACAAACTCCTTCAACTTATATTTGGATGATCTAAGGTAGTGGGACCCTCATGATAGGGTCACCAAACATCTAAAATCATAACTAGTGAACTACCCATATGAATATAGGTTTGATGTTCATGACATGATGTATATTAGGGCCACCAATTTCATAGAAGTATTGGACAGGTTGAACAAATATAATATCAAACTTAAGCCCAGATAGGCTAGAGATGAGAAACCTTGTGAGATATGGTAGATGGGGCCTCTACAATACCATTTATTACCTAGAACCTCTTATAGACCCCATACATAACAACCACTAAAAAAAACTCAAGCACAAGTTTCCCAAGGATTTGAGAAAGATAAATTGGAAGAAATGTTTGGTGAAGGGTCATCCTATTTTGCCCAACCTAAAAGGTCAAATTCCCTAATTGAGTTCCTTAACATAATTGTATTAGGTCTTGGGGAGATGGTGGAAGATGAACTAAAAGTGATTGATGAGTAATATGGATTAGTTGAATAAGAATAACAAAATGAGGAGCCTAAATCCTAGTCTGAGGAAGTGGAGCAATAAAGGGGGAAGTATGTAGCTTTGGACCTAGTTACAGTTGCACCCCTACATAAGAGGAAGGTTGAGTTGGCATTCGTCCCAATCAAAAAAAATAATCCAAAGTTAAACTTCACTCATCCTTTGAGTTAACTTATTTAGTGATGAGAATCTCATTCATTGGCTAATCATCTTTGAATGGTTCATTTACGAGAAGATGCAAAATATCCCAACCCTATAGCATTCATGGGCCATGACTAGTGTAGTCAGCATCACTATTTATGATGAAATAAAGCCATGAATAATGGATTTGATGAAATAATAGGAGGAAATAAGGATTACTACCCTTACAGGGTTAAGTGGAACTCAAGTAGACACTCTTAGAACCTTAAGAAGCACACAAATAGAGATTTTGATGACATCACTGACTAAGAGGATGAATGCCTCTTAGATCTAGATGTCAACTTAAAGTTGGTTTATGAAAAACATTAAAAGGCCATTAATATTATTCAAGAGTAGTGGGAGATTTATTTAATGTATGGCCCACTATCTAGATAATAATATTTTATCTGTTAAAAAACATTGTAATATTAAAACGTAAAATATTCTTTTCCAAAGGAATATGATAGATTGTTAATGCATTTGCCTATAGGTCATCCTCTTTGGAAAATGCAATGTATTAAATAAATATATAAAAGGATAGCTATCCTTATTCTTGTACATTTTTAATCTCGTTGTATTTGTTTAGTATCCTATAAAAGGTAGTATTACCATTTTATAAAGGGGAAAGTTTTTGAGAAAAAAGACTTGGTGTAAACTTTGAGAAATTAATACAAGAAAGGAATTCTAAATATATTGTCTAATATTTATTTGTGTGTTTTTTATTATGGATTCTTTTTAAATTATCTATTTGGATTTTCAAACTTGAATGGTTTTCATTAATTAGTAATGTGCATATATAAATGCAAAGTGGTTAACTTGTGATTATGATAGGTTAATTGAAATATCTTGGGTTCATTTCACTTCTCTTACTTCTCTTGTAGATGTGTTAATGCAATTTCCTTGCGAATTAAATATTTAAATTGAACTTAGTTTCTTATTTTCATTATTCCTTCCTTAGATATTTACCTTGTACATGGTGGTATCTGTGCTATAGATTTTCATATCATGTATTGGTTTGAATGTGTGTCTTGATGAAATATAAGCTTTGTCATAATGTCTAGACTAAAAATCAAAATACCTTATTTCTAACCAACCCCTCCTTTGGCTTATTTTTGTTCAAACCACGTTAATTTAAGCTCCACTATAAATATTCATCTAAATTAGTCTTTATTTTAGAATTGGGTCACAAATTCACTGATAATAACATATATATATATTATATTTCACTTAGATTGGCCATGGTGGCTCCAAACCACCAATCAATATAAATATCATGGAACCATTTATTGCTTAGCCACTATTTCACCATAGGTAATTAGATTACCCTAATTTGTTACTCATGCTTTGAATTTCCTAAATTGTAGAATGATAAGTGTTCTTTAGACACTAAGATCACTTGTGATACATCTAGAATCATCAACACTACCATAATTTCTCCTTGAATAAGTTGTAATTTAGCTTCCTCACCTACAGTATCCACAATAATGGACTATGGACAAGCATGAAATTCTACCCATAAATATGGGGGTACTTACTTGAAGAATTAAATTGTGCACACTAATTATAAAATAAGAACTCTTTTTCTTCCTCCATATCATATAAATCACCAACCATGTTTGATATCATAGTTTCATATACCTCCTACTAATCAGTCTAAAACTCTTCCATTCACATTCCATAGTAATCTAAGGCACATGCAAGTCATTCAACTAGGTCTTTTGGATATGTGTCTTCCCTCATGGGGGAGAAAGTGAGCAATGGATCATAATATGTTTCCACTTGCCTCAATTTTATTAATAAAATATTGTCAAGGAAGTCTGCGTAGTGTCTATCAAAATGGGAACATTAGGTAAACTTATCTATAAAGGGATCACTTTATATGTGGCCAAATATTTTTATTGATAAAATTCCATCTAGGCTATATGCATATTGATGATGAATGGTAGAAGAACAAATAGAGCCTTGATAAAATCATGAATGTGAAAAAAAAACCCTGAGGAAGCTTCACCAACACCATATGCTAGCCGACAAAATACATCACAAGTGATGGGATTCGTTGGTTGTTGAGCACCAATTTTACAAGTTCATACCACCATGTGTTCAGTAAATATTGATGTGCAAGGTAACTAGTTTTATTTTATTTTTAGATGAGGTTATGGAATTTCATGTCCAAGCAATAGTTGACATTTATATTGGTAATGCCTTCAATAGACTTGCACTATGTAAATACCATCAATAATACTAGAAATTGGTATTGAAAAGTTTATTTTATGGACATCAGGAATTTTGAAATATTCATTATCAACTTAGTCACTAATAATTTTTGCTAATTAAATTGTTCCCCTCGTAAGATCATGTTATGTGTAATGATGATGACAACTTTGGTGACCTCATTCATGGCATTGGTGGTTTGCCATAAATGTGTATCAATATAACCTACTAAGATGTAGATGGATTCATTAGGGATATCATCCAAAAGAATTCCATAATTACCTTAGGTATAGGCCTCCTTAATCTATGGTAGAATCATAGGATATTTTGATCTATAAGTCACCAAAGAGAATCTTCATGATGTAATTCTTATGGCCCTTTCCATCATAACCTCATATATATATCATGATATTTGTAGATAAATAAATCTTCCTATAATTATAATGACCCAATAGAATCTCCAAAATTTCACTGAGCTATCTAATGTTAGGAAGCCAAATTAGATGCTCCACATCAATAATGTCAAATATATGTGGTGTTTTAATTACTAATGGTTGTGCCTTTGGTACTACTTCAAGAATAAATAGTCTTTCTTCAGCGTATTTGAGCAAATGATATACCTCAAAATTTGAAAATTTGTCCTGGTGTATGTTTAGACCAAACTTAATGTATTTTTATTATGAAACAAAGAGATTTTTTAAGAAGTGAGGAAATTTAATAGTAATCTCTATGAATATCTCTCCATTGAAAGTAAACTAGTTAGAATACAAGAGTTCAAACTAGTATGAGAGACTTGGAGATAAGCTCACCAATTCATTTGAAAATAGCTAAGGAAAAAAATAATGATTCAAATGGAAAATTGGGTTATATAGAGGTGGCATGTACCTGGTGTGATTTTTGATATTTAAATGTGAAAAAATTATCTTGATATCTTACTTTTTAAAACATTAGTAACCAAATCTTAGAATTGATTAGTTGGCACACTTTTTGCCAATGTGGCATCTTTTTGTTGTACTTAGGTAGAGTGATGTGATGCACTAAATCTATGAATTGATTATTCCCTTGTCTAATGTGGATTATAATAATGATTTGGATTTGATGCTACCTATCTCATATTATTGAATACTAACACCCGCTTCCTAGCCATTAGTCATCATCAAAATTTTAGCTCTATAAAGATTTCTTGGACTTAGTTATCTTGCCTTGTTATATGTTCTAACTATGATATAGTTATTTTCCTCCCATTACACACACTACCTCCCATTTGAGGGTTACTAGCACCAATTCATGTACATCTACTTTTAAACTACACATAAAACATAACAAAAACCAAACCCAATCCACACAGCCTAAAAAAATGAACCCTACTCTAAAGTGGTGTGAATGAGTACTTTTCATTTCCTAAGTACATTACTTATTGGAAATAGGGTTTGAGCCTACTTCCTTTTACCTTTCCATGAAAAATGGCTGCTTGTAAATTTTTCAAGACCACCATTCTTAGATTGTTAATGAATTAATAATATATGGCCCCTTCCAACAAATTTTCAATTTTCTTAAAAAATCTAAAAAATTGCTATCATACAAAAAAATGAGATTATCTATTTGAAATTATTTTGTACACAAATTCTTATTGTGATAGGATTTATTCTTGCACTAATTTTCCTCTTCCGTTTAGGCTAGTCTAAATTGGTATTCATCCATCATGTTTAGGTCTAATATCCTATTCCATAAATATTTTTGGTCTCCCATACACATAATGATTATGATCTACATGTTAGATACAACATACTCTAGGGTCATTATTGCTTCTAGACCATTAACTAGTTTAAAGTGGGAAACCCTAATGCATATTTTTAATATGTGTGATATGAACATAATACAATATGAAGTCTATCTTCTTAAGCATTGCATTAAAAATCATAGACTTTTAGAAGCATCTTACCTAAGACTTTATTTTTAGCCTCTACCTGACAATTTGCTTGAGGGTGATAATTTGTACTTTTGTGGTGTGATATGATGAATTCATTAGTAAGTTTTTATATTATTTTATTTAGAAAATGTGTACCTCTATCGATTACCAACTTGATTAGACATCCAAACCTGGTGATTGTGTTCTCATATAAGAACTTTTTGGTGTCCTTTGCATTGAATCTAGTTGTCATAGCAACTTCAACCCATTTGGTGAAATAGTTGGTCTTAATAATTATATAATGTGCATGACTATATTTGTTAATTGGATTTATAGGTTCAAAAAAATCAACCCACCATTATTGAAAGTGATAATGTGAAAACATTGATTGGAGTGAAATTTCATCCCAATGGTTTAGTTTTCCCATCTTTTGGTAGGCATCACACTGTTATACTTTGGTGCACATCATAAAGTAAATAAGGCAACCATAAGCCAGTTTACAAAAAATTTATGACTATAACATCTCTAGTGAATTAACCTTCAGTGATACTTTGATGTGTTTCTTCAAGTACTTGATTTTTTTCATGTTTAAGTACAACTCTACATAAGACTTGATCCTTACCTATATAGTATATAAATCCTTCGATGAATCTAAATGGAATGGCCTTAGTAGCCAACTAATTTTTTTCTAACTCTATGTTATGTTTTAGGAATGTCCCTTATTCTAAAAATTATGCAATCTCCTCTGATTGTTCAAGAATTTCAAACACCCAAAATAAATGTTCACCAAGTGATTCATCATAAATTTCCTCCAGATCTTCACCATTTTGGAGTCGACTCAAATTGTTTGGTCTAAAATTATCTCAACCAAGTTTGACATTAATTTAAAACTAAAACTCCTAAAAATCATTAACCAATGAGATATTCATCCTCCAAAAAAATTATTTACCAAATACTATAGGGCTTGATTAGTGGTAAAAAAATTTAATGGTGTAGCTAATAAGTAATGAAGTTTTTTATAAATACGAATACTATCACAAGGGCTTCACACTCAATAGTAGTGTAATTAATTTTAGTCACATATAGTTTCTAACTAGAGAAAAGAATTGGGTGATCCAAACCACCCTCTCTTTGTTGTGCCAACATAACACCAACTATGATCCCTGATGTATCCACATGTACATGTAATGACTTACTCTAATATAGAAAATCAATATTGGTGTAGTTACCAATCTCTTATTTAAATTAATGAATGCTTCCTGACAGTCATCTATTTAGATGAATCATGTATCCCTCCTTAATAGTTTCTATAAAGTGGAATATATTGCATCATACCCCTTAATAAAATTTCTATATTAGTATTCATGTATAAGGAAATATCATACCTCTATCACATTTGTTGGTGGTGGCATTCCCAAAATCACTGTGATCTTGGTTAGATCCACCAAGACACCTTTGCTACAGACTACATGACCTAACAAAACCCCAAAGGGTATATAAAAATAAACATTTTTTTAATTGACCACTATACATAGTTATATGCATCTATCTAACATCAATTTAGTTTTGATAAGTGATTCCTAAAGAATGAAAAGACTATCCAATCATTTAAATAGGCTTCAAATAAATCATGGATGAAATCCTTGAACACAGCTACAATAGCCCTTAAGAAAATTACATGTGCATTTTTTAGTTTAAATATAATTAACTTATATGAAAAATAACCCCATTATATTAAAAAGATAATTTTGGCTCTATCTTCTTTTGTGATTGGAATCTAATGGTACACACTAAAACCATCAATAAAGGAATACACCTCATATCATACGATTGCTTCCATTACTTCATCTATAAATGGGAGAGGGAAAGGGTCATTAATGCAAGCCTCATTTAAAAATATGATAGTTTACACAAATTATTATATTGTATATATTATTTATTTAAACCACCATAGGACTCATCTAGTTAGATTTTTCCATAGGAAAAATAATTTTCGTTTCTTACATGTAGTCTAGTTCAGCTTTGACCTTTACCTTTATGCTGGGATTAAAATCATAGGGTATTATATTAATCAATCATGCAAACTCATTCAACTCAATGTGCATCTCTACTAGAGATGGGTCCATACACTTAACTTTAATGAGCTTGATTAGAAAGACATCTTGATAATCCCATAAAAGATATAATACATCAAATATGTCTTCTTGCAACCAATATGTGCCAATTTTAGAACATCCTCACTCCCAATGTTCTAAAAATGATCCTTTAAAGGTTCATGATAAATATTATGTTATTCCTCAGTAATGGAATCATGTAGTATCCATTCGGTTTCTTGTTTTGGAATGTTAATATGTCACAATATTTTTTTAGATGATTTTGTGACTAGACCTAGAAGTGTCTCAACTTCCCATTTTGGTTTAAATAATTATATGATATTCATATTATCCTTCTTAGTTAAATTATTTTTTCACTCATATTCATCGTGTATTCTATGATAAGGTTGAATAGAGACCTTTACCTTATCCTTCTCTAATTTAGAGGCATGCATAGCTTAATTCAAATCATACGCTACATTATGAGAATATGATGAATCATTTAATACATCTAAGTATTCAATCCTTTGGTGGCATAGAAAAACATTATATTATGTATTGATTTATGTGTTGGAGAGTTATCATTTTTTAAAATAATGGTCTAAATAAAATCAATTTAAACCTGTAGCTGATTCCATGTTTTCCTTTTACATTCCTAGTGGATATACCAAGTAGTAAGAAGGGTACCCAAAGTGTAATGAAAAATATGTACCTAATACTTTGGAGTGATAGCCTCCATAGTATAGACCTCAACACATTAATAAATATGAAGCTCAGGTTAATATCCTTCATGAAATATTAGCTCATCCTTCCTTACTCCTTATGGTAATTAGAACTGAGATAGAAAGATTTCATAGGTTTCATCCCATTACATAGGTTCCTCTTTATGTACAAACCACCAATTCGTAACAATTCCCTTCAATAATATGATTTAACACTAACTATCTAGTCAACATCTGGTATATATTATTGGAATCATAGTATAAAGTGACCATGCATAGAGGTCAGACCTCATGGTCAACCTTTATCTAATTAAGAATGTGAATATCATAATCTCCATTGAATAAATGATCCCTATCCCAAGGTATAATGCCTTCTCTCATTGGTTCTATGTAATTTTGATCTATTTGACTAGCTTGATATAAAAAATCTATGTCTGACTGAATTGGTGACCTTATAGACATATGACATACGTCATCTATCACTAATGGTGGAATATCCACAAATGATAAACGATACTTGAGAGGTAATTCCTTTAACTACAAAGGTACCTGGGGGAGGTTTGTGTGATTTTATAGGAATTCATACTGAGTGGATCACAAGGTCTATCATTTGTCTTCAGTGTTTACCTTCATTTAACTATTATCACCATAGACATATGGAGAATTAGGCTCTTCAGGCACAAAATGTGCTTTGTCTCCATCCTTTTTAAAAGGAATCACTATAATCTCTTCTCCATGATGAGATTCTAACTATTTATTTATTATATTAATGGTCATCTGACCAACATAGGCCTAATTATATCTAATGAGGGAAAGATAATGCATCTCATCTATCTTCAGATTTATTACTTCAAAGTTACCATGTAAGATTAGTTATGTAACTTTGATCTCCACATCCTCCAATTGACCAATTGGTTCAACATGTCCATAATCTACAAGACTCAGTGCAACTAGGTTGTAACTTAGTGCAAGTCAACCAAAATGAACCCATGTGGATCAAGGGATCATATTTATAGTGGTATTAAAATTAAACATTGTCTTGGGTACCTCATACACTATAATTTCAATGTCTATGCTTGAATTAACATCCCATTATTTATTGGTTTTTACATAATATATCTCTACTCTTCTCATTACTGGCCATTTTGTGCACACTCTAACATATTATATATAAAATTTGTGATGTTCTATGAGATTTCCTCATTCTATAGTATACTAAGGAGATTCATCAATTCTATCAAGATGGTAACAACACCATCTTGTCAAATGATGTGCATTGTCTACCCATACATTTGTGTATTTGTGGATACAACATCATCTTTAGTGGTTTCTTGTTTTTGAATCAATTTTAGAATATATGATTCTTCACACATCAACCCTTTATCCACGGTGGGCTCTTAATACTTATTTTATTATGATTTTTTGATCCTATCATACTATGTAAATTCCAAAGGGGGTAATCCTTGATATGCATATTATTGATGAGTGCTGACTTTTAAGAATGCATCTTCTCGAGGTTGTGTGGTTACCATATTTACATTTCACACAACCTTGTCCTCATGTTGTTTTGACAACACCAAATAATCATCTATATATGTTATTCAAAGACTCTATAATAAGTTTATTAGGATTGATGTTATGGATTCATAGGGAATTACTTTATACATGATTATATCCACTACATAGATAACATTGAATTGGGGTTGAGGTCCATTTCATCTCCTCCTTGTGGTCCTCCTTGATAAC
Organism: Torreya grandis; assembly: GCA_037957365.1. Lineage (NCBI taxonomy): Eukaryota > Viridiplantae > Streptophyta > Pinopsida > Cupressales > Taxaceae > Torreya > Torreya grandis. Next base: position 1,056,591 of record JARHVA010001762.1, read on the forward strand.
CTCCCCTCATTCCTCCATATTATCTTCCTCTATTTGGTTAGAACTCATAGATACCAATTTGTTTTTGTCTATAATTCATATATTTTTTGTCAGGGTCCCACCCTTACATTTGTTGGTTTCCCCATATCTACCATATTGAGCCTGAGTTGGTTACAAGGACCAATTAGACTGTCTTGGCTATGGGACTATATAATTCTATGAATTATATGTATGTGTAAGGGATATCTAATTTTTAATATCTATATTAAAACTAGGTGCATCTATATGTTGGTATGTTGGTACTATCAGTACCCAAAGTATAATAACTATATTAGTGTTAGGCCTATTTTCATTAGGTGTGATGATAACTTGTGGTGTCATATTATCTTTCTACATAGCTACTATAAGACATTTTTGGTAACATCCTTTCTTATTTATTATAATTCTTATCAATTATTCTCATCATGATTATGAGATTTATATAAGTTGTAGAACAAATTTTTCAAGTTCTTTATATATTATTTTATTAGATGACATTGAGATGTCACATATCCTACTATGTGATAGATATCACAGAATTCAATTTTTATTCTTGAGCACATTCCTATGGTGCCCTTCTTTATCACACTTTATAATCTAACTAAGTTCTCTATGTTTATTCTTATTGTTTTTTTCTAATTTATTTATGAGGATTTGTAAGGTGTACTCTATCTACAAGCTAGGAGCTAAAGATCCCCTATAATCTTCAATTTGTCTCACTCAAAATGTAGTTGTTTTGTCTTTTGATTTGATAGTGAACTCAATTTTCACAATAACAAAACATATCCTTGGTTGTATTCCCTCTATGAACCAAACATCCTTATCCTTATCTACCATAAAAAACTTGACTTTGGTCATGAAACTTAAAAATCTATGATCATACTAAAAAATAGTCTCTTTGTCTCCTTGCTTAATTTCCTTGAGATTTTGTATGGTCTGACTAAGCATTTATGGACATTAAATTATATGATCAACATTGTTTTGACTTCCTATGATTTATCTTGGTCAAAACCTTTTTTTAAAATAAATTCTAATGTTCTACTAGCCAATTCTCCAATCATATCACAGTTCTTCATCAATGATTCCTTTAGCTTTCCATTTCATAGTGTGGGTTAATAAATAATACTATGGGTCCTGGACACATCACAAGGAGCTAGGTAGGTTAGTACTCTCAATTGAGCTACCATAATGGGGTTTATTATAGGTATCATAGTTGATTTAGTTGTAACCAATGTTAGGGATGGTTGTAGTTTTAGAGAATGTTAGGTAATTTGAGGTCTCTCTTAATTTGGTGGTGGTTGCAATGTCTCTTTTAGTTTTGTAGATGTGATAGTTATAGATATATCTTATTCATATCCTTATTTTACTTCTAATATCTGAAGTTATGTAATGAAATACTTATATTTTGTAATAATTATAAGATATATCCCTATAGAAAGTAATTCTAATAAGCTCTTCTATTGATCTGAGAAACTCTATGTAACTTCATGATATGTATCCTTTTGTACTTCAAGGGCTTTTATATGAACTTATTCTAAAATTGGTCCTTTCCAAGTCTCATAATCTATATTTGTATAGGAATTACTATGATTTTGGAATAAAATGGACTTGGGGGATGTCTTCTTCCTTTGGTAATGATTATTACCTCCAAAGATGTATCTATCAAAACTTGAACATGTACTATGTCTATGAATATATGATAACTCTTGATTTTCTTCTAGGAGAGACTTCTTAGAAGCTTCAAGCTTCTACCCATATGTTCTACTTCTATACTACTACCTTATTTCATCTATGATAAATCCCCATCACTTTCTCACACTCTATCTCTACTTATCTTGGGCTCGTCACTCTAATTCTCTTCATTACACCCTTATCCTTAGCAGCTCCTTTAATATAAATCATTAATGTTAATACTGCTCCTCAATCTATTTTTAGCTTCCTAAAATGCACTCTATTTATTCAATCTCCTTTGTTGTCTCAACTCTCTTTCTAACACTAAAGTCTTTTTTTGGTCCTTTTCCTATAGATTCTCCATGCTTGACTCAATTTTAAGCTCAATTGTTTCATATTTGATTCATTCTCCCTTATCTCATACACACACCCATGATGCCTGAAGTGACTACTTCTTATGGAAAGGAATAGGCACCATTAATTTTTCCACAACCAACATATTAATGAGTGTAAGAAGTTGCTACAAGAATTTTCATCTTATTCCTATCATAAAAAAATCATTTACCACTTCAAATAGTACCTATCCTTGTGCTATGAACTCTATGATATACTCGATAATGGTTGAATCCAACCAATAATCTATCATACAGGTCTAGATGGTGCCTAAGGCCTAAAGCTATTAGATCTTCTCCTCATACCATGTAATGTCAATAGTCACATGAGATATAAAATAATGATGTTCTAGATGAACCAACCAATTGGATAGTAATCTAGGTAATATGTACTAGAATATCTCATAAATTTTGCCATAAATATATTCCTACAAAATCTATTATTTAGAATAACCTATTCTTTGAGCTTCCTTCTATGCAAAATTAGTTATTTTATGATATTTCTAGAATTGTACATCTCTTTAACTAGGTAACCACCTTATAATATCCTTAATAGTGATATCCATGCTCACCACAACATTATTATCATAGGTTGTTGGGTTCACCAAAACATGTTAATTACATGTATAACTCCTATGATATTAAGGGAGAGATTAAAGGAAAAGGAAAATCATTATTTAATATTCAAAATTTATCCTATAATAATAGAATTTTATCCCATTAGGATTAATCTTATGACTATCTAATTTTATAGATAATTCATGGTAAAAAAAAATGTGATGACATCATTGCCAAACTTATATAGAAAAACCCTTTTGATCATTCATTAATCTACTAAGATCTATAGCATATGGAAATAATTCTTAGATGTTTATAGTTGAAGAGTATTAATTTATGAGGTTATTATGCAATATCACATAGCTTAAAAAGGGTATATAATACCAATTAGAAGACAAGCCCAAATTCATACAATATAATCTTGTGACACAACATTACCCAAAAGATCTATCTCACATAAGAAGCATAAAACTATTATATTAACCATCAAATACTAATTCAACTTACAATATTTAGATCATGAAAAATCATTACAATTTCAATCTAGAAATCCAAGGATTTGATTAAAAATGCCCAAATACAATATTACACAATACATTTCTAGCATTATTTAACACTGTCGAAGCCATTCTACTACAATCCATAGGAATATATAATCATGAAAGCTATATTTTTATAAATATCAAGTCTATACTTGGCATCCAGGTATGTCAACCTATATTTTGTTACTAAATATTCCATATAACTTATCGCTACTAAAAATAGAATAACTTCATAACAATCATTTAGGATAACTGTTGACCAGAAATAAACCTTGATCTCTATCCATATGGCATATTATAGTCACATAAAATGCCCAAATTGGTAGTTTGAGTGTGGTTTGTGACACCCCATCCATAGGTCTTTTTTTCATTCTCTTGTGAATCTTCTAGACACCTTTTTTCTCTTTATAAGTCATTTAAAACCTTCTAAACAGTCATTCCACCTCAACTAAATAGTGTTCCTAATGTTAATTATGTTCCCCCAAGTCCTGAGCCTATGGGACAAGAGCACCATATTTGGAATATAGTGACCCAAAGAGAAGTGTCCCATTTTTTATGGTCCTATCCATTTGCACTTTGAGCCTAATGGTCATTTCCATATGATCCTTATCCTTAATTAGGTCCACCTAACATGAATACATCTAACTCAAGACCAATTATTCCCTATAAAAGCCTAATCAAAGCTCATTGATAAAATATGTGACAAAACTTAAAAATCAAGCAAGAATAAAAAAATAACCAAGGAAAACTTCCACATTATTTTCACATAATCACCCAACATAGCTACAAACTTACTATCTTCATACCAGTCCTTATCCACCTTAAACACTATCAATTTAGCATTTATATCCACATCACACTAATGCATAAATCACACTAGGTGGGAGACCTACATATGTCTTGATCCCTCTTAGGAGTTTTTTTATGTAGGAAAATTTCTCACACAATGGGTGTAGATTGCATGTTTAGTGCATCTTTCACACTAACACCCCTCTTTCTCAAGTGACTCAAATGTCATTTTATCAAGCATGATGGATATACAGGGTTTGAAGATGAAATTATTTCCACAATGAGTTTTTTCAACAAATAGTGCTCAATTTTTTGTAGGTATGCTCGCATAGGCATAATATAGCTACATAGAAATTTTCAAGTCTCTATGATTAGTTTCGACAATAATGGCAAGAATAAAAAATAATGCCAAACACTAAAGCACCACTTCTTGGTGCTCCTATCCTTTCTCCAAATGAAAGCCAGATTTAGGTTTATGACACCTTCCTAGTCTTGTAAAACCATTTTCAACCTATATATCAACCATCTTAGTCTATTTTCTAGCTAAGTTATATTTCTTCTTATTTATTGCTATTTTTAAAAAGGTGAAAAAGACAAACAGTTACACAAATCAGGATTGTATTTATTACTAGATTATATACTAATTTATTAATCTAGACCCTTAACTAAAATAGGAATTAAAGTCCATTATTCCTAAATAAATAAAATCATTTGGTGAAATTGACTTACCTCAAACAAAATCTCAAACCCTAGGTACCCTTAGGGTTTTCCTTCACATTTTTATGAAAAAATTCAATTTTAAAATTCTGATTTTGTATAAATTTTTGTACATTTTTTTTATTAAAAAAATAAAAAAAATCAAATTATTGCAATAATTTCAAATTTCTTAAAATCCAACCCAAAAACCTAGATTTCTAAACTAGGTCCTCAAACCCCAAGCCTTCCTCATAATATTTAGATAAAGTTTTTGGAATTTTTGAAAATTGTTTGGGGTGTCAAAAATATTTTCAAAATACCTATATTAGTAGTCATTATTTCATTTATTTTCTTAATATTACTTTCACATACTCTCTTTTATGAAATCAATAAAATGGCCACTAAGACAATTCTTCTCTCTCATTCTATAGAAAATTTTCTAATTTTTACTCATAATTATGACAATGAATGGACAAATTTGCAAAATTTCACATTAGCCAAAAATGAGGAGAATAATTTCATTTAAAATGAAGATAATTACTATTTTTCTAAAGAGGAATATGATGATATTTATGAAAGTGATAATGAAGAAAAAGTAGATGAATCTTCTTCTCTCAAACCTGTCTCTTTTCTTCCCTCTTTTAAAGAAAATAATTTTGATAAATGGGAAAGTTACTTTTCACCTTACTCTCCTATGAATAATACATAAAATGTACAAATTATTCATGTAATTACAATTAAACCTCTCATTGGTGATAATTTGATTTCTTTAGAACCTAGTTTATCCCTCTCTTCACTATGTTTATGTTCAAATTACAACAATATAAAAAAAATAGAATCAAATTTCCAATGCATAGTTCAAATGATCAATATCATGTTCTTAAATTTACTTTGTCATCTCAAACAATGACAAAATAATGTGTAAATGATAACTCTCTTACTCTTACTTCTCATATTGCAAATGATAATAATGCATGCACTCTATTCAAGGATAGCATAGATTCACATAGTATTCCAATTTCATATGATAATTTATTGCATATTAGAAAATAATTAGCATATTATATTACCCCTCTCCCTAGTGATAATGGAAGTGATAATGAGTATGATTATGAACATGTAAATGAATATGAAAATGAGAGTGAATATGAAAGTGATAATTCTAATTTTTCTCTTTTAATGAATAAAATTTTGATTGTGATAATGAATGAAATAATGATGACTATTATGCATATATTCAAGAGGAAAATGCATCTCATGCTTCTAAATCTTATCTCACTCCTTCCCCCAAACATAATGCATGAAAAAATGTTGCTTCTACCACTATGCATGATTTTATTTCAAATGATACACATGTCAATGATAAAAACACATCATCTATTCAATTCGAGTGTGATTGACTAAATTCTAAAGATACCAATGAATCACCCAAGACACCACCTACTACAGTAGCACTTTTTTCTCACTCTCCATCCAAAGAGAATGGTATCCCACATACCTCTACTAAGGTCTAAGTTACCATTCCTCCAAAGGTTCAAGTGAGCACACCCCATCTTTATGATCCACTTGATAAATGTAGCATTCTCATGGCTAAAATAAATGTTAAAATTAAAAATTTAAATTAACCACTTCAAGATAATAATATACCATCCCAGGAGATTATTTATTTGATGCATGCAGTTGGTGAATTAAAACACAAAGTACATGTCCTTACTTTGGAAAACAAGGCTTATAAGTCTTAGATGGATGCTAATGACTTGCATGGTAACCCTCTTCTGAAGAGATTTTTCAAAGCTTCATTACTTAAGAACTTTTAGATACTATCATTGCCTCAATTTTATGGAACTAAAATTCCATTCATACAGCTTAAATCCTTTTAGAAGGCTTGTCCATCTCATTCAAGTCCTTTGATTCTAATTAAGTTGTTCTAATAGACCTGAGTGGGTAATGTACAACATTGGTTCTTTCATATACTCCCTATTGGTTCCTTGAATACATATGATGATTAAAGGAGGTATTTATTAAATATTACATGGCAAACATGAACCCTTGTATTAGATATGAGAAACTTTACACATTGCATCAAAATCATTCAGATCTAGTTAGTGATTATATATTATGATTTAGGATTTTTATGTTATGCTTGATATATAAACAAAAATATTTAGAGGTTTATCATATCTTTATTAAGGTGATCCACCAAATCCTCTTAGATCATATATTATATCATATAGTGTCATATTTTAGGCACTTATGTTATATATTTTTAGCCTTAGAGAAGATATTGGGATTGATTGAGTTAGATTCAGTTGATCAGCTTACTTTAGATTTCATAGCATTACTTCCATCTACATCTCCTAATACACAAAATCCATCATGACCCAAATAATATAGGATATCACAAATAGAAAAATAAATATTTAAGAATAGAGATATAGTTTCTAGAGCACTAACTATAGTATGAACTATAGAGATCAAAAATAGGGCATCACTACAGTTTGATTCAGAGTGGGATAACCCATATGTCATATTATAAACACTACTAGATAGGAGGTTAATCACATTACCTTATAGTCATCATCAAGATGCAGATCTCTTACATAGATAACCACATCACCCCTTTTGTAATTATCATCATATTTATGGACATAGAGATAACAATTGTTATAGACTCTAAGACTATATTAATAGATGTGTTGATAATGGCTTCATAGAATTTACATCAAGGGCATTGAGATATCCTCTATCATGGATCTATAGATCTCATTCCTTCATGACTGAACCATCCTAAGACATTTACTCATATGAATCATCAATTAGTCATCATGAGAGTAATGTGGTTTCTAAGATAGAGCCTCATAGGAGATCTCCTATCCCACCAAATCAAAGGGTTTGGAGACCAATATAGTGAGAGTAGAATATATATATATATATATATATATATATATATATATATATATATATATAGATTAGATTAACCCACATCACAGAGTGCTACTCCAGATAGATATTCACTATAGCCAATTTTTTAGGGACCTATTTCACATATAAACATACTAATATTGAGATTAGACAAGTCCCCATCATAAGTTATAGTTCCATCTTGATCTATTTCTCAGCCATACACATCAAAATAGAGGCCATATGGTGTTATTTCATGTAGGAATCCACTATGATTGTAGATTGATAAGCCTCTTTCATTGAACATAGATTTTAGTTGTGCATCTATTGATTTTGCATCTTACAGAGTCTCCATGAATAGCTATAGTTAGTGCACCATAAATAGCATCATATATAGAGCATGTTACCACATAGCATGAATAGTATGTCCACTTATTTAATTGGCCATCAAGGTTTAAATAGTGATACAATAGACCTGGGGTTGATATGCATAAAGTGATATCTTACATCCCCTTCTACTAACAACTAGCATTTTTTAGATAATCATCCCTAAAAACCACATAGTTACATCCACTTATTAGAGTTATATGGGATCCCATAGTTAATTTACACTACAAATATTTTAGAGCTCTTAAAACATACATATATTTTAGAGTCATATCCTTATCCCTTCCATCATGATTCATGATCACATACGATCCCTCTCCTTGATGCAAGACACCATGATAAGGAGTCTCTTATGAGACTCATCAGTTAGTATCATTTATTCTTAGTATTTCTTGTACATAATTATCATCTTACTTATACATAGTGTATTTTTTCTTACTTGTACATAATTAATTTCAAAACACCAAAAGTAATACAATATTTCAAAATACTAAAAACAATATAACATGTTAAAATATAAAAACATTCAAATAACTCAAAATACCAAAAACTTTTCAATTATGGGAATTATTCATGCTTTACATTTCTACTACCATGATAGACTTACATTTTACTATTTTATGCTATTTTTTTATTTATTTACATTACCATGCTTTACTTGATATTAGTTGAGTATGTGCAGTGACACCCAGATCCTTGATTTCTTCACTATACCCATTAAAGGGGCATCCTAATTTTATATTCAAGACATACATCAACATATGTACCCACTAGGGGCATCTGCTACATGACTACACCATCTAGGCTATGTCATTCATACACCACAAACTCTATTTATCATGTTGATGTATATTACTTACTAGTTTACATAGATTATTCTATCGACACTCACTAGTATATAACACTTATGTATTTCTTAACATCTACCTAGTCTTATACTTTATGTTTTTCATACTTTTACTTACTGCTTTAATTAGTTAGATGTGATAATATTTCTATAATTTACATTCCTTGTTTTATTTCTTTGAGTAGCTAGATGTGATTGTATTTCTTAGTTCTTATTTTGTTACTTGTGTGTGCCTTAGGACAATAGCCAATGTCTTTTGCTTCTACTCTTATATGTGTTTGTGGCCCTTGCATAAATATTTATTATTTTCAATTGTATGTGTATTTGGGCATTTGAACATGAATTTTATTCTTACTTTCTTGTTCTGATTGACATGTGCCCATGTCCCTTATTTGCTTTGCCCCTTGGCCTCTTTTGTATGCTTTCTGCCTTGTGTGCTTCTTTGCTTCTCAATTGTTTACAATTCCATGATCCACATCATGCATTATCTTTCCTTATTTAATGCCATGATGGACATCATGTTCCATCCCTCATTTAAAACTAACTATATTTCCAATTTCAATTAAATATATTACACATGCAATTACATTGTTACATCTATCTAGGCATACCCTTATTGATCTAACAATATACAATACAAAATGTGCTATATCTTGAGACATATTTTGGATTATCATTAATATATCATGTATTTTGTAGCATAACACACATATAGGGATATTTTTTTAGGGAAGTCATTTCAGGGTCTTCATTTCTACCCTCAAAAGAGGGGGAACCAAATAGGGGTTTTTTCATAGAGATTAGATCCCTCTCTAGTCAAAATTAGTTTTCATAACACTCAAAATACCAATTAAAAAAATAAAACACATATAATAGACTATAAAAATAGGGATGAACATAGAAAAGTCATGAAAAATGGTAGAGGACAAGAGCACCACATTTAGACTACAATGGCTTACATCAAAGTGTCTACGTTTCAATGCTTCTATCTAAACAACTGAAAGCACAATTTTTTTATAAATAGATAGAAAGGTAAGGTCAATTATAATTTTGATAATTACAATCTAGTTTAGATTAGGTAGATTTAGTATTTTTTAACTTAGATTATACATATAGGGGGCATTATGTGTGGCATGGTGGCTCTCACTTCCAATTATAGATTAGGAAAATGGTACAACTTCCCTATTAGAATCCATTTTATAGACACTAGTGATTAGGGGCAATGTGCATGATACATTTTCATTATTCTGTTTATAGTTCATCATACTACCTAATTATTCTTAGTAGTTGCATGCCTTATTACATCTACATGTGGTCGGCATCATATTAGAGTGGCTTTCAATTTTAGAGAGGCTTTCATACAAGCCTAATCTCCACCTTTTAGAGTGGTCAATATTGGCCTAGTTCTCAATACACATTTTTCAATCCATGCCACATTGTCATATTACAAAGCATTCATGGGATTCATGAGCCATCTCATATGACACACATTTATATTGGTATCAGTTCATAGTTAACACGTAATGGGAAATGATGGAGCCAAAGGACTATCTAGCCTTTATATTCTTGAGACACCTACTCAAAGGGATTAGACACACATTTCAAACATTGATTAACACATTCATTATCACATATCTTCACTACATAGTGGGTGATAATGGATCCAAATAGCTAACCTTTGTATTCCTAAGCTGCCCTCAAGGAATTGAGCACTTAGCTTTGTTTGTTATATTACTCTCGGTGTAACACATACCTAGGATCACTCAACATCACAATAGGTTTTGTATTTATTCATGTAACTAATGAGGTGTATTTGTTCCTTTTTATTCCTCTCTTTTTTACCTAGCATTTGTAGATTCTTATTTTAGACATAACATGTCTAGTAAAAATTGATTTACTCCTTAATTTCCCTTATAAATTTATGCTTCATAATGTGCTCTCTCTACACACACTCGATGTCACACATCCTCATGGTATTCACCCTTATAGGTAAGTTTAGGTATGCTTTCTATTTTTCCTTTATCCTATTATTTCACTTTGCTACATCACTATAATAAAGGAGGGGCAAATGTAGTCATATAAAATGTCCAAACTGGTAGTTTGAGTGTTGTTTTCAACACCCCATCCACATGGACTTTTTGCATGATCTTGTAACCCTTATAGACACCTTTTTACTCATTACCAATCATCTAAAAGCTTCTAAATTGTCATTCCACCTTAGTCAGATAGTATTCTCTATTCCAATCCTATTCCCCCAGGGCCTAAGCTTGTAGGATAAGAGCAACCCATTTGGAATATAGTTCCCCATATAGAAGTGTTTTATTTTTTGTGGTCCTATCCATTTTCACTTTAAACCCAATGGTCATTTTCATCTAATCCTTATCCTTAATTAAGTCAACCTAGTGTGAATACATCTAACCCATGACCAAATTTTCCCTATAAACTCCCACTAAAATATCATTTACAAAGGAAGTAACAAAACTTAAAAAACATATAAGAATACTAACAAAGCACTAAGGTAAACTTCCATTTTCTTTGTACACAGTCAATGAACGTAGTTTTAAACTTATTCAAATCCTCATACCAATCCCTAGCCACCTTAAAAAATATCCATTTGGCATTTGTATTTACATCACACTATTACACAAATCACACTAGGTGGGAGAACTACATATGGCTTGATCCCTCTTTAGAGTATTAGTTATGTAAGCAACATGCCCACATAAGGGGTACATATTACATAATTAGTACATATTTAACACTAATTCCCCTCTTTATCAAGTGAATAAAATATCATTTTAATAATCATGATGGAGGGTTAGGGTTTGAAGGCAAAATTAGATCCACAATGAGTTATATCGACACATATCATGAATTTTTTCATAATAACACTCACACAAGCACAAAATAACTACCTAAAATGTTTTAGGTCTCTATGATTAGTTTGGACAATAGTGGTAGGAACAACCAATACTACTGAACACTAAAGCATCCACTTTTTATCACTCCTATCCTTTCACCTAATGAAATTTAGATTTATTTTTTTGACACCTTTCTAGTCTTACACAACCATTTTCAACATCTATATTATTTATCTCAATCTATTTTCTATCTAACTTATATTTCCTCTTATTTATTTCTATTTTTATAAAGGTGAAAAAGACAAATAGTTGCAAAAATTAGGACTATATTTATTTCTATATTCTACATAGATTTATTAATCTAGACCCTTAAATAAAATAGGAATACTATTTTAGGCCATTTTTTAGGAAAGTTTTTTTGGTATTCTTTGATGATATCCTCATTTATAGCAAAAATTGGGAAGACCATTTGCAACATGTGAAATAGGTACTCACCATTTTGAAATAACATCAATTTTATGCCAAACCTTCTAAATGTAGTCTTGGGGCTTTTGAGGTTGAATATTTGGGTCATTTGGTTTCTTATGAAGGAGTGAAAGTGGATCTTAAAAAATTCCAAGCAATGGTGGACTAGCCAATTCCTAAGACACTCAAGTAACTATGGGGATTTTTGTGGCTAACTAGTTACTATCATAGGTTTATTAAAAATTATGGTAGTATTCTATCCCAACTCACCTCTTTATTGAAAAAGACTCCTTTTAGTGGATTTATGTAGCTACCTAAGCATTTTAGTAATTTAAATTGTCTATGTGCACTACTCTAGTATTGGCCACTCTTAATTTTTTCAAGACTTTTGTGGTTGAATGTGATACATCTAGGTATGGATAGGTGTTGTACTCATGCAAGAATGTATAACTCTTGAATTTGAAAGTAATCAACTAAAGGGAAAAAATAATTATAATCCCATATATGAGAAGGAAATGATGGCCATTTTTTATGTAGTCAAACAATGGAGACCTTATTTGATGGGTCATCACTTTCAGGTAAAGACTTATCATGATAGTCTCAAATATTTTTTGAAACAATGGTTGTCATCTAAAAAACAACATAAATGGGTAACTAAGATATTAGAATATTATTATGAAATATTCTACAAAAAAAGGTAAGGATAATGTAGTGGTAGACGTACTATCTAGAAATGATGAATCAGTTGAGGCATTGTTATGTGCCATAACTATTTTCTAAGTAGATTGGCTAGATAAACCATGATCAAAATGAGAAAATGATAGTTCTACCAATGATTTTATTCAAAATATTAAACAAGGTTTAGGTGGATTTGAAAAATTTACATGGAAGGTTAATGGATTATGGCATAAAGATAGATTGTACCTATGTAATAATTATCTTATTAAACAAAAAATCCTTCGGGAACTTCATGTAACTCCAATTGGGTGTCATTCAAGATTTTTGGAAACCTATCATAAAATCAAGTAAGTTTTTTTTTGGGAAGGACTTAAGGGGGATGTCAAAAAATATGTGGCTGAATGTATGATCTGTCAAAAAAACATAGGCAAAACCATCAAAAACCCACATCTTTTATAGCCTTTATCCATCCCTATCCACCATTGGAAAGAGGTATCTATGGATTTCATTATAGGGTTACCAATATATAATGGTCAAAATTTTATCATGGTTGTTATGGATCATCTTAATAAATATGCTCATTTTTGTTCTTTATCATAGCCATTTACTCCTAGTATAGTAGTTTCTACTTTTCTCAATACAATTTAGAAAGTGCATGGGATCCTTAAGATCATTATCAATGATAAAGATTCCATTTTCATTTGTAATTTTTAGACTGAGTTATTTACATGTTTGGACACCCAATTGGATCATAGTTCATCCTATCATCCTCAATCTGATGGAGAAACTAAGGTAGTCAACAAATGTCTGGAAGGATATCTCTATTTTTTTGTTTCTAATAAATAGGATAAATGGGTTCATTGGTTGCCACTTGTTATATGGCGGTATAATAATTATATTCATAGTTATTCCAAAATGTCTACTTTTATGGCACTGTATGGATACCACCCTCCATCCATCACTTTAACCTTGAAGGTCCATCCTAAGGTTCATACAGTTGAAGAACATATTCACCATTAGCAAGAAGTCCTTCCAAGTTTTCATGAAAAATTATCTATGGCCCAGAATCACATGAAGCAATAGGAAGATAAACATAGAAGTGAAGGGCATTTTGACATTGGTTATTAGGTCTTTTTTCACTTAAAACCATATAAGAAACTTTCACTAAAGCAAAAAAAATGATAACAAGTTGTTCCCTAAGTATTATGGACCTTATCAGATCTTGTATAAAATTGGTAGTGTGGCCTACAAGTTAAAATTTCCTTCATCCACTCATATACATCCAATATTTCATGTATTATGCCTGAAGAAAGTCATTGGACATAGAGTTTCCATTCAAATTAAATTACCAAAATTAGAATAAGAAGGTAGATTTATTATTTATCATGAGGTGATGCTTCACATGTGCACTAAGTAGTTACATTTCAATGTGATTACAGAGTACTTGATCGAATAGAAGAATATTCCATTGAAGATGCCACTTGGGAGGATGCAACATTTTTGTAGAAACATCTAGAGTTTCCATAACATTGAGGATAATGTTGTTTTTAAGGTGAGGGGTTTGATATGCCCTTAACCATTAGTGTGTCTATGGATATGTGTGGCTGACATGTGGGTTACATACCTTTTTTATATATGTGTTACATTTCTTTATGTTATTAGATAGGTCATCCTATAGAATAACCTTGGCTAATTAGACTATATATAGGAGGTAGTGGTTAGTCTTTATTCATTATGTTGAGTATTTTTCTATTAGTGCATTATTATAGAGGTTTCTCCCTTAGAGTGGCTTTTCTATATTATCCAATATTATAATTTGTTGTCAATTATTATTGTGTGATCTCTCATATTTGTTTATTATGTGAAATATAAAATAATTCTTTTCAAACATCTAAGTAATTTCATTACACTTATCTTCACTAATTTCATCCAATCTGACTATGAATGCTTGACATCCCTTCCATTATGTTTTTTTAACTTAATGGATGAAATTTTCCTATGTTTTAACTCTATCTAATTTCATTACATTTGGGTTATATTTCCCGAAACATCTAAACATTATTAAGAAAATAGACAAGTTTGGATTTTTGTCTAGAGAGCCAATTCGTTCCTAGGATCACATCATATGATCCTAGTGGTGTTTCATAAATATAAAAAAGCTTGGTGAATTATGGAGACTTTATGTCAAACTTAATAATACATTTCTCAACCTTGACCTTGGAATCATTCCCATACTTAATTGACCAAGCATTTTCCATAAAACTAGCTTTCTTAGATAATTTAATTAACATTCTAGGAGAGATAAAGCATTCAATAACTCCATTATCTATCAAAATAGAAATAAGATGACCAAAAAAGTACTTAATAATTTTATGTGAAGGGATTGAAATTTTTATTGACAATTATGCATTGTTGCATGAATACACTATTTAAAGGTTCCCTATTGAGATGTAGAGGTGGATGAATTTTTATTTCGACCATTTGATTTCCACCAAAGAAAATCCTTAGTATAATGTTATCCCCCACATAAAACATACACTATGTGTTCCTTCTCCTCTCAACCTAATTATCACCATTTAACCTTCTCTAAAACTACCTCCTAGTTTCCTATTATTTGAATCATTATTGAATTAGTTCTTAGAATTCCAATTTCATTTCTAGTTCTTTTTCTTAAAGTGTGTTTATAAAACTCCAAATTTCTTTTTGAAAATTTCTCTAACCTCAAAAAGTGAATTCAAATTTTTCTCTTACTTAGTTACCTTAAAAAATACATGGTGTATGGTCCATGCACATCTACTTCACAACCAATTTGGGATTTTAATCCCATAATTAACTCCCTAATCTAGAAACATTCATCTTGTTGATATTATGAAGCATATTTTAAAATCTTTGTGAAGTTTTCCTAGTAATCATTTATTGAAAAATACCCTTCCTTCATATTCTATAAAATTTTTAATTTCTAATGGAAATATATTTGGGGTGTCCATCATGCTCTAAAATGACTCACAAATCACTACCAAGTTATGATAATAGAATCAAGGTTTATGTTAAGATTTTTATTAGCCCGTCAAGCTTTTGATTCACCAACTACAGGGTAAGCTCCCCACACAAATTTAGTTGACTTAGAATAATTTTGAATCTATAAATACTTTTTAATTCTAGAGATCTAAGCTTCAACTCTATCACCCAATAACATACCATCAAAATTGGGTGGGTTTACTTTCTTCATATCATGTGTAAGCTCTACAACTACTTGAGATTTAAATAATTGATGACCATCGTCATACCTATGATCACAAGGCATTTATTATTCATTATATTTTTCCTCTATAACCTATTATTCATTATCTTCCTTAGGCCCATGAACTTATAACTCTATATATGCTATATTATCCATATGTTCCTTCATGAAAGTGAATATTAGATCGAGTTTCAAAACTTATTCTACTACTAAATGATTGGGATCATCTTGAGGGTTAAAATTTGAAGTCTTGTCACCACTAAATTTATATCATGAAATTATTCTCACTAAAAACTAGGAAAATATATTTATGTTAGTTGACTCATTAGGTATGAGCACCAAACCTTTGCTCTGATACCATAATGTTATAACCCCACTGAGTTATTGTTGACCATTTTAACCACAAGTCAAAATGGGTCAACCCCTCTAGTCAATATTTGGTATGGGAATATAAAATAGTGTCATAGGGTGTGTTTTGGTCTATTTTATGTCATTTAATTCCATTATAACCTTGGTCATGATCTATTTTAGTCTTATATCAATTAGAGTCATCTAGGGGGTTAGACCATCATGTCATGTCATATAGGAATGAATAAATTAGTTTGATTATTTATTTTTACAAGTATGATTATAAAACATTTCAATCTAAAAATATTATATGAACATGATTATTTTGGTCCTAATATCATCATCTATAAATTTAGTGTTTTGATGAACTTGCTATCTCAAGATATAAGCATTTGAAGTTGGATTAAAAAAGATAGATATGAGTGGGGATGTCAAGTTTAGGCCTTGTGAAATGACCATTTTAATTCAAATACTCCACAGGTTAAACATATGGTTGACAAGTTTAAATATCTCAAGTGTTTGGATCAGATGTAATGACATGTGGGTGAAGATGACGTCAGTGGGTTCAATAGATTTGATAGTGCATATTTGATCATGCTGATAAGATCAAATGAGAGCATGAGGTCAAAAGGTCAAAAGATCCTAATCAAATTTAACGGTGACATATGTCATAATCATGGAAAACTAATAAAATATCAATGGATTGCATTTGATTATAGGTACTAATATCTAATGGTTTACGTTGATTCAAAGAGTCAAAGGATCTTGAGATCGAATGCAAAGCTACCAAGTGGTAAAATGCCATTTAATCAAAATAAGATCAATGACACACATTGAGTCATGTAGATAAGATCCAACATGTGAATTAAGTCAAAGAGTTAATGGATTCTGAGAAAGCACAAAATTCTACCAAATTTGATAATCTTAGATGCCTAGGTCATAAATCAATGGTCGACATCAAAAGTCAAATTGAAGAGACTCTAGAGGAGATCAATAGAGTAATTTTGATTCGATTCCAGATGGATAAGATGAGGCTACATGTCCAAAAAATGATAAGCATATAGGCATATTTTAAAATGGAATGAGTGACATGGTAATGGAATTAAACATAGGTATCCATGTAGGATAAAAGGATTTTATAGTGAATCAATCCATTTAAACTCATATGCCACCATGAAGGATCAATTGAGATCCAAGATAAATAATCACTACCAAATGTGAAGAGTCAAGGCATATAAGACTCATGAATGACTATATATGGTAGATACATGTGTCTATAGGATATTTATTATTTAGGAGAACATATTATGACTATAATAGCATATTTTAACCTCCCTTAGATAGTATATATGTGTCAACTCTCTCCAATTTAGTTTTAAATGTTCAAGAGATGGTACATGATGAAAGGCAATTTCTTGTGCATAGTAAAAGGAATTATATGCCACATTTTATGAATTTTAAGTTTTAAGAGCCATTTATCCCATTAGACCTTACATGTTCTATTTCTTAATTCATCCTCCTACATTTTTAAGTACTCTTATTCATTTGACATGTGTTATAGTAACTTTTGAGCTTCATTCTTTTCTCCTCTCTCTAAAATTCTATAAGTAGCTTCCATTTTGGCCTTTGTAATCTAATACCATACCATGTATGGTGAAGTCCTAATGGAATGACATTGTATTTTTCCTTTTAACATTAATGCAAAATTTTTTTTTCATTCATGAATAATTATCTAATTATGAAAGTGATGTATGGTGATGCAAACTGATAAAATTATATCCTTTCTTCCCTTATCCTTTCATGTTTGTGATAGAGTTATTATTATATCAGATCATATATAGTGTATTCAAGTATTTTATCCTCATTTAAAGTTTTATATTGTCTTTTGAGTGTGAAATTTACCCATGGGTTCATTTACCTTATGTTTCTTCACACATCTCACCTCTACATTGAAATACTCGTGTTAGAGTCCTTTAGGACTTTGAAACTAGTTTGTATTATTTATTTTGTGAATGAAGTATTATGGTCATGTGTAAAAAATCTTGGTATATCACCCCATTATATTATGTTAATTTCGTGAAAACTCTAACTCTTTTCCCATAACCAAGCACTAGTTTAGGTGATAAGCATTCTTGGACACATTCAACAAGCTAGCCCTTGAATCTAGAGGATCCCTTCCATTATAAGTACACCCACATACTTGGAGGCATTCCCATGAACCTAAAATATAGAAGAGGATTAAATACCCTCTTATATGGTGAAATATTTGGTGACAATAATTCTAGCATGTTTGATAGAACCAAGGTCTTAGAGAGCGAAAAGATTGTTGGTGTGTCTTTCCTCTAATAAGCTTTTAAAAGCAAGTAAGTAAACACTAATGGTGACTCTAAATTGAAACTTCTAGTTGTAATTATTCCAAGTATATCTCATTTAATATTTTGATCAGTTTTTGTATCTTATCTAACATATGAAGTTGATATGAACAACTATGGTGAATACCCTTATCATGAGCCTCCTTGTTAGCCTTGCTATGAACCACATTTTATTCTTGAACAGTCCTATCAAAATGGCTATCATTTCTATAAGCCATGGTAGTACTATATTCCTCCATTTACCTCTCCATATCTACATTATTTTTTGGATAGACCTATGATCTCTATCAACCCCAAGATGATTCCTATGAATCTTTCCATGAATCAGATTGCTCCATGGAATCTAAGTCAAAATATCAAGAAGTAAGAATTGAATTCTTATAATCTCAAATACAACAAGCTGAAGTTGGTCTTTATCCCCATCATTACTCTCCTCCATTTTTTACATATTATATCAAGTCATTGTCGGCATACATATCAAATTTTATAATTAATGAAGATGGTATGAGAACATGGGATGATGGGTATGGTGTGCTCCCTGATCATCTCATGGATTGGTTAAAAGGTGTTACCCAAAGTTGTATATAGATGTTGAAGATTTTTAAAGAGATAGAAGGAAATAAATGGGAGATCAAGGAATATATTGACTTGGAAAAGAATTTCCTTCAATGGTAAAAATATATAATAAATATATGGGAAGACAAAGAACCTAAAAATGAACATGTTTTTGTTGAAGAGTCTCAGAAAGCTATTAAAAAGATGAAACTCCTACTTATGTAGGTGTTATTCCTTCTAATAAATCCAAAAAAACACTTCATATGAGATTACTAGTGCAATCTTCTATTTTAAATCCATTAGCAAGCCTTTTCCTTCACCTCATACTCCATCCCCAACTCATAAATCTTCCATTACACCTCATATTCCATCTCCTTCACATGATCCTATCCATCAACATTCCATCTCACCATTTCTTGAGGAAGAGCCCATCTTGAGAGAAGCAAGTGAAGAGGGGAAAATATAGCCATGGATGATCAAGAAGATGTCATGAATAACTATGAGGAAGAGATCTCCATATGGACTCCCCTTTTTGAACAAAATGGAAATCCCACCTTCTTAAGTGAAGAAAAACATATTAAAGATTCTTTTGAAGCTGTCCATGAAGAATGTGGCCAAGAATTGAAGAGAGAGGTATTTGAAGAAGACTCCATGTTAGATCATGAAGTTATGGATGACCATCACAAGGATGAAGTGGAGGGCACTATTAAGGATGAAGTTTAAATCACTACTCAAGAAGTTATAGTCCTAAAATAGTCTAATGAGACCAAGGTAGAAGACATAGTTATTGGAGATGACTCAATACCTCTATCTAATTTTAAATCACCCTCAACTTCCTTGGAACACAAAGAGGATCATCTTGATGATCTCATACATCAATAAGAAAAGAATGAAGATGTAGTGGTTCTAAATGACAAGGGAAGTAATGGTGATTGGTAGCTCTAAATGAAGCTCTTCCAAGAGCTTAAATATATTTTCTAAGTCGAGGGTAAAATACAAGAAAATGTGAAGAAATATTCTTTCATGGAAGACAATGACCAAGATTGGGTAGAATATGTAGAGCTCTTTGATGAACTTGAATAGCTTGAAGTTAAAGAGAAACCCATTCTTATTGAGATCACTATGGAAACCAAGAAGGTAAGCCTTGTTGAACCACCATTAGAGGTCATAGTTGAAGATCCATATGATAATTTTGAGTTTATTTAGATTCAATAATAATTCATTTCCATATCTATCATGTTTGTTGTAGACACCAATATCGTGTCAACCCCCCTTGGTCCCCTAATAAATGTTAACAATCCTAACCCACACTTACACACCTTATTAATTTAAAAACTACTTATTTTAAATTAATTACCTCACCTTGGACACCTCACCCTGAGACCATTTCTTAGCCTATGAGTCAGCCTAAGACTAGGTCCTCCAAACCCTAACTACCCATGACCTATTCTCACCCCATCTTAACTCCCTAACAAACTCTCGTGCCTCATAAGGCCTTTTTTTGACTATTATCTAATGAAAAAGGCACTTGGTGGGTGGAGAAATAGGCAAAGAGCTAAAAATATCCCTTTTACCTATTCTCTCTCCATCGACATTAGTCAACTTGTGGCTGACATCGGTAGTCCTACAATGATGCTAGTGGGATCACCGACATTGGTTACATAAGCCAAGCTCTAACATTGAGCTAAGGCCACCTTTTTACACATTGGCATGCACACTCTGAGATTTCAAGCACCATAACTTGACTAGTGTTCTCCTAGATACTAAAGCTCTACACAAATCATTCTACAGACTAGATTGAAAGATTGTATGAGGACCTTGAGCTACTAAATTAAAGCAATCCGTGTTCGCTTCATTGGCTCACAACATCGGTCACATCAGCCACAATAGGAATCACTATTCTGACACCTCTAGTTCTTCATTATATAAAGCTAAGTACTCTCATTTTCATTTTAGTGTTTTAGAATATATTGCCAATTAGTTTTCATTAATATTTCTAAATACTATCGAGAGGCCTGACTTCTTCCGTGGAGGGATTGAAAGGCCCTCCGCTTATTCTCACCCCCTTTTCACACCAATCCTCTACCTATACCCTTCCTCAAACCTCATTCACCTTCCCATAGCCCTACACCAACCTCTAAACTTCCAAAAAACCCTTTGTCTATCTCAAAAATACTGTAAAAGTCATCCAAGGCTAATGACCCTAACTGACATTGGCAGACCAATCAATGCCAGCATCTACAACTCAAATTGACATCGACAGACCAATCGATGTCATCACCTTCAGCCAAATTGACATCAGCAACCCAACAAACATCAACACCATTACCTAACTGACCTCAGTAGACCCACTAATGTCGATGACTATGTTTTGAACTAGCAAACTAGAAAGCCATCCAAATAGCTTATCTAGACTAGACAAAACCTTTAGCCAGCCTTCTATAGCATTCTGAAATACATAGACTACAAGGAATAGGTACACACCATTTACTTTTATATTTCTTTATTCATTTATAATTTCTTCCTTTACAATACTTTTATCTTTAAATGGTGGACTATCATCCCTTAAGGAGCTTCATGCTTCCGTGATCGAGCGCGTAGCTTGGCAGTCCACCATAGCCTCTTCTAACATCTTTCTTGTTTAAGTTTCATTCTTACTTTAGGTGTTTCCTCCAAAACCAAAGAGGAGCTCCCACAAGGCTTGGATACGGTGCATACTAAATCCAGGTAACATCAAACCCATAACCTCTTAACCTTAGTTTCTTTCTCATTTGAATGTAATTAGTGAAAATCAAGAGAAACATTCTGGCACGCTCAGTGGGACACTTGGAGTTTTCCTTGGGTTCATTATTCTTCTTATAAAAATCAAATTTTCATGTAGATGCATTAGAAAAATATTCACTTCTTGCATCCCCTCTTCTTTGCCTTTATTTCTTGAGAAATAAAAAACTTAGCTTCTCTTACTTTCTATTTTTTTTACATAAAGTTAATTAATTCATTCTCCTTTTTTTTTTACCTCTTTTATCTTTTTGTTTCAAAAGTAAATCATTAACAAAGGTTAAAAATAACATATCTTTTTCTTCTTTTTACTTCTTGCATGCATCATAGAGTAGTGAAAAACCCATACTCTTTACCTCTTCTCCATTTGTTTGCATTGAATAACATATTTTGATTTGGGTTAAAAATTACTACATTTCATTCTTGTTTGGATGCACACTTAGCCCATTTAGTAATTAAAGCATTATGAATGAATCATAGTGCATGAATGTGACACAACCAAACCACAATCACTTCAAATCAAACACAAAAACTTACTTGAGACAAGGCCCGTCTAGGATTTCATCACCTAGAAGATAACTTACCCCACCCGATGATCCTACTTGGATTTCACCACCAAAAGGAGGACCCACTCTATTCTCTGGTAGAGTATAAACTATAGCGAAGGTATATTTTGGCTAAGCAGCCTAGCTCAGATCTGGGTTCGTGAAGTGAGGGGAGCAAGCCCCAACACTAGGCCACGTATTGACCCTAACACAGATATCTTTGAGCACCATAACACAACCTGAAACCAGCCATAGACTTCCTCTCTAGTAATTGTTCTATAAGCCCAAATCCTAACACATTCTCTTAAGGCATAAGCCACCATGACTTTAAAACTCATTTCTAGGAATCTAACATTTTAGAGATTGCTTGCCTTATCATCTATTCTGGTAGTTTTATCTAAGTGTTTGAGCTAGTAAGGTCATACCATTCTAAATTCCAAAACAACTCAGAATATCTTCTTCTTCCAAAAACTATCAATCTTCTATGTTTTTGGAATTACATAGAAACTGACATTAGTTTCTCCACTGACATCAGCAATCAAACCTTTATTGACATTGGTTAACTGACTGATGTCAAAAACATTTTCTAACCGATATCAGTTAAACAATTGACATCGGTCATTGTCAATAAATAAATTAAAAAAATTCCAAACAACAAGCTTAAAACCCAAATTTCTTGTTGTTTAACACAAATTCTAGTTTTATAAAACTAAAATACATAGTTTTTGAAACCTGAACCCCTTTCACCTTGGATGGTCCTGACACGCAGTCAAGCCAAATTTATTATTGACCATGTGAGTCAATAGCCACTCCCACCTTTGCCCTTCGTGCCAAGTAATCTAATGGAGTATACTTCAGACACTGAGCATACTCCTATCCAACCTACCCCTGATCAACCTCCTATTGTTTCTGAAGGGGAACAAGATTTTGAGAGATTCCTTGACCACAATGTCAAGGCTCTCCAACATTATCTCACTAGAAGCCAAATGCAAGATCTTTTGAGTAACCCTATTAATGGGATGCTAACTTCTTTGGTTGAAGTGGCAATGATATCAATAGTATCCGCTACCCAACCTATGGTCACTCAGGCCACTGCATCGACCAGTAACCCAACCATGGCCAATGTTCAAGATTTGGCCTCCCCTTCTATCCTTTCTTGCCCTAGCTCCATTAGTGTTTTTGTACCCCATCAAATGCAAAAAATTCAACAAATTTTGACACCTTTCCAGAGCTTTATTATCTCTATCCCATCCACTCTTGTGCCTATAAACATGGGAGTGACCACTTATCCTTTAACTAGTGTCACCACCATTCAACCACCATTGGCGGCATGTAGTCAAGTTGTGCCCTCTAACTTCACGGCACAAGCTCCCTTAGCCTCGACATCAGCCCCTATGATGAACTATCAGTATGTTGCACCTACACAAATGCAACCAAGTACGTCATATGCCCCTTCCAACACCTTCTAGGTACCCTATAACTTAGGGGCTGCCCCTCATGCCAATCCATCTACTGATCTAATTAAGATGCTGATGGATAAGATGTCCAACCTTGAGACATCTATTTCAGGTTTAAGGAGTGTTCTTTTGTATGAACAAATCTGCAATGAACCTATCCACCCTTCAGTTCCTATTCAATCATACCCTAGCCAGTGGGAACTCCCAAAATTTACTCACTTTCAGAGTAAATAGGACCCACAACAACATCTTTGAGCATTTAGACAGACTTGCTATCTCATAGGGCACGACGTTGTGTTATTACTTTGCACATTCCCTATGTCACTTTCTGGCATTACCCTTGACTGGTATAGCTCCATTACCAATCATTCTCTCTTCACCTTAGTTTAACTCACTCAATTATTCCTCAATCATTTCTCAATAAATATTACCAAGAAGGTCTCCATCACATACCTTTATTCCATTAGACAATTTGAGGATGAGTCAATAGTAGACTTCGTCACCCTTTGGAGAGGTTTTATCAACCAACTCTCCTTCTCACTACCTCAACCTGAGCTTATTGAGCTCTTTTCAAGAGCATGTGCTAAGCACATCTCATCCACTCTATGGGTTTAAACTTTCCACACATTTGATGAAGCTTTCACTATGGCCCAAAAGCTTGAACTCTGTGCAATTGAAGAAGACAGGGTCAAATTGTATAACAAAAATACCAATGCAAAACCCAATGACCCTTCTTCTTCCAAACCTTCTTCTTCCCACCCCAAGTCTAAGGGATGGGTGAATGTTGTGATCTTTAGGTCACCATATTCTACCACAACCAACCAATCTGAGCCCTCCACTTCACAAAACATCACTAGAGAATTCCAACAATGGTATGAACAATGACGATACACTCTAATAAGAGAATCATATGGTTCGGTATTAGATAAGGTAGTGAAGCAAGGAGTCCTCAACCTCCCTCAAATCTGACCACCTATCTAATTTGACCCCCCACAAGCCATCCCTGCATGGTATAGGGAAATTGACTTTTGTAACTATCATCATGTCAAGGGTCGTGACACGGATAATTACAAAACCCTAAAAAAACATTATCCAAGACATGTTAGACAAAGCGGACCTTGTTTTGGATAACCCTAATGTGGCAACCAACCAAAACATGGATGTCTTTAGGAAACCATTTCCTAACCATCCCCCAAGTTAGAACAATGTCCAGACCATGGTTGATGACCCTCAAGAATGCAACATATGCACGGTCAACATAGTATTTCCTTTCATTCCTATCCAACCTCTCCCATAATTTGAAGAGGTTGGTCAACCCATTTCTCCACCATGGGTAGAAGAGCCTATTTTACCCATACCACCCCCACCCAATGAAGAGCTCCCTTTGCCTCACCCTATTCCTCACATGGATGAACTCATTTCACCTGTATCACCCCCATGACATAAAGCACCTCCTCTACCCATTCTTCTACCTCGTGAGGATCCTATATTACCTATTCCTCTTGCCCCCACCTTCCCTCTTCTTTTACCATTAGAATAATTTACCATTCATACCCCACACCCTCATATAAAAGGGGCCATTATCCCTCTACTTTACCCTTTAAAGGATCCTTCCTCTCCTATTTTTCCTCCACCGATGGAGGATAGTCCTCCATCTACCCCCCTTTCACATGTAGGAGAGTCTACTTGACCTCTCCCATATTAGAGGATGCTTTGATGGTACCAACACTGGTGGCCCCACCCTTATCCTTCTTCTTACCAATGGATGATCATACTTTCCATGCTCCTAGACCACACATGGAAGGCATGATCATCCTTGCACTCTATCTGCTTGAAGAGCCAAATTCTCTAATCCCTTCTCTACTGAGAGAAGAACTCGTCACCTCACCCACTTCAGCCAAGGAAAATTTGGTGATGGTTCTCTCTCACCTTTGGCCTGAGATTGCTACGTCCAACACATTTCCACTCTCATAATCACCTAAATCCTCTGAAGGACTGACTGTAAGGCCTCACATGACATCATCTAAACCCTTATCTTGATTAGTAGAAAACTTAGGATTCCTCCATTCTAAGAACCTAGAGTATGAGGCATTCTCAGAGTGACTTAGGGCTTCTTATCCTACACATCCCACTTTACCTTATACTGCTAACCCTTTTGTGACTATTTACCCCAAAGTCTCTAACAAGGATTGGGTTTCCACTTCTAAATCATTAGAAGCTCAGCCTTCCACATCTAAATCCAAACCCTCACAAGCATCTACCATGCTAAAATAGATTAGATCTCTCAATGTTTGCCTTGTATCAAACCTAACTCACCCACAAGTGAAGTTAGATTTGAACCTCACCTTTCATAGAAGTGGTCCTCGCACCATACTAAAGGAGGATGCTAAACCACATCAATCTACTCCTCCCCCATCTTCACCATTACCCTCTATCTTGGGTCCACATCCTTCCACTTTAATTGGAGTGCTCCATATTCCAACACATCACAAAGACAAACTACCTCCATTACTCCCTTCACCCATTAAAAACATGTTTCCTCCAACAAATTTTACACCTCTCATCAAGAAAGTGCCATCTACACATGTGGCCACACCACCAACCAAAAAGGTGGTACAAAAAACTCCCCCTACAACTCCTAAATAGAAGTTGTCAACCCCTACTATAACAATGAGTGTAGACCCATTAGTGGGTTCCTATGCTTCATTGTTACACCAATTTTTGTAGTCTTCTAGAATCATTCTTTGGCCCATCAAGCCATACCAACCTCTTAGATCAAAACCATCTTGGTTCGATGACACTCAAATCTACTTGTATCATCACACACTTGGGCATGATATTGAGATTTGCTATGCTCTTAAGGTTGTCATTCACCAATACCTAGAAAATGACACCCTTCTCATTGAGGATTCTCTTGACCACCTTTTTGACAAACTACTGACACCATCCCATGCCTCCCAAACCTCCTCACTTGAATTAGGATCCCAACGCAAGATTATGGTCCCTCTACCACCTTATCCCAGTTTATTCAAAATCAACACTATTCATGTGGCCACTAGGTCTCAAACCCTAAAGGATAAAGGAAAAGATTAGGTTTCTACCCCTTATACATATCCATTTGCCAAGCCCTCTCCACCACCAAATCCTAAGATTTCTTTCTTGGGCACATCTCAACCAACATCTTCAAGGGTAATTCATGACTCCATGGTGAAATAAATTCACCAAACCCCTGTGACTATGTCTTTATATGACCGAATACAAATATCTCCACAATATCACCAAGCCTTGATAAAAGCTTTATAGGTAGTGGATGTCCAACATGAAGACCCCCAACCACTGGCTGCTTTAGTCAGATTGTTACCCACCATTACCTCTGTCACCTTTAGTGATTCTGAGATTCCTACTTATAACCTAGAAGATCAGGATCTTTCCCTCTTTATCATAGCTTACATTGATCAAAATCACATTAAGTAGGTTATGATTGATGGAGGTATTATCATCAACATCATTTCTACCCACACATATAATCAACTAGCCCTTTTGAAGAACTGTATGTCAAAAACTGACATAATTCTTTGTTCTTTCAATGATGCCACTGCCATTACCATTGGCACTATAATACTGCATGTTCATGTTGGCCCATGTATAATTCTAGAACTCTTCTATATCATCAAGGTGGAGTTCTAATATAACATGCTGTTGGGATGACCTTGGATACGTTCCATGACCTATGTCCCTTCCATGTTACATCATTGTGTCAAGTTTGAACATGAGGGGCAGGTTCATGTCATTCCTACTGACCCTTCCCCCTTTAAAATATGCAACATGGCCTACTGAACTAATTATGTTCTTATCCCTTTAAAAACATCCACCCAAATACCACCTCCACCCATGGAAACCTCGATAAGCTCGCAGACACTGGTCACACCTATGCCTACTCCTCAAGTGACCACAAAAGATCTTATGGAAGATACCTTCTAGCGCCTTTCACTTGGGGAGTATCATTTTCTTACCCTTGACATGTTCCAAACTCTATAAGAATATGGAAAACTTCATAACCACCTTAACTATGACCATCGCATCAGAATGGTCATCCCATATGGTCCTCCTAATCTCCAAACTAATCTCACCTATGGAGGGCTAGATCAGGATCCTACTATTGGAAATCCTCTCTCATCACCCTGACTATTCACTTGAAATTTATCCTTCCTTGGAAAACCTATCTTTTCTCACACCTATCTTCATAAGTGTGCATGGAAGGGTTTTGGCTTTAGGTGTAATGAACAAGGTCCCCATAAGTCCATTGATCTTCGAAATGATGAGGCAATCAAAAATGCCAAGAAATGACATGGCATGGGTTTCAAAAAACCTACAAAACCCACTAAGATCCCTCACCATGAAACTATCATAGATCATTCTCCTCCAACCTCACCTAATTTCCCACCCTCACCTATGGAGTCAATGCTCTCCATCCCTCCTAGTTTTTTTTTAACAAACACCATTCACTTGGAACCCCTGACCTATCAACTAAGTGAGGCATCAAGGTCTCTTCCTCTCATTTATCCAAACATGATAGATGATGAATCTTCTAGCATCAACACTATCTAATGCCTAGATGATGATGCCATACTCACCTACATGGGTATAGATAACTCCTTCATACAACGATCACTTCCTTAAGAGACACAGGTTATGTTAAACAAATCAACTATTGACATTAATCTCCCATCTTTTGATGTTTCTCACATTTTAAAGATTGGTCAATCTTTAAATTCCCAAGAAGAAATTGACTATACCACATTCCTTATAGATCATATCAAAGCCTTTGCTTGGTCTTATAGTGATATGCCTAGTATTGACCCTGACATTGTCATCCAAAACATTGTCACGAACTGTGAAGCTAAGCCTGTCAGGGAAAAGCTTCATAGGATGCATCCTTGCATCACACTCCTTTTCAAATAGGAGCTTCAACATCTTCTCTCCATCTCATTTATCTAACCCATTCATTATCCACAATGGGTGTCAAACATTATCCCTATAATAAAAGCAATAGGGGGAATTTGAATTTGTACTAACTATCATGACCTCAACCTAGCTTGCCCAAAGGATGACTTTCCTTTGCTAAGCATTCACCAACTTGTTGATCTTACGACTGGTCATGAGATGCTATCCCTCATGGATAGGTTTTTAGGATATAACCAAATCTTGATTGCCCCAGAAGATCAACATAAACCCACCTTCATCACCCCATGGGGGACATTCTGCTATAGGGTCATGCCTTTTGGCCTCAAAAATGTAGGTGCTACATACCAACGTGCCATGACTTATATCTTTTATGATCTCCTCCATAAATTCATGGAGGACTATGTGGATGACCTGCTGGGGAAATCCAAACTTTGCCATGACCACCTAACCATTCTCAAAACAATATTCACTCACCTACTACAATATAACATTCGACTCAACCCCAAGAAATGCATCTTTTGGGTTTTCTCAGGGAAGATTTTGGGTTTCATCATTTCTCTCCATGTCATTGAGGTAGATCTAGCTAAGATTTGAGCCATACTCAAGATGCCCCCACCAACTAACCTAAAACAACTTTGCAGTCTACAAGGGAAGCTTCAATCTATTCATCACTTCATCTCATAGCTATCTGACTAATGCCAACCCTTCTATCACCTCCTCAAGAAGGATGTCTCCTTTAATTATAATAAGGATTTCCAAGAGGCTTTTGAGGCTCTTAAACACTATCTTATCTCTCCACCAATCCTTATTCCACCTAAAGACAACCAACCCTTCTATCTTTACATTTCAGCAACAGATCATTCCTTAGGTGCCATGATCATCCATCAAGATGAATAACATCATGAGTAGGTAGTTTGTTATATAAGCCAAATGCTCATTGACTACAAAACTTGATATACTCATACCAAAAAATTTTGCTTGGCATTAGTCTTTACCACCTCCAAACTCCACCACTATCTCCTCAACCACAAGACTTATGTCATCACCCATACTGACCCTCTCAAATACATGCATTCCAAGCCATACCAAAACCAATGTATGGCTCGTTGGCTCATGTTTCTCACTATGTTTGATTTGGAATTAATTCAACAAAAGTCTATAAAAGGGAAAATGATCACTGACCAACTAGAAAATGCCCCTTTACCTGATAACCAACCCTCTAACTACAAATTTCTTGATGAGTCTATCGACATGCTATCCACCAATGACATCCCCTATCAAATGATAATGTTATTTGATGGATCTAAATGTCAACTCAGTGGGGGTGCAGGGGTCATTCTCATCCCACACGAGGGTGAGCCCATGCCTCTATCCTTCAAACTTTACTTTGAATGCACCAATAACATGGTTGGGTATGAAGCCTTAGTTTTGGGGCTTCAAACTACTATTTTCTTGGGCATTAAGACAACCAATATCTTTGGTGACTCGCAACTAGTCATTAATCAGATTAACAGTTCATAACTTTGTAAAAATGAAGTTTTGCAATGATATAAACACTGTGTTGACACATTTTTAGGGTCTTTCGATCATTATCTCTTGTAAATTATTCCTCACTCTATGAATAAGTTTGTTGACACAATGGCCTCTCTCACCTCACACATCCCATCTTCATCTGCTTCCTCGAGAATCTATGTCATGGTACACCATTTGGCATTGCCCTTATATATCTCAACTGACATCAATTTTGTTGGCAATCTCGAGTCTAGTCCACATGATGTTTGGTATAAATAACTTGTTAACTACTTGACTTATTCTATCATTCCTCCTGACCTCTCTAGCAATGGATGATAGGATTTTATCAAGAGTATTGCTTGATACACCATGCTAGGGGGTCTTTTCTACAAATGAGGTTTCGATGGCCTCCTTCTTCGATGCCTAACCACCACTAAGACATCTTATGCCATCAAACAAGTCCATGATGGGATTTTTGGAGGACATTTCAATGGTAACTCAGTTGGAAAGTGCATCCTCCACCTAGGCTATTATTGGCCCACTCTTAACCAAGACTACAGTGACTATGTTTGGCATTGTATCAAATGCCAGCAACATGCTAACCTACTTCACATCCCTAGTCATGATTTACAAGTTGCTAAGGATTTCTAGCCCTTTTCACAATGGCACTGAGATCTAATTGGTGAAATTAACCCTCATTCATCTCTCTGACATTAGTCTATTATCACAGTGACTGAATATTTCACTAAATGGGTGGAAGTTGTTCCCCTCATCTCTAATAAAGCTGACAAAATTATTGACTTCATTAACCACCACATCATCTATCATTTTGGTGTACCTCACAAGATAATCACTGATAATGACAAATCTTTCAAAAACAAAGCCATCCTAAAGCTTTGTGATGCTTTTGGCATCAAACTCAGCTTCTCCTTGCCTTACTATCCACAAGCAAATGGATAGGTAGAAGCTTTTAACAACATCCTAACTAAAATCCTAATGAAGGTGGTCAATGACACTAGAAGGGATTGGCACACTCACATTCCTTTCACTTTGTGGGCCTATCAAACTAGCATTCGAACCCCTATGGGTTCTACACCTTTCTCCTTAGTGTATGGAACCAAGGCCGTCTTGCCTCTTAAAGTAAAAATACCTTCTCTTCACATCTCCTTACATGACATGCTCTCTAATGATGACTTTCATCAAGATTAATTAACACAACTCAAGTTACTCGACGAACGTCATCTTGCCAGTCTTAATCATCTTTATATCTACCAAGATTGCATCAAGTGTGCCTACAACAAAAATATGAAAGAGCAAGATTTCAAAATGAGAGATCTCATCCTTAAAGAAAACCAACACGTGACCAATATGGAAAGAAGCAAATGAGGCAAGTTTTCTCCTAATTGGCTTAGACCTTATATAATAATGCACAAGTATGGATCAGGCATTTATCATCTGTCTTCTCTTGAAGGCTAGCCAGAAATTGAGCCCCTTAATGCATTGCATCTATGACCATTTTACTATTAACCAAGTAATCATTCACTTGATGTTTAACTTGAGCTCATCCCTTAAAAAACCCTTGTCATCCTCATTCCTATTCCTTTCAACCCTTTTTCCCTACAAAAATTAGTTAACCCTTTTTTAAGCATTAATGCTTTGTCCTAATGAAAGGGAAACCCATAAACCTTTATAGTCTAGTCCATGACTAAAAGTTTAGTTAACAAAAAAACATAAAACTGGGATGCCTAAAAAAATATTAAAAGGTCATAAACTATAAATGTAGACTGCTCCCTCGAAGGACAGCTACATTATTGTTATAATTAATAGACTACTCCCTTAAAGGATAGATATTCAAATAAATCAAAACATACAAAGCAAAATATAGACCACTCCCTCAAAGGATGGCTATGCCCAAATTTTGTTATAAAAATAACACCCTCTCAGAAGCTGCCCACATCGATCAGCTTCACATGACCACAAAATAAAAACAACATCCCCAAGTAGACTTCCCACACTGATTAGTCTCCCAAAAAAAAACTGACTAACAAACTATTAAGTCATGGACTTGCCTATAGTCGTTCTCTGGGTCACCTATAAAAGGGGCAAACTTATCCCTGCTAAAAAGGGTTACGTTATCCTCACATATCACATAATCACAACTATTACCCCAAAATATCCAAGGGATTTTGAGCTCACTTAACGTCAAGTGATTAGGGTACTTTTCTAATAAAAACTAATGGTCAACGATGTAAGGCATGAACGGGGCTTTTATTTACAAAACCTCTATCTATGTTATCATTATGGTCCTTATCAATGAAAGAGAAATGTGCCTTTCACTTCTTACACACCTTCATCACATGCTAGTTTATCTTTTAGGATGCAGTGTCTTAAAATTATATGCTCACATATTGTCATCTCATAATTTTCACTATAAAGTTATGAACCTAACATTCAACTCAATTTTATCATAAATAACATCACATGTTTTTGATAAAATACAATCAAAACATTTTCTAACCACTAACATAACATCATGATTTATTTAATGCAAATACCAATATGTGTTATATAAATTATCATAGCCCATTCACATTATTTTTTATGGAAAACAATACACATGGAAACTATCAACCAAACACAATTTATGTCAAGCATATACCATCACCAATACGGAAAATTGCTAAGGATGAAAAACCACATAACCTATGTTACAACATACACCATCACACAATATGGAAAAGGCTATAACATCATCATACACACTAAATCCTTTTGACTACTTACCGACATCGGTGGCCTAATTGATGTCAGTAACCTAAACACATAGGTCTTCTCTAAAATTGCCCAACATCATGACCAAACAACCAGCCCTGACACTATAGAATTCACCTTAAACTTCTCATGGGGCACATTATAGATCACATACATCTCCCTAACCACAATAAACAACACTTGAGATCACTTATATCTCAGCCTGACTTGACAAACAACCTAAGAAATCGTGACTATCTCCTTAGACCACGACCACTTTCGAGACAACTTTGCCTTGGTTGTTTTGATTGCATATGCTACCTCATAAATAGTTAGCAAATTATATGCGCCCCTCACACCTATTATCAGATCATGATGAAGTTAATCCCCAATATTTGTGACATTTTTTTGTTTTCCAAGAACACTTCCTAGCCTAGATACTTAGAACATGATGCCCATTAGAGTTACAACTTTGATCATTTTAACCCAATCAGCTACCACTAATAAGCTAGGGACTGATTACTTTGATTTTAGTCCTCCTCGACCATTAGAGCTATAAATTTGATCATTTTAACCTAATCAGCTACCACTAATAAGTTGGGGAATGGTTACTTTGATTTTAGTCCTCCTTGACCATTGGAGTTACAACTTTGATCATGTTAACCCAATTAGCCACCACTAATAAGTTAGGGATCGGTTACTTCAATTTTATTCCTCTTCGACCTTTCCTATGATAATTTGACCTATCTATCAAGTGAAGTGGTATACACATAATCTCAACTATTATAGCTTTCACACTCCAACCTCACCCTACCCATCCACTACCTATCAAATCGGCACCTAATTTTGGATTACCTTCTCTCGATTCCCACATTGAGGGGGAATACCTCATCCCATATGTAGGGCAACCTACATCTATTTTTGTCTTACAGTTCATTAAAACAAACCACAAGACAAAAAGGGGCAAATGTAGACACCAATATCATGTCAACTGCCCTTGGTCCCCTTCTAAACATTAACACTCCTAACCCACACTTGCACACCTTATTAATTTAAAAACTACTTATTTTAAATTAATTACCTCACCTTGGACACCTCACCTAGACACCTCACCCTAAGACCATTTCTTAGCCTATAAGTCAGCCTGAGACTAGGTCCTCCAAATCTTAACTACCCATGACCTATTTTCACCCCATGTTAATCCCTAACCAACTCCCATGCCTCATAAGCCATCATTTTGACCATTATCCAATGAAAAAGGCACTTGGCAGGTGGAGAAATAGGCAAAGAGCTAAAAATAGCCCTTTTACCTATTCTCTTTCCATCAACATCAGTCAACATATGGCTGACATTGGCAGTCCTACACCAATGCCAGTAGGATCACCAATGTTGGTTACATAAGCCAAGCTCTAACATTGAGCTAAGCCACCTTTTCACACATTGGCATGCACACTCTGAGATTTCAATCACCAG
Organism: Torreya grandis; assembly: GCA_037957365.1. NCBI lineage: Eukaryota > Viridiplantae > Streptophyta > Pinopsida > Cupressales > Taxaceae > Torreya > Torreya grandis. The sequence goes on from JARHVA010001762.1 coordinate 1,091,393, forward strand.
AACTTGACTATTGTTCTCTTGGCTACCGAATCTCTACACAAATCATTCTAGAGACTAGATTGAAAGATTGTACAAGGACATTGAGCTACTAAATTGAAGTAATCCATGTTCACTTCATTGGCTCACAACACTAATCAAATCAGCCACAATGAGAATCACTATTTTGACACCTCTGGTTTTTCACTGTATAAAGCTAAGTACTCTAGTTTTCATTTTAGTGTTTTAAAATATATTATCAAATAGTTTTCATTGATATTTATAAATACTGTCGAGAGGCCTAACTTCTTCTATGGAGGGGCTGAAAGGCCTTCCCCTTGTGCTCACCCCCTTTTCACACTAATCCTCTACCTATACCCTTCCTCAGACCTCGTTCACCTTCCCACAACCTTGCACCAAGATCTTAACATCTAAAAACCCCTTTATCTATACCAAAAATACTCTTGAAGTCATCCAAGGCTGATGACCCCAACCAACATTGATAGACCAATTGATGTCGTCATCTATAACTCAAAATAACATTGGCAGACTAACTCACGTTAGCACCTTTAGCCAGACTGTCATCGGCAACCCAACTGACATCAACACCATTTACCTGACCGACCTCAGTAGACCCACTAACATCAGTGACTATGTTCGAAACCAATAAACTAGAAAGCCATCCAAATAGCCTATCTAGACTAAACAAAACCTTCAACCAGCCTTCTATAGCATTCTGAGATACACATACTGTAGGGAATAGGTACACACCATCTACTTTTCTATTTCTTTAGTCATTTATCATTTCTTCCTTTACTATAATTTTATCTTTAAATAGTGGACTATCATCCCTTAAGGACCTTCATGCTTTTGGGAATGAGCACGTAGCTTGGCAGTCCACCATAGACTCTTTTAACATCTTTCTTGTTTATGTTTCATTATTATTGCAAGTGTTTCCTCCATAGACAAAGAGGAGCTCCCACAAGGCTTGGATATAGTGCACACTAAATTTGGGTAACATCAAACCCATAACCTATTAACCTTAGTTTCTTTCTCATTTGAATGTAATTAGTGAAAATCTAGAGAAAGATTCTTGAATACCTCATCCCATACCTGGGGCAACCTACATCTATTTTTGTCTTACAATTCATCAGAACAAACCATAAGATAAAAAGGGGCAAATGTAGACACCAATATCATGTCAACTGCCCTTGATCCCCTTCTAAATGTTAACACTCCTAACCCACACTTTCACACCTTATTAATTTAAAAACTACTTATTTTAAATTAATTACCTCACCTTGGACACCTCACCTAGACACCTCACCCTAAGACTGTTTCTTAGCCTATGAGTCAGCCTGAGACTAGGTCCTCCAAACCCTAACTACCCATGACCTATTCTCACCCCATCTTAACTCCCTAACCAACTCTCATGCCTCATAAGCCCTTTTTTTGACCATCCTCCAACAAAAAAGGCACTTGGCAAGTGGAGAAATAGTCAAAGAGCTCAAAATAACACTTTTACCTATTCTCTCTCCATCAATGTCAGTCAACCCATAGATGATGTCAATAGTCATATGCTAACACTAATGAGATCACTAACATCGATTACATAATCCAAGCTCTAATATTGAGCTAAGGCTACCTTTTTGCACATTGGCATGCACACTCTGAGATTTCAAGCACCAAAACTTGACTATTGTTCTCCTGGCTACCGAAGCTCTACATAAATCATTCCAAAGATTGGATTAAAAGATTGTACGAGGACCTCAAGCTACTGAATTGAAGCAATCCATGTTCACTTCATTGGCTCACAACACCAGTCACATCAGCCATAATGGGAATCACTATTCTGACACCTCTAGTTCTTCACTATATAAAGCTAAGTACTCTCATTTTCATTTCAGTGTTTTAGAATATATTGTGAATTAGTTCTCATTTATATTTCTAAATACTATTGAGAGGCCTGAATTCTTCTATGGAGGGGCTGAAAGGCCTTCCCCTTATTCTCACCCCCTTTTCACACCAATCCTCTACCTATACCCTTCCTCAGACCTCATTCACCTTCCCGCAACCCTGCACCAACCTCTAAACTTCCAAAAACCCCTTTGTCTGTCCCAAAAATACTCTAAAAGCTATCCAAGGATGATGACCCCAGCTGAAATTGGGAGACCAATCGATGTCAGTATCTACAACTCAAACTGACATCGGCAGACCAATTGACATCGACACCTTTAGCCAGACTGACATCGACAACCCAACTGACGTAGGCACCATTTACTTGACTAACCTTCGTAGACCCACTAATGTTGGTGACTGTGTTCTAAACCAACAAACTAGAGAGCCATTGAAATAGCCTATCTAGACCAGACAGAACCTTCAACTAGCCTTCTGTAGCATTATGAGATACACAAACTACAGGGAATAGGTACACACCATCTACTTTTCAATTTCTTTAGTCATTTATCATTTCTTCCTTTACAATACTTTTATCTTTAAATAGTGAACTATCATCCCTTAAGGAGATACATGCTTCAAGGATTGAGCACATAGCTTGGTAGTCCACCATAGCCTCTTATAACATCTTTATTGTTTAAGTTTCATTCTTACTGCAGGTGTTTCCTCCACAACCAAAGAGGAGCTCCCACAAGGCTTAGATACGGTGCACACTAAATTTGGGTAACATCAAACCCATAACCTCTTAACCTTAGTTTCTTTCTCATTTGAATGCAATTAGTGAAAATCTAGAGAAACATTTGGATCTATTTAGCTCTCATTGAACACGATCTCGATAAAGTTGGCAAACACCATGAAGAGGATGGAGGCATCAATGCCAAGGATCAAAAGGCTACATGCCTCATTCATTAATCTATGTAATGAATAAATATAGGTTATAAACATCCCATTTAATCCATGAGGAAGTGTTCGTATCAGGTTAGTTAGTGTTTGAGTTATCTATTTCGGTTGTTTTTTTGTGTGTTCCTTAAATGCTCTTGAAGCACATATGTGTTTCTTGTCTTATGTGTTTTTCTTATCATTTTATATTATTTGGTGTGTCGTCAAAGGAAATTTATGTTTCAATTTTTTTTTAAATTTAATCCATATGCCAATGTATAGCATCAGGTAACTAGTCTTGGCATATCAAGCATACCACCCTTGGGAAATCACCAAGAATGTTGACCATTTTGACCACAATTGAAAATGGGTCAACCCCTTATAGTCAAGATTTTATATGGGGATAATAAATAGTGTAGTAAGGTGTTTTATGGTATATTTGATGTCATTTAATTCCATTCGAACCTTTTTCATGATCTAGTTTAGTCTTATGTCATTTGAAATCATCTAGGGGGTCAAACCATCATTGCATATCACATAAGAATGAAATGATAAGTTTTCTTATGCATTTTAAAAGTGTAATTATAAAACATTTCAAGATAAAATGACTACATGAATAGGTTTATTTTGGTGCCAAGATCATCCTCTATAAATTTCATGTGTTGATGAGCTTGTTATCTCAAGATATAAGCATTTGAAGTTGGAGTAGTAGAGATAGACACACATGAGGACATAAAGTTTAGGCCTCATGAAATGACCATTTAGATTCAAATTCCTCTAATTTTTAACATAATGTTAAAAAATGGCAAGATCTTAGGTTTTTTTATTAGATCTAATTATACATAGACAAAGACAATGTTAGTGGGTTTGGCAGATCTGATGGTGTGCATTTGATCATGCAGACAAGATCCAATGGTGATCACAAGGTCAAAATTTCAAAATATACTAATCAAATTCAATGGTGACATGTGTCATAACCCATTAAAATTTTAAATAGATTAATGGCCAACATTTTATCATAGGTATTAAGATATAATGGTGCATGTTGAGTCAAAGAGTCAAAGGATTCTAAGATCGAATGCAAAGCTACCAAGTGGACAAACATAATTTAATAAAGCTAAGATCAACGATACATGTTGATTCATGAATATAAGATCTGATATACAAATTTATTAAAAGAGTTAATGTATTTTGACAAAGTACACAACGCTACCAAATGTCATAATCTTGGATGCCTAGGTCACATATCAATGGTTAATGTCAAAAGATGAATCAAAGAGACTCCATAGGAGATTGATATATTAATGCCAATCATATTCTAGATGGACAAGATGAGGCTATGTGTCTAAATGATGATAAGCATATTTTAAAATAAAATGATCAATGTGGAAAGGCAATACCACATAGGCAGCCATGTAGGATCAAAGGATTTTATAGTGAATCAAGCCCTTTAGATTCATATACTACCATGAAAGCTTAGTCAATATCCAAGACAAATAATAACTTCTAGATGCAAAGAGTCAAGGTATATGAGACTCATGAATGACTACATATGGTAAATATAGGTGTCTAGAGGATACCTAGTAGTTAGGAGAACATATTATGACTATCATAGCATGTTTCAACCTCCCTCATATAGTACATATGTGTCACCCCTCTCCAATTTAGTTTTAAATGCTTGAGAGATGATCCATGATGAAAGGCAATTTCTTTTGCATATAAAAATGAGTTATATGCCAAATATTATTATTCTTATGTTTTGAAATCCATTTTTCCCATTAAACTTTATAGGGTCTATTTCTAAATTCATCATCCTACATGTTTAACTCCTTCTATCAATTAGACATGTGTTTTAGTGACCTTTGATCTTCATTCTTTTCTCCTCTCTCAAATTATATAAGTAGCTACCATTTTGACTTTTTCAATATAATACCACACCATTTATGGTGAATCCATGCTATAATGAAATTATATTTTGCCTTTGAACATTAATGTAATTTTATTTTTGATTTCATGAATAATTGTCTAAGTATGCAAGTGATTTATGGTGATGCAAAGTTATTACTTTTTATCCTTTCTTCCATTATACTTTCATGTTTGTGCAATATTTCTTATTCTAATAGGTCATATAGAGTTTATTCAAGTGTTTTAGGCTCCTTTCAAGTTTATGATTATCCTTGGAGTGTGCAAATTTCCCTCTGGTTCATTCTCCTTGTGTTTCTTCACACATCTCACATTTATATTGAAATGCTCATGTTAGAATCCTTTAGGACTTTGACACTAGTTTTTATTATTATTTTCTTAGAGAATGAAGTATCATGTTCATATGGATAAGATATTGATGCATCACCCCCTTAGATTAGGTTCATTTCATGCAAACTCTAACTATTTTCCCATAAGCAAGCACTAGTTTAGGTGATACGAATTCCAAGACACATTTAAGGAGATAAACCTTAAATATAGAGGCTCAATTCCACTATAGTTACATGCACATACTTTAAAGTGTTCCCATGTTTCCCAAATCTAGAAGATGCTTTAACACCCTCTTGTAGGGTGAAAGATTTGGTGACAATAGTTACATAAGAGTTACAACTATTTTTTTTAAATACAACTAATACCTTAATATATTAATTAAAACTATGTGTAAAGTCATTACTTGACTACTATATGCATCTAAGGAAATAGATGTAAAGATGAATCAACCCACTGTTTAATAAAGTGATCCATTTAGTTGCTAAATAGTCAAAATTAGATTACAAAATGAATAATTATCATAATATGAATAATGTTACAAATCAAGTACATAAGGTCATTGATATAAACCACTATATAACTATAAATAATCATACATTTAATAATGTGATAATATTCAAAATTAATTTCAAATCTCATAGCCATTGCTATGTTGATAGAATCAAATAAAAATGTACTACATGTTACATTTTAGTAAAAAGTCAAATATACAATATAGTGTGCATAATAGTATAAATGAGACTCATAAATAGATAAATTATTCATGAATTCATTGATGAGCATGATCCCAAATGGCTAAAATAGATTAATAGAGTGAGAGAGCATCATCTATGTGTTTTACCTCCAACCATAGAATAATGCTCTCCCACACACCTCCCCACTAGGAGTGACCCTAACCTTTATGGAGGGGTAGATAATAATAGTTTGGATATCAATAAATCAACCTAAACCCATGTATGTACAGCCATTAATACATGTAGCATCCACAAAGAAGATGCAATGAGATCCTTTATCTAATATGACATCATCATACACATGTAAACTAGAAAGTATAGTGGAATGACATGTCTCAGCTATAACATTACTTTAGCCAATTTTTTAAAATTATAAATTATATCTAAGAATCCAAATCAAATTTACTCACACAAAATTTTTTAATACTAAATCATAACTATAAGATGATATTAGGGTGTAGGTATATGAGTTGACTACTATCACACCCATATATCCAACACTTGTTAGTTATGAACAAGTCAATTAATTTTTACATTTAGATTTAAGTAGAATAAATATATATTTTAGAATACACTCATCCCAAATAGTAATATAAGGTATAAGAAATCATAACTTAAGAATCTCATTGTTTTCATTGACTTAACTACAAAAGTGACGTGCATAGGTTTATAAAATGAAATGTATTAGAAACTATAAATGTATATGAGACTAGAATAATAATCCAAGTATACTAAGTCCCTTTTCAACATATCCTCTGAACATAGTTCATATATATATATATATAGAACTCAGCTAACAATACAACCCATAAAATCAAAAAATAGCTTATAAACAGGATCAAATCTCTAAGCTTTATTTACGCATCTGTCCCAATTCATTCCATCATGTTCTAATGTATAATAAAATATCATTGATATAAGGTTATAGTTTGATTATATTTTATAAACTATATATAATTTTTCTTTTCAAATTATTACTTATTTAATATAATGTTAAGATTCATATAACCTATAGACAATCATCATCATCTATATACACAATCACTTAAATAATTCAAACTCAAAATTTTGCCATTTATAGCTTACAACTCTTCAATACCTTAAAAAAGAGACAATCCTATAATCATTTTTGATACATATTCATGCATAAGTGAATTTAATTATCTTTATTTTTACACACACACACACACACATTCATTCATTTATGCATAAGTTTCTAAACTAGATAATCAATTTTACATAGGTCAAGCTTCGTCATAAATAATTAATGTAAATGTTTGTAATATTTTCCTTACAACCAATATTTGTACTAGTTCCTAAAAAAGAGACAAATATAAGTCCAAATTTAACATCCCAATGATGGTTGTCTATACATTTACACACACACATATTTTTAATCAACATTATATGTATTTATAGATATATATACATTTATTTATATTTTGTAATAGGGAAGTTTAAAAATAGTTAATGTTACCATTATATATAAATATATACTCAAAAAACCTTCATTCTTCAAGACTCATGTTATTTATGTCAAATCCACATATAATTCATATATGTATACACAATTATAAATGATTACATAATTGTGCATATGTATACATTATAATAATTTATGACCTTTATTAAAATTTTATAGCTCAAAATGAGTCTTTATAACTAAATATACAGCTAACAATGTTCATTTTCTAATGTATAACATATATAATTCTATCTCCCTTATTCACTATGCCATTTGATCAAAAACCCAGGGTGTTGATGAATCAAATACAATTATTAAAAATTGTTTATAAATATAAGCTCAAATTTATATAAATTTCACATGGACAGTAGGTCACTTAAGTTGTAAATGGAAACATAACCTTGCACAGAACCTATGTTGTCTAGTTTCCTTCCAATATTGATCTCACCCAAAACTAAAATCCAAATGAATAAAATCCATACATAAAATTATATTCCACCATTTATGATTTCAAAAATTCTTATATCAATAATAATTACTTAGCTGGTTAGCATTAATGTTTTAGGTTCATCCAACCTAAATTTACATTAGTTTCATCTTAAGAATAGCTTATCCTAGGGTTTTAGTGAAACATATAAGATTGATATCATGAGTATGGGACTATGGATGAAACTAGGTTCCACCCCCAAGTCCATAATCATGAAGCCCTAATTTTTATTTTTATCTAAAAATTATCATTCCACACATTTAGACAAAATATATAATAACCCATATAAGAATAATTTTTATCTTACCATCCAAATCTACAATCAATTAAAATATTAACCTACATGGTTATAATAAATTTGTAGTCTCAATGTGTGAAAGAGTAATATTTTCCCTCTTGGTTCAACTTTGTCCTCTTCTTCCTCTCTATTGTGTTTTTATTCTTTTTCCCATCTTATTGCTTATTATTTTCCCACAACCCATGCATAGTTTTCATGACTATGTAGCTCTCTTACAATCCTAAAAAATTTCCATCATGGAAATCCAATTTATAAATCCTCCATTACCTTCATTTTCTATTAAATTGTAGTCAAGCTCTTTATTTGACATGACACTTGAATGAAACCCTCATCAACCAAAATGGCCAAGTCAACTCTCATAATCATAGCAATAATAAACAAATATAATGCATTTAATTTTTCACTTTGTAGCATTTTCTCATGATAATAACCATAATATAATTAAATTCATGAAAGCCTATTTTTAATTAAATTGATTCAAAATGCATTTAACACATTTTTTCCTTCTTACAATGTTAACAAAAAGGATAATAAATAAATAAATAAATAAAACCAAATGAACACTCATGCCTCATCTAGATATTAGGTGATCAAGGTTTAAAATGTAAACTTTATTTCTTATAAATATTTAAGAACAAAACTAGTAAATTTGTAGATTTAACATATTACGAAAATAACAAGTGATATATCTAGTCTATGAAAACAATTCTAATTTGCTAAAAAAAAATAAGAAAGAAACATTCATCATTTAAGTATAATTTAGATTAACATTCATTTCACCCAATCAGATTATAATGTGGTGTGTGAAGGTTTGAATCAATTATTTCAATCCCCTATGCTAGTACATATACCACCTCTTTTATGATACACTCCCTATGTACTTCCTATGAAAATACTACAATCTTGTAACAACCTCAATCAAATATATGAGTAGTTAATTTGAGATTATAATAGTAATAATAAATATATAATCATCAATAAATTATTGTAATGTAAATTATCTATAAATGAAATCATAGTCAATCACGATCATAAATATAATTATAAACATATGCAAATGCTATCCAACATAATAATTTACCATAGAGCAAAAATATTAATATCAATCATGCAACATACAAACATAAATCAGACATAAAAATTAGAACTAAAAATTGTTAATTGCATAATCCACTACTAATACTTAATGTAGTTTTGTAGAGTAGAACTAGATGTAACATGTTATGTTTATTTTTTCCTTTTTATATTTCAAAATTTACATACGATCACCTATACACTCAAAATCCTAGTTTTACACAATCGATCAAATATAACATGGTGGGGAGGGGATGCCAAGTGAAAGGGTTGAGTTATAATAACATTGGTCAATCACTGTTAAAACACCAAATAATCCAAATAGGGCTCAAACTTGAATGTATTTATACCATTAATTATGTGGGTATGAGTATGCATGAGCACGTGCATATGTGTACATTCAATAATAGAATCTTTTTATCCTATTTTTACCTTGGTACAAGGATTTAGATTTGAAATAACCCTTGCAGATGTGAGATTCCTATCTAAAAATCATACAGGTAAAATATCTAATCTTTTATAGATATTGAAAATAAAAAATGTGCTTATTCTTAAAATACCTTATAATAACTTTGTATATGTATGAGTCTCTAAATTTGAATTAAATAACCAACAACATTAAAATTTTGACAATAAAAGCTAAAACATGCCAAAAATTTAATAAAATAAAATGTGCCCAAATAAAATTAAAAGGGGACCTAGGTTATTACCACTATTTCTTTTTAATATTGACATTTAACACCAACCATAAATATTATAACTCACTCAAGGCTTAAAAGAATCTAAGGGTGATAGGAAAGGCTAGAGATCTATATAATATGTTGTGGGAATCTAGTAATGATAGAATAAGAGGGTCACTTAGCCAAATGGTATGATTAAGATGTCAAAAATAAAAAGAGAAAAGTTCCACTAAATAATTAGTTCATAGTTTGAGATATATATATTCAAAGTTACTTAAAATTAATATGAAATAAGGCTTGTACAAAATTTTCATATTTGCATTCCCATTCCTTTGATCTAGTATTTTATCATAACTATAAATATTAGATAAATTAGATAAGAGAATGCAAATATATAAGGTTGATTTTTATTCTAGACTTTATTGATGTCAATTTAATCCCACACCAAATAAGAATGGGTTTTGACCCATTTATTTTGTGATTTCCAAAGAAAAACTAGGGTGACACAAGTTACAATGTTTGTCTCTTATACATAACCTACTAGGTTTAAGAGCATGTAGATACTATTAAAAATTGAGTAAAAACCTCCATCAAAACATTATATCAATTCTAGGTATCTTTATCACTCTTGTAAATTTAGCTATTAACACTGGTGGTTCTTAGCTATAAATGTGAGTCAAGTAATTAAAAACACCAAAATAAGGTAAGGTATGGTATAAAATGGACTTTCTTAGGTTTTTTTAGTATATTAATGCTTTCATGGGGTAACATATGGGTATGAATTTCAATTTCCTTTGCATATCTATCTCTATTTAAGTTCAAATTAGATTAAATATGGCTGGGTGTATGGGGAAGGTTTGTAATGAGCATGATCCCTACAACATTGTATTTTAAGATGAACAAAAATTAATATTATTATAAACACACACACACACAAGTGACTACTTAGATAAATTCAATTAACCACATAGATTAATAAACTTATAATATGTCTCAAATTATTCAAGCATATAGAAAATAGTGTAGACTCATATCATATTCAATGAAAACATTGAAAACTTAACACTTTAGACTAAGAATTGGGAAGGTTTTCACAATTAAAATAAGGTGATCCTAAAAAAACTTATAGATTTTTTATAATATTCTAAGTTTTATATTGAAAATTATGACTTGTTTAAAACTTTTTTAGATGCATCCGTTTCAAATTGAGCAAAACCTACCTTCCAAGATAGAATCTTCCATAAGTGGCATGCTTCAAGATGGTTACAAAAGAAATGTACATAATCATCATGAAAATAAAACTGGAAGGGAGGCCTACTAAGTATTAATCTTTAAATTTGGCCAAATAATGGCCCCTTATCAAATTTTAATGAATATATTCCCCTAACTATTTTTTTATTTTCTAAATTATCCTTTCATTCCTTTGGGAATATGTTGAATTGTCTCATTATGGCAAAGTTTTTTTTTATTTGAATAAACTTCAAGAGAAGACTCCATTGACTTGTCACCATGTTTTTAGTAGAATTTTCTATTGACTAGGTTGAGATAATCCATGTGGATGAATGGTAGTTGAGTATTTATCAATATGGCAGTTATTATATGGTATTGAATCATCATACTAGGTTTAGAATATTTTGTACACTCTTGGTATTCTCCTTCCATTTTAGGAAGATTTGTAATGGAATTTATAAATAGAACCTTGGTTTTACCCAACTGGTCAACAAGGTATGCAAGGGGATCATGCAAGGTTAATTTCATATGAATAACTATTTCTGCATTATATTTGGCATAACATACCAATTCAATGATTTTATCATTACTAGTCTTATTAGCATCTTGAGCTCTGATTCTAAATTATGTCTTGAAATAAGATAACTTAATGGAAAATTTCATGTAGTTGATTTGGCCATCTAGCTTTATCAATGACACAATCACCTCCTCATAAAATATTTGCATAATAGATAGTATGGCATTGTTAATGTTACTTAAAATGAAAGGCAATTCTCAAGCCAATTATTACAATGAAATATTCATGTGAATCATCCAACTTTAGATGATTAAAATTTAATAAGGGGTATTTATATTTAGGTATGAAAACATACCATTAATGACATACTTGGATATATGTGTTAATTCAATTTCAAAGATGGCAATGTGGTAAAGGAAAATCTTCATTTTAGTTTTCCATGGATCACCCATTAGATTCAAATGGAAATATTTTTAAAATGGGTCATATAGGGTTTATAAGTCCCTTTTAGCCTCTAAATTGATGTTGATAGGGTATGTTCATTTCCTTTTTTTCCAATTTTTTTATTTCATTACCTAGACTATTTTATTGGCTACATCTCCACTGATGGTTGATTTATGATCCTCTGCCCATTCATCATGTACCCTTGGTCCTCCCATTTTTTTAAAGATAAAGTTTCTTATTATATCACATGATATGTGGATGTCCATTTTATGAAGAATTTATTCTTGGTAACCATCTTCATCTTTGGGTTTATCAAACACTAATTTGACTTCAAGTTCCTCTATGATTACCATTCATTTTCAATGAGCTTGAGCCAACTAAATTCTCTCCATAAAACTTGACCATACCTATGACATTATAGTGGAAATATGGGTATGGTGAGGAAGGTAAACCATATAATGGACATCTAGGAACATGTGTGGTAGGGTTAGCATAAACTAAGGTTGTGTATGACACTAAAGGAGTGAATGTGGGAAAAAGGGGAATAAAAAGTATTGGGTCATGGTTGGTATCAATGAGAGGAAGGTTATTAACAACTAGAGGATCCAATTAAGTATGTGCCAATGGAGGAATAGGATAATAATATATATCCCTGTCTATTTCATACATATAGTAGTTATTCCTAACAAGTTTAAACTGATAATAATCTAGAGGCACCTCTAGTCCATCATGAATACTTATGGGGTAGTTATTTTAAATTGATTACATGAGGAGGTGGTTTCAATTCCTTCCACTTTGTGTCTTTTTTAAATAGTGAATGGTGCTAGATAAAGTGGGGATAAATTAAAAATTAAATATTTGTAACATGGTGAACTAGAGAATAAGACTAGTATTGATATTGGTTCTTTTTCATCAATGGGTCTTGAAATAAAAATTCTTGGTGGGTGGTGGTTGTACTGTTGTAAACTGATGTAGTCAAAACATGCATGTGTTAGATTGGTGGTGATTAGGTGGAAACACTAAAAATAGTGGAAATGGAATAATATTAAATGGTGGTCCCTTAAATGGAAATACCTTACAATAGATTTGTATATATGTGAGTCTCTAATATCTAATTAAAGTGCTAGTGGCTTGAAAAATTTACAATAGAAGTTAAAACATGCTGAAAAGGTAATAATATATAATGTACCCATAATAAATTAAAGGGGGGCCTAGGTTATTACAATAATTCATTATTAATATTAACATTTGATACTAACCATAAATATTGGAACTCATCCAAGGATGATAGGAAATGCTAGAGATGTCTATAATATGTTGTGTGAAGCTAGCAATGATAGAATAAGAGGGTCACTTAGACAAATATGATCAATAAGACAATTAAAATACCAAGAGAATAGTTCTACTAATTACTTAGTTTGTGGTTTGGTATCCATATATGCAAGTTGTTTAAAATTAATATGAAACACTTCTTGTACATAAAATTGATATTTACATTCCCCGCTTTCATCTAACATTTTATTATAGATACAAATACTAGATAAAATGGAAAAGATAATCAAAATTTTGATTATGATTCTAGAATTTGTTGATGTGGATTTCATCCCAAACCAAATACCAATGGGTTTTCACCCTCTCATTTTAGGATTTCCAACAAAAATTTGGGGCACAAATTTCAATGTTTGGCTCTTATACCTAGCCTACTAGGAATAAGATTGAGATCATGTAGATACTAATAAAAATAAAGTTAAAACCTCCATCAAAACATTGTATAAATTATAGTTATCTTTCTCACTCTTGTAAATTTAGATATTAGCACTATTAGTTCTTTGTTCTAAGTAGGGCAAGTAAATAAAAACACCAAAAGCAAAGAAGGTAGGGTATAAAATGAAGTTTCTCAGGTTTTGTGAGGATATTAATACTTTAATGGGATATAATATGGGTATGAATTTAAGTTTCCTTTATATAGATATCTCTACTGAATCTCAAATTAGATTAAATATGGTGGTGGTTTGGAAAATGTTTGTCATGAGCATGATCCTTACAACATTGTATTGTAAGATTAACAAAAGTAAATGTTGTTATAAAAACACATCTATATATGAGTACTTAGATAAATGTTATTAAACACATAGATTAATAAATTTATAAAATAAATCAACTTAATTAAACACATATAAAATAGTCTAGAGTCATATCACAGTCAATGAAAACATTAAACACTCATCACTTCAGACTAAGAATTAGAATAAGGTGATCCAAAACCCACTTTTAGAGTTTTTTATAATATTTTAAGTTTTATATTGAGATATATTACTTGATTATAACATTTTAGATGAATCCATATTGAATTCAGTAAAACCTACCTTCCAAGAGAGAAAATGCCACAACTTGCATGCTTCAAGATGGTTAGAAAAGAAACATAGACAATAATCATGAAATAAAATTGGAAGAAAGGCCCATTATGAAAAAAATTATAAATTTGGACAAATAGGGTCCTCTTATCAATTTTGAAATAAGATATTCCCCTAAATATTTTTTTAAAAAAATTAGCCTTTCATTCCTTAAGGAATATGTTGAATTGTCTCATCATGGGAATTTTTTTTTGTTTGAACAAACTATAAGAGAATAATCCATTGATTTGTTACCATGTTTTTTGTGGCATTTTCTAATCAGTAGACTAAGAAGATACATGATAATTAATAGTAATGGAGAATGTATCAATATGAGGGTTGTTATATTCTACCTAATCATCAGATGAAGTTTAAATTACTTTACCTCATGCTTGGTGATTTCCTTAAATTTTAGGTAGGTTTATAATGAAAGATCTAAATAGGACCTTGGTTTTACCCAACTGGGAAACAAGCTTAGCAAGGTGATCATATAGGGTTACTTTCATATAAATAACTCTTTCTAAATTATCCTTTCCATAACATACTAGTTCAATGAATTTATAACTATAGGCCATGTTATCATCTTGAGATTTGATTCTAAATTATGTAATGAAACAAGATAACTTAATGGAAAATTTCCAAAAGGAGTTGATTTGACCATCTAGTTTTATCAATGATAGAATCCCTCCTTATAAAATAGATACATAATAGAGAGGATGGTATTATCAATGAA
Organism: Torreya grandis; assembly: GCA_037957365.1. Classification (NCBI taxonomy): domain Eukaryota; kingdom Viridiplantae; phylum Streptophyta; class Pinopsida; order Cupressales; family Taxaceae; genus Torreya; species Torreya grandis. Next base: position 1,106,512 of record JARHVA010001762.1, read on the forward strand.
ATCGAATATTCTAGCCATTTCTCATGCCCATTATTTCAATGAATTTTTCATGTGAATCATCCAACTTTATTTCATTATGGTGTCATAACATGCCTTTAGATTTAACTATCAAAACATGGCATTTATGACATACTAAGATAGATGTGCTAATTTAATTTCAAAGTTGGTAATGTGGTAAAATCAAAACTTCACTTTATTTTCCAATGGAACACCCAATGAATTATCTTGGTAACATTTTTCCAATATGTATTATAAGATTTGTAGTATCCTTTTAACAAATAAAGTGATGTTGTTGGGGTCTATAGAATTTATCTAGGTTCCAAAGTTTTTATTCCATTACCTACACTATTTTTTTGGCTATGTCTCTAGAGGTATTGATGGCTTATTTCAGATCCTATACCCATTCATCACATTCCCTTGGTCCTCCCATTATTATTTTTGTTAAAGATAAAAGTTCTTATTATATCACATGATAGGTGGGTGGCCATTTTATTAAAACGTTCTTCTTGGTAACCCTCTTCATATTTTGGTTTCTCAAACTCTAATTTGACTTCAAGTTCCTTAATGATTACCATTCATGTTCCATGAGATTGAGATAAGTAAGTTCTCTTCATAAAACTTGACCCTACCTATATAATTATAATGGAAAAAATGGGGATGGTGAGGAAGTTAAATAATATGATGAACATCTTGGAACATGTGTGGTAGGGTCAACATAGATTAAGGTTGCTTATGCCATTGAGTGAGTGGATGTGAGAAAATTAGGAATAAAAAGTGGTGGGCGATGGTTGGTATGAATGAGAGGAAGGTTAGCCACAACTAGAGGATCTATGGATTTACGTGTCAAAGGAGGAGTAAGATGGTAGTATTTATCCTAAGTTGGTTTGTATTAGTAGTAGTTATTCCTAGCTAGTTTGGATTGATACTACTTTAGAGGCACATTTAGTCCATCATGAATACTTTTGGGGTAATTATTTTAATTTTATTAA
>JARHVA010001762.1:1112500-1135000 GCA_037957365.1 Torreya grandis
TTTGCCTCCTCTGTCTCCTTCTTCCCTCGAGCTATCTTTTGCTACTCCTTTGGCTCTTTGGCTGAGAGCGCATCCACTTCTGACATATGTCATAGTATGCTACTTTGAAACCTAAGAGACACTTTGAAACATAGACATTGACACATGGCATCTTATGCCACGCTGATAATGGGATGTGGCAACATCCGCTTAACTTAGAGGGTCCTTTGAGAGTCAGCTGAAAGTTGACATGTGGCCACCTCCATTTAATCTTTTTGCTTTACTTAGAGGCTTTGAAAGTATTTTTTAAGGTTTCTATGAAAGATGACATGTGGCCACTTCTGCAGAACCTTTAACTACCTCAAAATACTTTTTGGGATCCTTTTTGGTCCTCATAGACACTGACACTTGGTAGCTTCCACTACATTTAGAAACTCATTCATGCCCACCATAGTCTTCTCTTTGAATAATGAAGCAAAATGAGAAACCCACAAACATTGGCACTTGGCAGGTTCCACTACATTTTGAGAGAGGCTTATACTTGAAGCTTAGAAGAAACCCAAAGCCTCAGATGCAGACACTTGTCACACTTCATTGAGACAGGTGAGGACATGTGGCAGCATCCACTTAACTCTTTTCCTTTGATGATTCCTCTGCTATGAAATTTGATATTCGTAGGCTCTTCACAGCTTGAAATTGAATACTCAATGGCTAGTCTGTCTCCTTAAAATTGATGGCTTTTAGGACATCACTGTCCTTGGCAAATTCCTTTGGGTCCTTTGGTGGGCTTTGTGCTAGCTACCTTCCTTCAAATTCCTTCAAACTTTTTATCTAAAGGAACTCCTTCAGACAAAAAGTCTAAAGGAATTCAAAGCCTTAAGTCCTTTTCACACCCTTGGAAATCCTTTGGCTGCCTTTGAAATACCCCGTACCCTTTATAAGGGCTTTTAGACCTAAAATTACCCTTTGTAAGGGCACCTACCCTTCAGCTTTGGGATGCTCCTTTGAACTAAGCCATTGAACTAACCCATTAAACCAAAAATGGTTCAATGGTTCAATGGTTCAACATTGCACGCTGAGCCTTTGAACTGAGTGTTGAACCAAGCTCATTGAACCATTCAATTGAACTAAGTGATTGAACTAAATCGTTGAACCAATACGTTGAACCAAGCCAATGAACTGAAGCTGCTTAAACAAAAAGCCATCAAACCAAGGCCTTGAACTTTGTCGATGAACTTAAACATTGAACCAATGGTTTAACCAAGGTGATGAACCAAGGCCAATTGAACTTAAATGTTGAACTAAGGCCTTGAACTAGTTTAATGATTCAAAGATGCCAACTTTCCTTGTGATTTTCTTTAGAAAATAGCCCAAAGAAGCCTTGTAAAACCTAACACTCTCTGAAACTGATTCTTCATGCACCAAAATACTAACCTATAAAGTCTATAGAAAAACTTGTGAAGTCCATAGAAAACCTCACTGCTATGTCTATAGAAATCCAAGCTTTGCAGAGTCCATAGAAATCCAAGCTCTATAGAGTCCATAGAAATGGACCTATAGAGTCTATAGAAATAGACCTATAGAGTTCATATAAATTCTTGGACTTGTGGAAAATCAAAAATTAAATGGCCTAGGAACAACAAGGGAAGAAGAGGACCAATTTTTGGCCTATTGGGCAAATAATGGTCAACAAATTGGTGACTCCCTAGGGAAGCATGACTACTATGCTTAGAGACTAGTTGCCTTGTAGTCCATTGGGTATAGAGTTAGAATGTAGCTTTAAAGAAAGGTTAAAAACAACCCCAAAGATCCAAGAATCAAACATGAAGCTTTTACCCCACACACAAAGGGAAACACACAAGGCTAAAAACACTACTTGCACAAATTGCACTTAGGGAAAGCAGGAAAGGAAACTAAAAACAAACTATTATATATAGATAACTAGGTGTATTTGCCTCCCTCCTAGATCAAAGGGAAAACCTATTAAGTCCCCTTCTTGGCAAGAATACTTATGGTGCCAGATAAGTGGCTGAATGAAATGGAGAGTTGGCGACTTCCTCCTCTTACCTGTCACCTTGGTTGGCCTACCTTTGAGTGGATCAGATTTAAACATGATTCCATCATATACATACTCTATTTGTTCTTGGAAGCTTTTTGAATGCTGGTCCTTCATGTTGGTGCATATCACCAAGAAATATTTGGTTGTTGGCTCATCACCATAAGCCCTTTGATCTGCACAGTCACTCTGCAATGCATCATGGTTTGACCCTTTTTCTTTTACTTCATTGGAGATCCTACCAAACTCATCCTCTGCTCCCTCTTTGCCTTCTTAAAGAAGGGTGACTGTTGCGATGTCTTAAATGGAATCACAAAATTATTGCTCATCCCACAGGATGTCACCTCTTTATCCAAAAAATTCTTCTTCAAGGCTTTCCTCAAGGGAGACCAACCTCTCCTTTTCCTCCTCAAAGATTAGGATCTCTAGATGTTTAAAGGTATCCTCCTGATCCTCCTCCAACTCAGGCTCCTCATTGTATTAATCCTCCTCATTAAAGTAACAAGGAAGTTCATTGATCAAGGGTGGAGAGAGCTCACCATGCTTTTGTTCCTCCTCATACTGCTAGAACATCCGCATGTATGCGTGACTTGAGTCTTCTCCATTGCTAATGAGGCCTTCACAATGAGCATTTATGATGATTTCTTCTTCATTATCACTCATGATAGCCTCTTTGGAAACTATATATTGGATCTTATGCTCCTCACTCACCTTCTATAGAATAGGTTCCTCCTTGAGAAAGGATGATGTGGAATAAGCATGTGGAAGAAGAGTTAGTCCTCAAGCTAGACTCAAATGATTCTCCTCCTTCCATCTAGCTAGCACTTCATCAATATCAGGTGTGGTCTAATATCTCTCTTTGGGATGTGTAAATGGGGTGTGTTCAAACATGGAATGTGCCGCTGGGTCTGAACCATCCATCGCACATTGGCTGAGGAAATTCTCTCTAGATTCCAACTCTACAATTCTCCTGGCCATGTTTTCTTAGAAGTGCCTTTCTTAGAGGTCACCAGCATTATCATGAGCAGGAGTAGCCTTATCTTCTTCAAGGTTTTGAGAAAAATCCTTCTTATCCTCCTTCCTGCCCCATGATTCTACTATCTTCTTCCAGTTCAAAATCTTAGAATTGGAATTTTACTCCTATGAACAGGTAGCAACTCTATTTTCTCCAATGTCTTAGGGCTCCTCCAAAAGGTCTAGAAGTTCCATTTCTCCTTCTCTAAGTAGTCTCATCCTAGCCTCTAAATCTTCAATTTTTTTAGCTAGATTATCTTGAAAGAGTCTTTCTTGGAGGTCACTAGCATCATCTTGTTGAGTAGGAGTAGACTCGAGAGAGATGTTCTAGTTCGTAATGCTCCCCGTGAAGGAAGATTCATGATCTAAGGAATTTAGAAGGTTCATCTCCATGGGAGGATGTTCTAGTTCCCTTTGATGCTTGAAGGCTAGGTGCATAGGGTCAAGAGTAGGGTTGATTGATGCATCAGATGAGTTAGAGTGAGAAAGTGCCATCTTGTAGAAAGGATTTTGTGCACAAGAGGGGGCTTTATTTAGGATAGGAGGGGGTGTGTAAGGCTGACTACCTTGAATGAATGGATTCCTCCATTTTGCTACCTCCTCCTCCATAGACTGTAATGCCTAAGCTTACCTAAATAAACACACCTCTTTATACATCAAGTCCTACTGATAACCATACTGCTCATCCAGTCTGTCTATTTCCATTACCTACTTCTCAAACTCCAATGCCACCTCCCTTATTGTTGAAGGGCAAGTAGGAGAGATACTTGATGTGATTCTTTAAATATCTTGATTTTGATCGAAGTCATATGAAGGAAAACAAGGTTCATGATTTTGTGTAAAGGAATTATACATAAAAAAAAGATTTCCTTGATGGCACCAAGCTACTTAACTAGTAGATTCAACTTAGAGATGCCATTGGTTTTGATGTAAAATCCTCCAAAGGCTAGTTTATTGAAGAAGATAACAAAAATTCTTCAACTCTTTAGACACAACTTGTCCTAGTTATCCCACTGGGTGTGCCAAAAATTGTTGACGCAGTGGATTACACCCAAGGCAGGAGGTCGAGCTCCTGCAATTCCACACGTCAAAATGGAAACTCCCCTCTCACCTGTGGGACTAGTGAAGCTAGAGGGGAGAGTCTCTAGATAAGGGCTAGCTCCCTCTGATGTATCTTTTAGGCCCAAATTTCTCCTACTACTAACAAAATAATGTAAAAAAGGGGGTGATGGAAAGGGAGAGAGAGATGCTGAAAATAGAACCTAAGCCTCAAAAAATGAAAAGGTGATACACCAGAAAAGTTGACCCACCTAGCCTGAACATACACTTTTCACTAGGAAGAAATGCCCATACACTTAATCTAATGTGGGAAACTCTTATGTTTCAGTGAGTTAGAGGTCTATAGAGATATAGGGAGGAAGGAACTAGCAAAGGTGTTCTATGACACACTTTGATAGCCTATTCACATGTGCCTATATTATTGTTGTAGACACTTCTAGCAGACCTACAGAAAAGAGACTTCATAATGCACTAGACATCCTATAATCAATCTATGAAAATAATGAAAGACAATGACTTAACATAAAAGAAGAAGACATACATATACTTTAAAGTGCAAGTCCAGATAGAGGTAAAAATGCTAAGTCTTGATTCAAGGTAAAATCTGGTAGAGCTCTACCTTACAAGCCCGAGAGATTTTGGGTAGAGTTTTGCCTTAAGGCCAAAAGAGTGGATCCTCTTCAAATGAGAAATTTTTACAATATATAGAAAGAGGAAGAAAACTTGGCACTTCTTGTGAAATATTTTGGCACTCTTTTTTACAAGTGGCCCATGTGTGTTCTAAACCTTGGGATGAGGTAGTTGCCTGAAGATAATTTTGTGTCAGCTCCTGTCAGGATTCAAAATTATGAGCCACACCATTTGCCTGCTCATCAATGCATATTGAAGAAAAATAGGTTTCACCATTCACTAGTTGTGCCTCTTGATGATTGCATGGTAGGTACTATGTCAACCACTAGAATAACTCCTTGAATTGACACTTTCTTGTGCCACCTAGATCACTTCATCTACTTTTGTGCTTGGCCATTTTGCCTCCTCTATCTCCTTCATCCCTTAGGCTATCTTTTTCTACTCCTTTGGCTCTTTGGCTAAGAGTGCATCCACTTCTGACATGTGTCATAGTACGCTACTTTGAAACTTAGGAGACACTTTGAAATGTAAATGTTGACACATGGCAGCTTCCACCGAGCTGATAATGGGATGTGGCTACATCTACTTAACATAGAGGGTCCTTTGAGAGTCAGGCAGAATTTGACATGTTGCTATTTCTACTTACGCTTTCTTCTTTACTTAGAGGCTTTAGAAGTAATTTTTGAGGTTTCAATGGAAGGTGAAACATGGCCACTTCTACAAAACCTTTAACTACCTTAGAAAACTTTTTAGGATCCTTTTTGGTCCACACAGATGCTGACACTTGGCAGCTTCCACTACATTTAGAAACTCATTCAAGCCCACCACAATCTTATCTTTGAATAATGAAGCAAAATAAGAAACCCATGGATGTTGGCACTTGGCAGCTTCTGCTACATTTTGACATAGGCTTATCCTTGAAGCATAAAAGAAACCTGAAGCGTCAGATGCAGACACTTGTCACACTTCACTGAGACGGGTGAGGACACGTGGCATCATCCACTTAACTCTTTTCCTTTGATGATTCCTCTACTACAAAATTTGATGTTCTTAGGCCCATCATAGCTTGAAATTGAATACTCAATGGCTAGTCTGTCTCCTTAAAATTGATGGCTTTCGAGACATCACCGTCCTTGGCAAATTCCTTCAGGTCCTTTGGTGGGCTTTGTGCTGGTGGCCTTCCTCTAACTTCCTTCAGACTTTTTGTCTAAAGGAATTCCTTTAGACAAAAAGTCTGAAGGAGTTCAAAGCCTTAAGTCCTTTTTGTGCCCTTTGAAATCCTTTAGCTGCCTTTGAAATGCCCCCTACCCTCCACAAGGGCTTTTGGACCCAGAACTGCCCTTCGAGAGGGCACTTGCCCTTTGGCTTTGGGATGCTCCTTTGAACCAAGATATTGAACTGACCCATTAAACCAGAAATGGTTCAATGGTTCAACATTGTGGACCGAGCCTTTGAACTGAGCATTAAACCAAGCTCATTGAACTATTCAATTGAGCTAAGTGATTGAACCAAGGTGTTAAACCAACAAGTTGAACCAAGCTAATGAAATAAAGTTGCTTGAACAAAAAGCTATGAAACCAAGGCCTTGAACTTTGCTAATGAACTTAAATGTTGAACCAAAGTGATGAACCAAGGCTGATTAAACAAGGCCGATTAAACTTAAACATTGAACCAATGGTTGAACCAAGGCCTTAAACCAATTTAATGATTCAAAGATGCCAACTTTCCTTGTGATTTTATTCGAAAAAGAGCCTGAAGAAGCCTTGTAAAACCCAACACTCTCTAAAACTGATTCTTTATGCACCAAAAGACTAACTTGCAGAGTCTTTAGAAAAACTTGTGAAGTCTGTGGAAAACCTCACTCCTGAGTCCATAGAAATACAAGCTCTGCAAAGTTCCTAGAAATCCAAGCTCTACAAAGTCCATATAAATGGACTTGTAGAGACCATATAAATAGACTTGTAGAGTCTGTAGAAATTCCTAGGCTTGTGCAAAATAAAAAATGAATTGGCCTAGAAAAACAGGGGAAGAAGGGGACTAATTTTTGGCCTGTTGGGCAAAAAATGGTCAACAATCACTTCAATGGTATAACATATGGATATGATTTTAAATTGACTTTTCTATCTATCTCTACTTAATCTTGAAGTAGATTAAACATGGTAGGGGATATGGGGAAGGCTTGTAACTAGCATGATCCCTACAACAATATCTTGAAAGATGAATACGAAGGAATATTATTATAAAAATACATCTCTATATGACTACTAAGATAAATGTAATTGACTAAATAGATTAATAAAGTTATAAAATGACTAAACATAAATAAACACATATAAAATAGTTTAGACTCATATCATTATCAATTTTAAAATTAAACATTCATCACTCTAGATTAATAAATAGGATGGTTTTCAAAATAAGAATAAGGTGATCTTAAACACACTTAGAATTTTTTTATAACATTATAAATTTTATATTGACAAATATGACCTATTCACGAAATTTTAGATGTGTCCACATAAAATTGACTAAAACTTACCTTCATAGAGATAATATGCCACAACTAGCATGCTTCAAGATGGTTAAAAAGAAACATAGACAATAATCATTAAAATAAATTATGAAGGGAAGCCCATTATGCAAAAAAAATTAAATTTGGCCAAATAGGAGCCCTTTATCAATTTTGAAAGAAGATATTCTTCTAGATATTTTTTGTATTTTTTAAATTAGCCATTCATTCCTTGTGGAATTTTTTGATTTATCTCATCATGATAATTTTTTTTAATAAACTACAAAAGAAGACTCCTTTTATTTATCACCATGTTTATGGTGGCATTTTATACTGACTGGAATGAGAGGATCCATGTGGATGAATGGTAGGTGAGGATGTATTGATATGATAACTATTACATGCTACTTATTCGAAAGACTAAGTTTGCATTGATTTTGTACATTTTTCAAAGTCTCCTTAAATTTTAGGTAGGTTTATAATAGGATTTATAAACATGACCTTTGTTTTACCCAATTTGACAACGTGGTTGGAAAGGGGACCATACAGGGTTACTTTCATATGAATAATTCTTTCTACATTGTCCTTTTCCTAACAAACCAATTTAATGATTTTATCACTACTAGTTATGTTAGCATATAGAGCTCTGATTCTAAATTATGCCATGAAACAAGTGAACTTAATCAAAAATTTCATGGAGTCAATTTGGCCATCTTGTTTTATCAATAACACAATCACTTCCTCATAAAATAGTTTCATAATCAATAGGTTGACATTGTCAATGTAACTTGATATGGTTTCCATTTATCTAGCCTAGTATTGAAACAAATTTTTCATTGAATCATTTAACTTTGTCTCATTAAAATTTCATAAGGGGTATTTATATATAGATATGGAAACATGGTATTACTAACATACTTAGATAGATGTGCTAATTTGATTTTAAAGTTGGAAATGTGGTGAAGGAAATTTTTCACTTTATATTTCAATGGAACACCCGTTGCATTCATCTAGTAACATTTTTATAATAGGTCATATAGGGTTTATAGTGTTGTTTTAACCTCTGAAGTGATGTTTTTAGGATATGTAGACTTCATTTGGGTTCCAAATTTTAAATTTCATTATCTAGGCTATTTTATTGGCTATGTCTCTAGTGGTAGTGATGGATGATTTAGGATCCTCTACCCATTCATCATGTTCACTTGGTCCTTCCCTTATTTTTTTGTTAGAGATAAAATTTATTATTCTATCACATGATATGTGGGTGGCTATTTTATGAATACTTTCTTCATAGTAACCCTCTTCATCTTTAGGTTTTTCAAACTCTAATTTTACTTCAAGTCCTTATATGACAACCATTCATGTTCAATGGTATTGAGCCATTTGAATTTTCTTCATCCAAATTGAACCTAGATATGACATGTTAGTGGAAATATATGGGGATGGTGAAGAGGTTAAAGCATATGATGGACATCTGGGAACATGTGTGGTAGGGTCAACATATATGAAGTATGTGTATGTAACTAAGGGAATGAATGTTGGCAAAAAGGGAATATAAAATGATGGGGAATGTTGGGTATAAATGGGAGGAAGGTTAGTCATAGATATAAAATCTAGGGAAGTAGTTTCCAAAGGAGTATGCTAGTATTAATTATCCCTATCTAGTTTGAATTGGTAGTATTTATTCCTAGTTAGATTAGACTTATAGTACTTTAGAGGCACTTATGCTCCATAAACAATACATTTGGACTAGTTATTTTAATTTGATTACATGAGGAGGTGATTTCACTTCCTTAGCATATATCTCTTTTGTTTCTATAGTGGAATGTGCCAGAGAAAGCGGGGATTATTTCATAATTAAATGTTTGGAATATGGTGAACTAGAGAATAATTCTAGTATTGATAATTTGTCTTGTTCATCAATGGGTATTGAAATTATAATTATTGGTAGGGTGGTGGTTTTAGTGTTATAAATTGGTGTGGTCATAATGTGGATGGGTTATAGTGGTGGGGATGAGGTGGAAACACTAACAATGGATGATATGGAATAATATAAAATGGTGGTCTCCATTGAAGTAGTTTCCATAGTGGTAGTAAAGGGACTTGGATAGTGGAACCCAATTGAGTTGTTCCCCTTGGGCTAAAACATAGGAAGTGTCAATTGGGAAGTTTTTCCAAAACTACCTCAAATAAGAGGTTTCATTGTCTACTTGTTATGGAATTATTTAATTTACTCATGTTTGTGAGGAAATAATGTGAGTGTCAAGAGAAACATCATCTAACTCAGATATAGAAGGAGATGGATGGGAATATTATTACATTTTCTATACTACTACCTCCACTTGAGGATAAAAAATATAATAATTTTAATAGTATAAATTAATGAAAAAGAGGTAGAGGAATCCATAGGTAAAGTTACCTCTTGTATTTGGACCACCCTTAGAGTCATTGATGGTAGATTAAAACCCAGGAATGCCTCTACCCTTAGTTCATATTTGGTTTATGGGTTTAATTATTTTTTGTCCCTAGAAGTTCTTAGCCTCTCCTCATATTTCCATACCTATTGATATTTCACTAGGATGGATAGAAATCCTATTGTGTGAATATATATCTTTACTTCATCATTATCTAATGCATCGAAGAAAAAAAATTGGGTCATGTGATGAGTAGTGTGTCTATAAATTAATGTAACTTTTCCTTTTATAGAGTGTATATATGCCATTATTTTTATTTTTTATTCCCAAATATGAATATCATGGTCATTAAAATTGAATTAGCCATTAAGGACTATAATTGAACTCAACTATTTCCATTTTTTTATAGTACAATGGACAAAATTTTAAGGTAATGGAGGAAATGGTGCATGTTTCTTTTCTCTACATAATTTACCAATCCCATGGAGGATATATAAGGTAATTTCTTATTATGATGGATTTTTCAAAATGAATATAGTAAATTTAAAGGGTGATACAAGTATTCCCTCTAGTTGGATGATTGTGAAGATATGATAAAACTAATAGGTTCCCATGCTCATTGTTGATTTATTCATTTAATAAAACAACCCACGAATGAGATATTCATAGATGGAAAAATAAAATAGATGATATAAACACACATAGATTACCTCTATGTTCTACCTAGTCCTTTGAAGATACCTTTTTTTTAATACATATGGACTTATGTCCTCAAAGTAGGAGTCTATTCTAGAATGGTGTCAAAGAATACTATGATAACAATGGCATCTACCAAGTAGGACATCATATTAAAATTTTATCCACTCCTAACCCTAAGATATTTTTATTGAGTTTGAATTCAAAGAATTCACCCAGAGTTGGATTTTAATTCTTCATGAATAATAATAGATAGGAGAGCAACCCATAATTTATTGACAAGAGATATATTTGTGAAATCATAGTCGATTCATGAATTCCATATTGATTTATAATCCTAGATTAAAACCTTGAATTGGAATATTATACACATAATATAAATTGACCCAATTTTTAGGTACTTAAATATATTACCTCAATACCTCCTTTAGGTCATTCTTATCAAGATAGTGAGATACAATTTTATGGTTATTGTTTTTGGTAGGGGATAACTAGCAGTATCTTTTAATTAATATTATAACCATGTACACATTTTTAAAAATTTTTATGGAGAATAAAAAATCATATTTATACCTAACCATAAAAAATATTCTATCAATAAAATAAATGCATGATAATATCTCTTATTTCATTGAAATCAAGTGGATCTCAAATTTTTGCATGGCAAGTAGGTCATCCACGTATATAACATCCTCTTATTTGGGACTATATTCTTCATTGAATGACACAATATATGGTAATAATTAATTAAGTTTGGTGTAATTATTTAAGTTATTTCACAAATCACCTTGAAGGAAGTGAGTATTTGAGAATACCTAGCTAGTCCTATACGCCAATAGATAGCCTATCATAGTTATTTGGAGTTATTAATTCTTATAATTCATTTAAATATATGCAATACCTTTACCTCTAGGTTTCCAAAAGTTAATTTTATTCCATTAGTTAAGTTGAGTAATGGATATTAGTAATTTTATTTCCAACTAAAATTTCCAAAATCATTTTAAATCTCTTAATGACTGAAATAGACATGTTATCCAAAATTTAATGTTAAGGTGATAGAAACTAATATAAATATATTTCTAATTATAATTATAATTTTATTTTAATTTTCATAGATTTAATGGGATACCATCTACCCTCCACATGTCCATTTTTTACTCACTAAATTGGCCAAGATTATATCTTAGTCATCATTAAATAGGTCATGCAAGCATGAAACATGTCTCTATTTTATTTTTTAGGGCCTATCATTCTTACAATGAGTGTAATGTTTAGGAAATAATGAGGTGAGAGAATGAAAAAATGTGTGGAATGTAGTGATTATTTCATATTTTTTCAATGCTTTGATATTCATATAGGCTATCCAATGAACTATGAGGTGTGAGGGTGTGAGGACATGCCACGTGTCATGATCCAACTAGTTAAAATTATCATAGAGTCTCAGACATAGTATAAGTTCCCAAGTGATATGTGAGATATGAGGGTGATAAAATTCACTGAGTGGCATAATATGATGATTTTTATGTCTTGTATCTTATAAATTGTGAACTTTTCTAACAAACCATGAGGTTTGAGGTTATATAAAGTTACCAAATGTCACCAACTAATTAGATCACTATCATAGTCAGTAAGAATGGAATGAAAGAGTGTATAAGTGTGAAACAAAAAGGAGTGACACATGTACTACACAAAAATTAAATAAATTTATCACCTATACATATGGCCTAAAAGTAACTCAAAATAAGTTATAAAGTTTGTGAAAAGGGATGCAAAAAAGGGGCTATGTCAAATTAAATTGATATCTAGCCAAGATTATCATGATGAGATTGGTACTTAAATAGGAGGTTTGATAGTCATTATAAACATAATTAAGGTCATTTGATTTCTTAAATAGTGAATTAAGCCCTTCACCTTATTTTAAACACTTAACTTAGATTTCACTCACTAGCCATTAATATTAATCCAAACTTTGAAATTTTAGAAACATTGAAATTTAAAAGATAAATCATTTTAAAATACTATTATAAATTAAATAAATAATATAATAAATAAATTATAATTCATCCTAAGGCCTTAAAATGGTATCAATTCAAAAAATAATAAAGGGGTGTGTTGTCCATAAAGAATGGTGACTTTTGTGGCAAAACTTTACCAAGGGTTTAGAATCTAGAAATGTTGGTTTTGTTTTAGATATAAAAAAAAAACCATGGAAGGAAATTACATATTTAAAAATAAAAATGGGGCACTTAAGTGATTTTTAAAAAGTGACATAATAAGTTCCAATGCATCCAAAAAATCAACATGTGTGAAAAGTGGTTCATGTAACTTTTTCCCTTTAAGGTTTCGATGTAGCATAGGAATCTTTCTTATTATTTAAACTTATAAAATATTTCCTATTTTTTCATTTATTATATAATGGGAGATGATTGGGAATTTTATTTCTTTTAAATAGTTGTCCATATCCCTAAAAAATATACCTTTGGATCCACTCTAGGCATTTCTCCATTTCCAACCAAGATAAAAATCTACACCATAAAAAGGAAGAAATAAAGCAAAGCAACAAAAAGAAAAAAAAGTAATATAAACATATCAATAAAATAATCTAACCTTACTATACACCTCAACACAAAACTCATATTTATTTTGTGATGGTTGTGGATGGCACAAATGAAAAGTAATGTTGTAATAAATATACATTCACAAGTAAAGAGAAATAATTTAAATGCAAGTATTTAAATATGAAGGCATTACACCCCAATATTTCAAAGATATGATAAGGACTGATCCACAGAGTATCTAATTTAGAATGCCACCCTTTAATTTAATTAGCCTTGTCCCGCAATAAGACAATGTTTGATATTATAAATATTTGATTTAATATCTCTTATCAATCCATATATTTACTATTTATTTGTGTTAACCAAATTTATGAAATGCCTCATCATGTATGCTTTCCATTTCAAATATATTCAAAAATATATATTGCACATGGTCATTTTCTCTCATTTATACTATATGAATTGATATGTGGGAATACTTAATGAAATGGGAAACATTGTATGTTTCCCATGTATAATAAAAAATGGTGAATCTTTTAAATCCTACTTGTGTCTTTTTTGATTATCCCACAAGGCATATTTTAACAATATATTTTAGAAACTTGGATTATCTACAAAAAAAACTATTGATGGAATCAATAAGATGTTTATTGATTAGCTTTTCTAGTCCATTCCATTTATGGTAAAAGTTTGAATAAAACATCAAGGTAATTTTTTTGTCATAATCACAGTCAATGAATTAGACTAATTGGAGTGTAGGCCCATTATCATGAATAAGAAATAAAATTTTTATATTGTGGTTCACCCATACCTTTTCATATAAGAAAAGAGGGCCCTGTGTGATCTAAATAATTTGAGAAAAAAATAATATATCCCATTTTACCTATGTTAATCCTAAAATAGTTGGGCCCTAATAATTTGGATTTAATTAGGCATTAATATAATATTTTTGTGAAATCGTTTGAACTCCCCTTCGATTAATGCATTAATTTTTACATTTAATGAGAATATTTTTACATTTAAAAGTTAGTACTATGAATCTTAAATTTATGTACTAATTTTTTAAGGTAACTATTATTTGAAAAAACATTCATAACATGTTAGGTCTTTGAGTCAAACTTGTGGAATATAGATGGTGAACTCTTAGAATGCATTTTTGATGGGTAAGCATGTGCTCTGATATAAAATTTCATTAAATGACTACATTTTTGTATTCTTCAAAGGTAGAATATCCTTCTATAGGTGTCATATATTTGTATGACATTATAACCATATTTTAATTATAGTATTTCAGATATTAGACCATACAACCAGAGACCTAGAGTTTTACTTCTAGATCCCTATTATGTTTCAAAATAATATGCATACCTAGGATTCAATAGGAAAATAATAAAATTCCACACGAAACTAATAGGTTCCCAAATCTATCAAAAAAAGTAAGTCATAGGAATCATGATCCAATTAGTGTGGGACACATGTCATACCACACTCTCAGAGCCAAGCTACTGGTCATAACATTATACCACTCCATGATACATTAAACAACAATAAAGTGCCATATGCCATGTATAAATTTCTCAAGTATGTTATAGAAGACATGGTATAGGAGCCATGTATACTAAAAACTTGTCATGTGTCCTTATACATTTCCAAAGTTCCACACACCTAGAAGACTATGACTATCTAAAATTAACACCAACAACCTTTAGGTCAACCTTAACATGTAATTGACACTTGGAAAATCCTATGCACCCTCAAGGTGCCATGAAAGTAAATATGAGTTTGTTACCAACACATTATTGACATTTAGTAGACCATCTTCAAGATAGTGAAGTAGGTCATATATTAACATCTAGATAAGTCACATCTTTATTAAATCTCAAGTCTAAATTGAAGCTTTAAAAATAGTTTAAGACATAAAATAGATAATTTAAATCAACACCATCAAATTAGAGTTTAAATTTCATGTTATGATCTCTCTTCACCATCTATATGCTTAATTCAAATAATTTGAGGTCATATCTAGGTTAAGTCCATCATCATTTTCAGAAAACCAAATTATCAAAGATCATAGATTTTAGTAATTGAGAACATCCAAGCCTTTTCAAACAAAACCTAAGTGCCCCATATTTAATTTATAACTATTTTCTAGGTTAATATTAAAAATGATAATTTTTTCATGAAACCCTAAACTGGTTCAATTTTAGAGACACCACATTCATAAAGGGAATTATCTAGTACATAAAATATAATGAGGTATTCAAAGTAGTGGATTAAAGTCATGAAATCCATTAAGGATAGATCCTAATCCATTATATATATTTCCACATAGGACACATGTAGAATTAACATGGTCATTATAGTCAAAGTTTCATTGTAGGTCCCACAAAATAGCCACATAAAACTATTAACCCGTGGAGAGATTTAATTATGATAGACACATGTAAAGCTTCCTAAGTTAGACCAAGAAGCCAACCTCATATCTAAAGAAATGGAAACCCAACAAGAATCCAAAAAAACTCTATGGTGGTACCCCCATAGGCCCTAATTGATTGTAATCTTTGTATTATATTTTTTTTCCTGACACTGGGATCCTTTTTTGTAACATCATTTTTGGGCCTATATTATTATAAAAAATTGAACCATGATGGATAGCAGTGGAACTCATGTTGTTGGATGATGAGTCTCATATAATTTATATATATACAATTATTTTTAACATACTATTTTGGGTTATATTTCTCTTGATATAAAACACATGAACTATGCAAAATAAAAAAAAGTATTCATGATTGTGTAATCTTTGTGGAACACTTCTTATTCTATCATGGTGAAGTGGTGATTCTAAAAATTTGTAGACAAAGATATGAATCTAAATTACTTTATATGTGTTTATTTAAAATTAGTTATATGTTATTCTAGCTAATTTATGTCATTTATCATTATTATTAAAACAATTATATACATAGGTGTATTAGTAATCTAATAGTTGTTTCTCTTGATAGGATTATTTTACAAGAATGAGTATTTTTTATGATTTTTTATGTACCCTATCTTTTTTGATCTAGGTTTTTCCTATATGAAGCCATCCATATAGAGTTAGACTATAGTCATGATCATAAATTTTATCCAAGGATTGACAACCTTCATTTTGTTTGAAATTTTCTTTTTCCTATCCTTCATTTATTTCTATATATTATAATTTGATTATGATCCCCCCTCTCAAATTTAGCTACCCATTTTATATTTAGATAGCTTAAATAACTAGAGTAATTCAAGACTCCAAATATATGCTAAATTTTTTTATCAAAAGGTTTGATCTCTTTTATGTGATAGTACATCCATTGATATCTCTTCTATGCAAACGAAATAAGAGAGCCCAATTCCTATAAATCATGACTTGAGATACACTAATAGTAGTCCTAGGACAAGAGGGTGAAACCCCCTAAGTTTTTTAGATTCTAGGATATCCAATATCATGGGTAAATTTAGAGACATCAACATAATCAAAATAAAGTAACATTTTTACATACATGGTCATAAAGTAACATGGATCCTACCCAACATATCACCATGTCCAATTTTGATTATACTCTACTACTATTCCCACCATTAAGAATGTTTAGATGGCCTAAGACTATCACATGGAGATCAAAGTCTCTTTTAATTCAAATAGTCTCCCCAATTTCACAAACTAATCCACTCCAACATTTTAATCCTTCTAACATTATACCCATGGCTTGTTTAGTTAGGTATTCCATCACTATCACTAGAGACATCCATGAATTTTTAAGGAACCTTGAAGGATATCTACCACACTTTAGACACGATGGGCGACACAAAACTAAAGAGTGAATCACTTCCTATAAAAAACCCCTCAAAATATAAGATGTAGTGTGTAGTATTTTCCAATTTATCTTGTAAGACATTGCTTATGAATGGTTATTGAACCTCCCCCAACATTCCATCACTACCTATGACTAGTTCAATAATACATTTTTATTCCAATTTAGATAAGTTGTAGACCCTATTATACTCTATCAAAAAACATTATTATGAAAATAGAAGCTAAGGAACTAATTATACTTTAATTCTAGGTTCTAGAAGATGTATAGGTGAAAAATAACACTTTAAATACTAGATGGTATCTAGATTTGGAAATGTAAAAAAAAAAAATTTATAACTTGACATTTATGCTTGTATGAAGAGACCCCATTATGTTATAATTATCACTAATATATGATGAATCTATGAAGGTAGATAGGTAGATAAAGCACCAATGCCATATGATGTTAGCTATTTCCAATGTCATTGCTAATATGTTTACCTTAAAACCTATCCCTAATGTGAATCATTATATATCAATGCCTAATGAGGTACCTATGTTTAATGATGTAGATAAATATCTATGTCTACTCCTTTAATGGCTATGACACTTGAAATTGAAAACTTGTGCACTCAAACTTCATAATCTCTTCTTACATGTTAACTTACTCACTAGGTAAAACATTATTCTATTTAATATATATGCACTACTTAGTTTTGAATAAATTTAATATATACCTCTATACTCCTTTAAACATATCCCACTAATCCATTCCTCTCATTCCATTCACCATATCTCCACCTTCCATTTAATCACACTTACACTAGTCTACATTGGTATTCAAGTTTCTTTAGGCCACATGACTGTAATTATTGAATAGGGGGTGTGTGTGTGTGTGTGTGTGTGTGTGTGTGTGTGTGTGTGTGTGTGTGTGTGTGTGTGTGTGTGTGTGTGTGTGTGTGTGTGTGTGTGTGTGTGTGTGTGTGTGTGTGTGTGTGTGTGTGTGTGTGTGTTTGTGTGTGTAAAATTTACCATATATAACCTATATTAATTTTAATAAAACCTATTTCATTACCCCTCACACTTACCTCCTCAATTGCTTTCTACCCTTTTTAAACTCTCAACCTCACTTTTCTCCTTGTAGCCTTTTTATAGGTATTTATTCCTTGTACATAAAAGTATAGTGAAATATTGGAAAATAATACTTTTAAAATTTACCTCTATGGTTTACCAATATTATATAAGGTTTCATTACATAAATTTATCATTAGGTCACTATTCTAGACCTTTCTTGACCTCTGTTTAGGCCTATTAGGCCTTTGTTTACCTTTCCAATACACAATCTCTTTCATTAGTACGCATTAATACCAACACAACATATAAAACTCAAAAAACTTTATTGTAATGTAAATACTAATTTATGACAAATTTTTATGGATTTTGGTTGGTTAAATCATGCATGATATCAATTTTGGTTTAGAAACCCTAAACGAGGGTTTAAAGTGAACTATGTAACCCAAGAGAGTATAAAACTGTTTCTCAAACTTCTTATAATGATTAAAAAAAATTTTAATATACTTTTTTTATTTTATTTACCTTCAAAAAACTTTTAAATACATTATAATACCATGGTATAGCTTTTGTAGTTAGCACATTCATGTTTTGAACCAACTATGCATCCAGAGACAAGATTGTTTGGACATGAGAATGGATTCATTGAGTTATTTCATTCAAAACGGAATTATAATAAAAAATAAATATTATATGACATATATAATATGATAACACATATTTTTTAATCCATACTATTTATACCTCCTTTGTTCAAATTTTCCAACAAGATCTTATTTAACTGTGTATGAAAACACAGTTGTCTCTAGACCTAGTGCATTGTTAATAAAAGATTGATGTATTCAAATGCATAGAGGTTTTCAAGAAATATTATATTATTGAAACAAAAATTATTACCAAATAATTACACTTAAAATTTATCCATCTCTCAAAAATTCATGCTCATTACTTATTTCAATAGAATGTCAACAACATAGAATATTACTTGGTCTTTGTTAATGGAATCTTTACACAGAACTAGTGGATATTAGGAAAATAATTTATAAAACTTCACACACAAATATTAATCCTTTTTTTTTCTAAAAAAACACTATCAAAACATATCATTATGATACCTTTTCCTTCACTTTGTTTACATAGTCTTTGTATTACATATGTACAACGGTTAAGGACTATAATCTTGATCCAATTCAAAGAATTTAAAGATAATATGATAAAAATGTGATGTAATATATATATAAGACACAATAATAACCATAACTTGTTAACATCGAATATCCTTTTATTATTTCGTAGTTAGTTACATTGCGTTCAAACAAGAAATATAGGGTTTGTGCCTATTGTTTATCCAAAAAAGAATATTATCTTTATTTTATAATGGTTTAAAAAAAATTATATTTGAATAAAACCCCTCTAATCTCCTTAATTTAGTTAATCATTACACAAAACACCTATCTATTAAAAAAAAACTCCAAAACTCCCATAGCTAACTTCTAACTTCCTTGTTATACATTGTAATCTACCTAACTATTATCCTACTCAACAAGATGACTGATCATGTGATTCATGTGTGTGTTGAGACACTCTTAACCCTTTATTATAACCAAATTAATAATCTACAATGTTGAGACATCTTGAAACAAGATGGATATGTCCTAAAGTTCACAAGAAGGTTTTTAAAATTCAAATCAAAGTTTTGGTGAGAAAATGCCCATACACCCCTAATTCATATTTTTAAACCATTATAACACCTAAAAATCCTTCCTAAAGACATCCTATGACCTTAAAAACCTACTAAATACTCAAAAATTGATAGTTATAATAATATGTATATTGATTTAGTGATGCTCCTACATCATACTATGAAACAACAAGAAAAACAAACTTTCCATGAAAGTTATAAATGATTTGACTTTAAAGTTATTTACAACATCCTTCTTCCATATTCTTCTTAAATATTTGATTCATATATTTACCAAACCCAAAAAAAGGAAACACACACAAATGTAATGATAAATAATAACAAAGTTGAGGTTTCTTCCATTTTTAAACACACTTTCCATATTTGAAAATAATTACCACAATTATTTGGTTGATTCAAGATCGTCAAAAAATATTATGCTCGCTAGATTTTGTAAAATATTAGTAATAACCTCAATCAAGTCTAAAAATTATATAAATATGAGGTCAATATCATAGGTGAGATATTGAACATCCATATGTAGTTTGAATAAAAATGTTGAGTAAAAATTCATGAAAATCCAAGTAGATAAAATCCCTAAGGTGTATGTAATGTTATAGAGTAGACATTGGTATAAAAATTTAAATGGGTACATGGATACAAATTTTTTGCATATGTGGTTGCCTTGGAGATCCATATGCAATAAAATACAAACCGATATATAACTTTGTATGAATCATACCATTACTAAATATAAATCCATTAATAAAAAGGTATACATAGTATCAACTAACATAGGAATCTATACCATCTATATGGATCCTTAAAAAAACCCAATCAATGAAGCCTCTAAATCATCAGGGATATGGTCATTGTACATCTATGGGGCCCACTATAAACATTTTTATGTATTAGGTATCTTATTCATGATACCACATATAAGACAACATTCGAACACTTATATAATATATTTCCATTTTATGAATAATTTCATAGATTATGAATACATCATTCTCATATTACAACTCACAATAAAACACAAGGTTATGGAGCTATAAGTATTTTAGTACTCTGAGCTACTAGTCAATTAGGTTAGGAGCAAGTTAAAATTCAAGTTTTATTATATAAATAAATACAAGAAAAAATAATGGGACTTAATAAAAACATCAAATGCCTTAAATGTGATTCCCAATCCCTACGAGGAAAACCATGTCACAAAGTCTTTAAAAGACTTTGTTGTAAATCTATATATACTAGACGAATCTAAGCTATAATAGTTCTCCATAGAGATATTCCTTATCCCTTAGTCCTAGACAATGTTATTAACATTGGTGTTTTTGAGTAAGATCACCGTATCCTATATTTTTTGATAACTAGGGGATATTTAGTGCCCATAACATAGATGAAAAAGAAAGGAAAACCTCTTGATAAATTACTTTGATGAATTTGAGATCATGAATTTAAAATATAGCCACATAAAAAAGGCATGATATCCCTTGAAAGGATATTTGATTTAGATAAATTGGCTAAAAGTCCTAAAAGACCAGCTTACATTAATCAATGATATAATACAATCAACCTTGGATCCACTAGGAAACCTAAAAATATCAACATTGGTCTAGATTGTACTAATCTTGAGATAGAATAACTTAGATAGTTAATTCTATGATATAGTGATATTTGATTTCCTAGACTTAAAATGACCTGAAAGTCTTTGATCCTAGCATGATAACACACACCATCCCACATAGGTAGGGACAAAATTCTTTTGGTTAGAGATACCAAATTTTAAATCCCATTCTATAACCTCTCATCCATAAAGATGTCCAAAAAATTATGTCATCTAAGATCATTTTCCCAATCTGTCATTATACATAGGTCACCAAGCTAGTCCCTATCCATAAGAAGAATGAGGAAATGAAAATCCATATATATTTTAGTAATATAAACTAAGACATTGAAAAATAAAATTACCTTCTACCATTCTTGGATTAAGTGATTAATATGGTGAGTGTCTCTCATAATCAAGAGCACAAGACCACATAATCTTAGGTTATAACTAAGTCTTAGGAAACTAAGATTGCATGGTCAAGACCACATTCATGACCATGTAGGGAACCTTATATTATAGAATAATGTAGTTTGGCTTATAAATGTTGGTGCCACATTACAAAGAGACATATATTTAATATTGTAAAGTCTAATAACAAAATGGATAAAAATATATAGGATGACTAAACTATTTTCTCAAGACATAGGTTTAATCATGTTCATAACTTGCAAAAAATGTTTGAAAAGTGTATAAGGTATGGTATCTCCCTCAATCCATTGAAAATAAACTTTAGGGTAATCAAAGGTAATATCATAATACACATAAACACAAATGAAGGTATCTCCATTGTACCTAAACAAGCTAATGTGATTTATAAGATACCACTTCTTAATATAGGAAAAGAGTTGAAATCATTATTTGGAAAAATTAACTTTGTGTGTAAATCCATATCTTGTTTTGTTGAGATTTTTAAAATTTTGAATGTTATTTTCAAATACTAATCAAAATTTTCATGGATTCTTCAATAAAAAATTTCCTTATAGGATATTAAAAATGCTATTATGTAGTCCCTTATTTTTATTATCCTAGACTATACGAATAATTTCTACCTCTACTCTTTTTATTTTGTGCATACTTTAGTCAATGTACTCACATAGAAGGTTGATGAAGGAGATAACCATATATCCTTCAAGATCACAACCTTAAATTACACTAAATTGGAATATTATACTCTATATAATCATGTTTATGTCTTAGTGATAGGTATGAATAAGTTACAACACTATATTGTCTAAAACAAGGATCATGCCATTCTCCTTGATCCTATGATAAAAATCATGCTCGGATAAAATAATATCGATAAATGTAGAGGCTGACATATGGCTAGTTCGAAATAATATGACCTATAAATTAAAACATTGAGGATGGTGATAGGATAATTCCTCACCTAAATAA